>QTSX02003575.1:40102-608780 GCA_014839935.2 Entomophthora muscae | reverse complement strand
CCAACAGGTTCTGAGTCTGCAGTACCATTAGAGAATACTTGGCTGAGTTGGGGGTCAGATAGTGTAGGTAGATCTTTGGGGCTGCTTATGGGCCTGCCTCAAGCTTCTTGCATACCTTCCTATGGGATACCACAGGTATTTCTTAGGGTAAACTGGAAGCAAAAGTACCCAGGGATTCTTTAAGTTTTAGTGATGCTTTTATTAAGAAAGGTTCACCAACCTTGATCCTATCATCAGGACCGGTTTATTTGAGTTAAGGCCACCCAAGAATTTACACCCCTACCCTGTATACGGGTTAAAGGCTGCAATGTACGTAGCATTGACCTTGGTTTTTCCGCTTTACCCCGGTTTGGTTAGCATCCTTATGGCAGTGTGAAACTTTGTCACCATCCCCCTGTGCTAGATTTTTTTGCCTTCAGACCTTTTCAAACTCTTGCCTGATCTCAAGTATCTTTGGTGACCCAAAACTTAAGGGGTACACAGTAGCTTATGCCTGGATTTCTAGGGACTGATATATGGTTCATGGCATCAGAATGAGGATCTTTATTATAAATTTTTATAGCGTCATAATAGACTGCCATGATGAGAAAATCAGTGCCTAGAAATCAGGAGTGATGAAGATGGGTGGGCAAGAATCAATGTTGGAAGTGTCAAGGTAATTTATTGGCTTGGAAAGTATATACTATCCTTGTCAGAGGATTTTCTTTAGAGGATGTACAGGCCTAGCCAGATCGGGCAGTAGCTTCTGTGTAGGGCTTCTAGGACCTGTATTGGGATCTATCAGGAGAGCAGGCCTGAAGTTTAAAACAGAAGAGGGATTAACATCATGTGAGGGATATTCCAATGTGGAGAAGTATAATATTTTACAAGGTATTCATGGTTAAGGTAGATTCTTGAAAGAGGTTCTGATACAAGCCTTCTAGCGATCTCTGTTAGTTAGATTACATGACTGTTTTTACCATAGAGATGTGTACAGTAGTTTTAAAAGCCAAGGCGATAAGTGAAAATACTTCGGATTTAAACGAAAAAAACTCAGATGTAAACGAAATTAAAAGTAATATATTTATATTAATTTACAATAGATTTATTTATTTTTAATTTAGTTTACATCTGAGTTTTTTCATTTGAATCCGAAGTATTTTCACTTGTCGCCATAGCTTTTAAAACTACCGTATATTTTGCGTCCCACACACTGAAAATGTAATGCAAGCAAAGGTTTAGTACTAGATCTATACAGGGTTTAGAAAGAAATGCATTATGAACAGAATATATGATGTATTTAGGTTTGACTGATCCATATACAGGATGTATGTAGTTGTACCCAGTTGATTTGAGGTGGGTACAGCCGTTTTCAAAGCTATGCTGCCAAGCGAAAAAATCCGAGATTAAAGTGAAAATAACTCATCTGTAAACGAAATCAACTGATACTTAAATAGAATTTAATGGAATTAAGAGCCAAGGAGTTTATATTGATTTGCAATAAATTTCTATTTCGTTCTGGAATGTGTTGATTTTGTTTGCATCTGAGTTATTTCTGCTTAGCGGCATAGCTTTGAAAACTACTGTATTAGATCAAGTTAATTATTAAAGGTAGTATAGGGTAGCTCAAGTATCTGGTTTTCAAACAAGTTTATTCTAGGAAGGATCCTTTGCCAGAAAGGAGGGTGGCTTGGAAGCACAATGGCCTTTCCGGTGGCGTATTTGCGGAAGTAGATTAGTTGGTATATCAACGGTAGTATTTGGCATGCTGTTTTGGGGGTTCGGGGTACGCGGTGGAGGTGCCGCGACTTGAATGGAACTTTTCCCAGGCTCCGATGGAGGAGGGGGAGTAGTAGTTGGGGTCCGAGTTGAACTTGAAGATGAGTTTGGCGGTAGCGATCTCCTGTTCGCGGGTCTCTTTGATCCCGAGGTTGTTCATAAAGATCCATTTCAGGGGGATGGGTCTGGGTACGCGCAGTCGGCGCTGATCTTTGCGATCCCAGGCACCGGGGCAGATGGAGGCAGGACATGCATGATAGATTCTCTTGATAAGAAGGTCTGATTGGGATTTGGCGCTGTCGGTAGGATAGTCCTGTTGGGTTTGGTAAGAGCGCTTCTGGTGGCGGCGCCGGAAGCGGCCAAAGCCAAGTGGACGCCTGGGTCGGCCAAAAAAGAACGGGAATCTGCCTTGAGGGGGTCTCTGTATAAACGGATTTTGGGGCTGATTGAATGGAGGGTTTCTCGGGGGTTGCTGCATAAAAGGGGGTTGAAGCTCTTGGCTTGGTGGGGGGAGGGGTTGGTCGGTTCTGAAGAGGGGGTTGAAGCTCTTGGCTTGGTGGGGGAGGGGTTGAAGGGTTTTGAGAAGATCCGAGAGGGGCGTAGCGATAGCAGTAGGGAAATGCTTCGGTGTTGAGGGTGTCTTGGACGCGCACATTGTTGTAGTGTGGAAGAGGGGCTCCTTCCTGACCGGGGATGTAGACGTTGCGGCCAGCAGATTGCTGCCAGATGGAATACCAATAATCAACATTGGCGTGGTGGACCCAGAAGAGGGGGTCGTTGGGGGAGGCCATTGTTGACAGGTGCCCATTGTCTCCGCCAATGTTGTTGTGGGGGTGGGCATGGGGGCCTCGTTCAAGCTGAGAAGTGAAGGTGGAAAAGTCATTGATGCTTGTGATTTGATTGATGACTTCTATGGGGGAGAATGGCGATAGTCGAGTGCCGCCATCAAAGTTGCGTCGCAGGCAGTGGGGCGCCTGGCCATTGGGGGTTTCCGCATCGACCCGCACTCGAAGGTTTCTAAAGGGGCCATCGGGGACACAGTATCCGTTGGCAGGATTGCCGGTTCCTCCAAAGAAGGCCGGCGAGAATATCAGGGATTGGTCTGGCTGCTGGGAGTCAATGGTGGTGTCCCAGTACGGAATAACGATGCTGGGGTTGATGCGGCGGAGTTCCGTCTGGAACACGTGGACAAAGTGACGATGCCATGGGAGAAAGATGGGGCCGTTGTGGATGACGGCTCGGTTGTCTATATGGATCTTGGCAAAGCTGTCAAAAATGGAAAGCCCTCCCGTGGACCTGGTCCTGGCCAGGGCATTGATGGCATTAAAGAAGGCCTGGCGCTCTCCGGGCGAGAGATCGCGAATCTCTCTGCGAACATCGATTCGGCTGCACTGCTGCTGGCAGGCAACCAACGAAAATAGCCCCAAAAACAATCTCATGACGGTTTTCCTTTTCAATATTGGCTTTTATAAATACCGTTGTAATGCAATTAATTTCTGTCCTAGGAGATACAGCATATGTAAGCTCCTGCGTTGATCTTAACTCGCAGTAAAGCTAATTATAGTCCAGTATTATGTATCCTATAAATCTTAAACCAAAATCACCATCCACAAATGCTAGCAAAGAAGGTGAACCCGCAATCAAATCAATACATTGTACGGTATATTTAAATATCATGATTGAATCAATTTTTCTTAAAGGTTTGTCTTACTGAGGTGACTCTTCTTTTATACGCATGTAGCAAGGTTCACCACAGCTTCAGCGGTGAATTTAACAATTTAGTTCGATCGGCACTTGCAGGATCATGCCCGCCGTAGCATTTAATTAGTTTGAATTTAGTTACTTTTCCAATAATCCATGCACACTTTTAATCGGATGTTAGTTTACAAAAAATCAAAACAACCAATACCCTCTTTCATAGTTTAACGCCTGCAACCAACAAGCTCTGTATCATATGTTTCACCGAGTATCTATTTATAATGTCTATCCATACCATGAACCATATCCAAATACTTTAATTAACATCCACTAGCATATCTACGTAGAATCACATCACATGCCTTATAAATTCTAAACCAACACGCTTTAATTTTCAAACCAATTGATGGATTCCAAGAGTGGTAGAAAGCATTATTTCATCACTAGCGCCTTGAATCACCACGCCATCTCCAAGCCTCCCACTATACCAAGCATACGAAACTGACTGCCACATTCACTCAGCCAATGCATCTACCCAAAGCTTCCTTTGCCATGAATCAATCCACTATATTAATCTGACAATTCCAGGTTCAATCTCAAGCCCCCTTTTCACCTCTTAGCGCCTCAAGGCAAGCGAAAACCATTAATTTTCATAAACTCCGTCAAGCTCCATCCTACCCTTGCGTTAAGAACGTCTCAACCAGTGAACTAATCTCTTAAAGCCCTAATGCTATCGGATTCCCTCTCGTAAACCCAAATCAATTTAAAATCAATTTTTAACATCCTCAATCACCCACTTCACCAAGTAAACCCCAATAGCCAATCAAGAACAAGGATCCCCCGGCGAATAAAAACGCTCCTGTTCATACCCAACCAATAAGAATTTACCTGCCATCCACGTCTTCAAATAAACATACCATAGCCAGGAATTCTCTCCTGGCGAATAAGAACTAGAATTTACTTCAACCAATTAAATCCATCTGCCACGAACTCCGCCAGATATCCCATACTGCTTGACCTTAACCTTTTGACATGATCGTTTGGGTATCCCCAATCAACCTTGCCATCACGATCCCAAATCAGCCTCTAGAACCCCTGCAAAAGGTCTACTCCATCGCCTATCAACTTTACGTGGCACTAAAATAAATTCCCGTCTGTTTAATCTTTGAAGCTGAAATTTAAACCTTTGGCACCATTTCAATCTTCAATAGGGATATTTTATGTCGTAACTGTGCTGAAGCAGCACAGTTACAAGGGGAAAAAATTTGGAAACTAGATAACAATCTTTATTGAGAGATACCTATTATATGGTCATTGTGGATCAATGGAAAACAGGAACATGATTGTGTTGATCACACAGTGGGATGGTGAAGGGGGTGGCTGGATCCTAGTAATGAGTCAAGCGCCAAAACAAGGTATCCACTATAAGGGATCATCATTTGTTCATGTTGATGGATTTGGTAATTTGAGTTGACTTCCTAGCATTGGCTACAGGTCACTGGAAAATCAGATTGCAGGTCACAAACCCTCTTGGTCAGAACCTTGATGGTGGGTCAAGCCTGCGGTTTTGACACCCCCAGCTGAAGGTCGGCCTCCTCCTGGGGCAGGTTGTTGGGGAGGTCATTGGGAGCTTGGGCACCATACTGTACTAACAGTTGTTTGGTGGTGGGTAAGACAGTCTTGCATTGTTTCTGTCTTGCTTTGCAGGGTCTCAGGCAATCATGGTGGAGAAATTTGTCTTGCTTACGCTTTCTAAGTCCTTGCATGAGATAAGTTTTGTTTTTGTTTACCTTTAGAATGATAGCCGGGCCCACTTTTTCTGGCTGTAGTTTACTTTTTTGGTATTCATGACTCAGACTTTGTTGCTGACCTCATGTCTGTCTTGGATGGGGATGGAGGTCTTTTGTAGATGCTTTTCTTCTCTTTCTGCTTGATCACTATTGGCCTGTATGAGCTGGGGATCAGAGCGGGGTGGCACCTTGCTTGGTATTTCCAGCTTAGGTCCTGATAATGCTTGGATGATATTGGGTTGTGTGCCATAAACTAGCTCAAAGGGGATTTTCCTGGGGGATCTGTTCACACCAGTCCGGCATACAAGCAATGCAGTCAATAGCTGCTTGTACCAGTCCTCAGGTCTCCCGGCAGTGAGCTTGGCCAAGGCTTGCACAAGGCTACCATTCAGCCGCTCTACACATCCATTGGCCTGAGGATGGTATGGTGTTATCACAGTATGTTTGACCCCATTTTTAGCAAGGTATACATTGGTGTTTTTAGAGGTCAATTCTTTCCCTCTATTGGTTATCAGGAGTTCTGGCTTTCCAAACTTGCTGATTATCTCTCTTCCTATGAATTGTTGTACGTCATTGCCAGTGTGCGCCTTTACTGCTTGGACTACTGGTCATCTTGTAGCAAAGTCAATGGCGGTGATGATGTATTTCTTATTGTTGTGTTTCCCTGGCATGGGGCCCACAGTATCTAGGACCCACACCTTGAAGAGTAGTTGTGTGGGGATAGGTAGTACTGATTTAGGTGGGGCATTGCTTTTTGCAAATCTCTCACATACTCTGCATTGGCCCAAGACTTCCTGGACCTCCCAATATAGAGTTGGCCACCATGCTTTGTGTTTAAGGAATTCATAGAGGTTGCACCTTTTTGTGTGCCCAGGGTCCCTGTGATGACGTAGGATTGTGTCAACTTGCTGATGTGTGGGAACATAAGGAATGGTGGTTCTGTTGGTTGTTTTCCAATGTAAGGTCCCATATATGTCCGCAAATAAGTGCTTGTTATTGATGACTGTCTCTTTTGTTATATCTGTGGTACCAGGGGGAAGCCTTTGTCCTTGTTTAGAGCACCAGGAGAGGCCAGTCTGGGTCAAGCCCATTCTTGCCTCTTGTGGCTCTGACGTACAGGCACAGGAGTGCATCTGACATGGTGAGTTCTGGACCAGGCTTACATTGTATGGGTATATTGAACTTCTCCAGGAGCTCCATCCAGCAGGCTTGACGGCGGGATAGGGCTGCTTGAGTTTTGAAGTATATAAGCGACTTGTGGCCAGTCAATTCTGTGAACTCCTCCTGTTGTTCTAGGTAACAACACCATTTGACTAGGCAGTGCATGATTTCCAACAGTTCCCTGTCATGTATGGGGTATCAGCACTTGCTGTCTGTCAGTTTGGGTGATTCATAGGCTACTGCCAGGAAGTTCCCATCATTGTTTTTGATTTGTAGTACTCCCCCAATGGATGTGTCCAAGGTGTCTGTCTCCATTTGATATTCCCCAGCATGTTTGGGTATTGTAAGATGGGTGCTGTTTGAGCCTCTCCTTAAGACGTCTAAAGCAAAGGTCACAGTAGGGGGTCCATACAAACTTGGATTTGGCCCCAGTTACAGCAGACAGAGGTGCAGTCAAGACGCCACAGTCTGGTATAAATTGACCTGCATAGGCAACCGTTCCCAAGAATGTACAGAGTTCTGACTTTTTCTTTGGCGGCGGCATTTTGCAGATGGCCAAGATTTTCTGACTGTCGGGTTTAATGCCATCCTTTGAGACTACATGTCCCAAGAAGGGCAACTGGTTGCAGAAGAACTGGCATTTCCAGGGCTTGGCTATCAGCTTATGTTGTGCCAGGGTAGCAAAGACTGCCTTCAAGTCCTTGTGGTGTTGTTCTAATGAGGGACTATAGATGATAATATCCTCCAGGAATACCAAGGCGTGCTTGCTAATGTGGGGGGCAAACACCTCGTTCATAAAGGTCATAAAGGTTGACGGGGCATTAGTCATTCCAAAGTTTAGTACCACACACTTTTACGAGCCGTATTTAGTGTGGAAGGCTGTTTTGGGGATATCTTCCTCCTTGATACAGATCTGGTTGTAGCCTGTGGTTAGGTCAATCTTGGAGAAGACTGTGGTGCTGTCCAAGGCATCAATGAGGTCATCAATGAGTGGTAGTGGGTAATGGTTCTTGATAGTAACTTTGTTTAGGGCTTGATAGTCTGTGAACAGGTGCAGGGTACCATCTTTCTTTGCTACAAAGAATAAAGCAGCGCCAAAAGGAGACTGCAAGGGGCAGATAAGTCCTTTATCTAATGCTTCCTTGAGGTAAGCACATAGGGAATTGTCTTTGTTTGGAGTAAGGCAGTAGCTGGGTTGCACCTTAGGTACAGTTCAATTGAGTTGGATGGAGTGTTGAATGTGCCTCTCTGGTGGTAACCTGGGTAGAGTCTCCTTGAAGATTTCTGGATGGTGGGCTAAAATTTTGAGATCCTGAGGCGTAGTAGTGTCCTGGTGATCTTTGAAATGTATGATCTTGTACTGGCAAGAGTCCCAGTCAATTGCCTTGAGGTTTTCTCTTTTGTCCAGGGTCTCCATGATGCGTACAAAGATGTGATTGCGTAGGAGCTGGTCTACTGAGTCAGGGTAGATCTGGTGATTGACACCTTAATGTTTGATAGTCAATACCAAGGTTGCACAATCTACATGGGGATTGTTCCTTTGCAACCAGTCCAGACCCAGTACAATGTCAAACTTGGGAAAATTGATGACAGGGCCCTGGATGGTGGAATGCAGGTTCTCTAGCATGACAGAGAAGGGGGAAGTTTCCCTCATCACAGCAATGTGATGTTCATTGGCTAAAGCCACATTTTTAATCTACAAAGGATTGGTGGTTAGCTTGAACTTCTCTACAAAGCTGCTGTTGATCAGAGTTCAATCTGCGCCCAAGTCCAGGAGTGCTGAGCCTGTGTAGCTGCAAAAACAGAAAGAGTAAGACATCTGTCAGGAATCTTCTGCATAAAATTCCTGTCAACATTGCTTTGGAAAAGTCAACTACACATGAGGATTCCAAGCCAGGGTTAGTTAGAAATAATGTAAAACCTAGATTATTTGGTAGTATTGGTGCTAAATTACCTTGTAAATCCAGTTCATCTGACTTGTTTAGTTGGTTCAATTCAGGAACAGGGATCAAACCCAAGACTTTCCCAAACTTAATTGCTCATCAAAAGATGAAGTTAATGTTAATCTGTCTTCCAACCAATCATTACCTTTGATGAAAGGCTGCAGCCAATCATTTAAGGCACACTCAACTTTGAAATCAATCCAGAGTTCAGATGGTGACTTTTTTAAAGTAGTTGACACTCTTAATTCTGCTACTAAGTGCAAAAACTCAGGTTCCGTTGTCTGTCTCTCTCCCCTGCTCCAGCAATCAGCTGGGGGATATGGGGACCTCCACAATGCTGGTTCTTGACCCTTCTTATGTAAATTTGAGCTAGAGATAGCCACTTTGACCTTGAGGTTCCATTTAAAGATTACTCTTTTACAAATAGCCTATTGTGATCCCCAATTTCCCCAAATTTCTCCAGTTTAACTCCCCAGATTTCCAGATTCATCCCCAAACAATATGATCTCCTTTACACTGTCTCCACATTATTTTAAAGCTACCATGCTATATAAGCTTGTGGGTTACATTTTATTACTTTGTTCAATCAATAAAGTCTACATTCACCCACTGTGAATCATTTGCTTACCTTTTAATTTGACTTAAGCTTTAAAATCTAAAACCATGAGATTACCCAAGACTCCTCTTATGGAGTCTCTTGGGTATAAAGGGTTGTTTTGGATAATCTTGCTTCCAGCTTTATTGGCCAGCATTTTGATGGGTTTGCACACAGATTCAGGTACCTCTCCTGAAGCACAATTTCTAGACAGCTCTTGGCGTGGGTTATGCCAGGAGTATGGTATACTGCTACACCTTTATCACATAACCCACCTCTCAGAGAAGAGACCAAGAATTATCAATCCAAATCCCAGATTCCTGAACCCCAGGTCTTCCGTCCTTTGGCTTCTGCTTTCCTCCTGTTTTACTTGGGGGCAAACTTCTTCTTGGGACGTTTAACCCACTGCTAGGCAGATATCATGTGTTTGGGGAATTATTTCATCTAGGAATGGTGTCCTTGCCTGTAGGATCCTTGGTGACCGGATTAAATCCCTCTGCCATCATTCATCACCTAGGAAGATTACTTCCTAGTGGGTGGGTGCCTGACAACATCAGTTTATTGGGATGTCTGGTAATGGTGTAAAGTACTGGGTCTTTGGAGGGCACTTGGATCATTGGGTACTGGTCCACGTCCTTGAGGTGGTACTCATTGTTGGGCAAGTTAGGAATTGTGCAGGGAGAGCTTGGCTTGCTTAATGCTCTCCTGGCCTTTTCTCTTGTCTTGATTGTCTTGTGTGGAAGTGATACAGAAATGAGTATGGTTTGGCTGGCTATTGTTCCCATTTTCATGTCCATTTGAACCTGCGGGTTTGTGGTTCAAATTGTTGAAGCTATTTCTGGGGGTGGTCAATTGGAATGCCTGGCTGGATGAGAATCCTTGGGTTACTCTCTCTTTCCGGTTTGCGCATTGTGGAGAGTGTTGGATGTTTATTTGGCTTTCTCTTCCTTGCAATACAGACTTTGCAGGTTGGTTACTTGATCCAGGTTTATGTGTCTCATTAAATGCAACTTGAGCACGTCAGAGTACATGAGGTGGGTAGCTGGAGTGTCAAAAGCCATGTCCAAGGGGATGCATAGTCAAAGTTCCTTGTAGGCGCAGGTGAGCTCCTTCACTGTACCAGTATGGGTTAGATTCCTCACTTGGTGTATGATCATAAGTGCGGTGTCCTTCAGCACAAATCTTACCAAGAAGTCTTGTTTGAAAGTGTCCTGATTCTTCTTGGTGTGTTCTTCATGCCATTTGTTGCACCAGGTACCAGCGTCATGAGTCAGTTGAATGGAGATTTCTGTAATCTAAAACCATTGCAGGCATTTCATTTGGCCAGCTTGCTTTGGGCAGATTGGATCCATGCCGCGGCATTATTGTTGTTGGCTGCAGAAAAAGGTTCCAGGACAGAGCTTCAAAGTCTCTGAGCTACGTAGGCTGGCATGGTACTTTTTTCAGCTGCTCAAGGAATGGCGGCGGGTGCTTGGAAGAACCCTTGTGCAGACATGGAGTTGAAGGCAGGGAGCGGGATCACTGTGTTCTGGTACAGGACAAAACCATAAGGTATCTTGGCACCAGGTGTGTACAGTGTCTAGTCTGCTGGGAGGCCAGACATGATTCTATTGAGGATTTGTTGACCACAGCAAGTACAGGCAACAGGCAGGATTTTGGGGAATAAAGTAGGATGGAGAACCTACCTGTGCTACAATGTTGTAACTGTGTTGCTTCAGCAGAGTTACAAGGGAAAAATATTAGAAAACTATATAATAATCTTTATTGAGAGATAATGATTACATAGTCATTATGAATCAAGAATAACAGGAACATGATTGAGTTGATCACACAGTTGGATGATGAAGGGGGTGGCTTGATCCTGGTAATGAGTCAAGCGCCAAAACAATGTATCCACTTTAAAGAATTATGATTTATTCATTTTGATGGATTTGGTAATTTGAGTTGACTTCCTAGCTTGGCTACAGATCACTGAAAAATTGGATCACAGGTCACAAATCTGCTTAGTTGGAACCTTGCTGGCGGGTTGAGCCTGCTGTTTTGACATTTACAACCCTGGACCTAACAAAACTTACCCTTTAAAAATTCCATTACCACCACATCAATCTAACCAAAGCAAGGGTTTTCAAGAAAGGCTAACCAACTTTTCAGCCTTTTAAAGGTGGTTGGGGATTTTAAAATCACAAGCATTGTACAAACTTTATTGCCTCAAGCATGAACTGACATGGTAAAATGTATATAATATGATATTAAAGAACCTTGGTTTTAAATACATGAGGATGTTCAAAATGAAGCCAGCCCAAGATAAAGTATACTCAAACAAGATGATTTAATTACTGTACCCACCTCATTTCTGACAAAGCTAGTTCTGACAAAATTTCAGACTTCTGCGTACTCTGATTTATAAATAAAAGTATGCTGTTAAAAATTGCTTAGTTTTATTATTGGTACAAATGTACAGTATGTTGGGATTTTTTGACCAAGCAACCATGGCAATTATGACAGAGCCCACAGATTAGAATTTCAACAGCCAAACAGCAGAAAATAATAATATAAAATTTATACATCTGGGGCTAGCAGTAGATTTTTAATAATTATAGCAAAATTAAGCAATGATAAACGCCACCCCACCACCTGAGAAAAGCTGCAGCAGCACCTAGCAGATCTTTATATTTAGATACCAAGGGCCTTTACAGCTTTACATCAAGAGTTGCAGTGGCACCAGGTTTGTCTTCCCAAGTTGTGAATCTCCCTTTGATTGTTTTTCTAAACAAAAAATTCAAATTGTATCCAGTATAGAAAGAAATGATCCCAAATCTACTAAACTCTAAACCAGCAAGTGCCACCTGTGCTGGGTAAAGAAGATTACACCCTTATTAGTTGACAATTGTTAGGTGCCAAACCTAGATTACTGATTAATCAAAGTAGGGGGTGTTAGAATATCCTAGAAAACACCACTGGCAGCTCAGGAAGCCACACTTGAGAAGGCAAAAGAAGAATTTTTTAACTACAATAAATTTTTTCTCAATCTGCAACCACTTCTGTGTGATCAGAAGCCACACTTTGAAAATAGTTATGTTTCCATTCCTCCTAGCTCTTCTGATACAGTACTGATCATATCATCCCATATGAGAAGAATTTAATTAAGTTCTCTGTTCCCTACAATACTAAAGAAATGAATCACTTTAATACCAAAAGCACAGCACAGCACAGTATTTATTCACTCACTCTCATACCCCTGCACCCAACAGATTTTAGATTGATACTAAATAGATCAATTGGAATATTGACCATTTTGAATTTACTAGCAAAAGGAATATATAGCTGATTTTCAAACCCATGTTTCTAAGACTGCTAAAAAATGGCAAAAAATATGAGCCCATTTTAGCCTACTATCATGAAGAATATGTTTTTAAATAAAGATTCTAAAAGAATAAGCTTTGCAAAGTTTTACATACAATAAGCATAACCCCAATAAACTCTTACTGTGGAAGACTTAATTTTAACTGGTGCAACCAAGTTTCTCTCCTTTCCTGAAAATTTATCTTACAATAAACAGGGGGAGCTCAATGAATTGCCCCAGGATGTATCTAACAGTATGAATTGGTCTGATGGTAGTTTCAAATTTCAGGCACTATCTACTATTTAGGAGCGCTGCCAATTCAATTTTTCTGATCCCTGTGCAAGTTATTACTTGGCTTCAAACCTTACATGGAACCTGCCACTATGCCATCCCCTGTGGCTGTGTGACTTTCCCCATATAGTATATTAATCATAGTATTCTACAATAAATTACATTTTATTCTATTCATTCTTGTCCTTTCTATTGGACTGTTGTCTTCTCTAATCAAATACTGAACTATCATTGGTTCAGTTATAACATAACTATCAGTTTTAATAAAAGAGTATAGCTTGTATTATTTTATCCATTGGGTTGGAATCAAGGAAGGGTGATTATATGATCCAATAGTGTAAATTTAAAGGGACTGAATCCAAACCCTTTATTTCCAAAAGTTGTTTAAGCCAAGCCCATAATATCAATAATATGAATTCTTTGGGTTTATGTCTCATCAATACTCTTTCTGTGAGATGGCCAATAGGACACCACCAGTGCTTTATACAGCAACTCTAATAATAATAGGCTCTGATCCTATAAATAGATCAAAAAATGTTAAGAAGATCCTATCATAGGCCACTAAATTTGGAGAAGAATTAGGATCAGAAAAAAATTATGATTGGATGGTCACAACTGGTCTAAGATTGGCACCTGCTAATGCAAGCCGTGGAATAGACACTTGGTCAAGCCACTCCAGGTTGCTGATTCAAGGTAATAGTCCAGAGTATCATCTATTTATAGAAAGACCCAGGCTTATCTTAGATGTACTCTTTCTCCAAACCCAACTTGTTTACTTGCCTAATTCTATTAGGAAGTCCCAGATGATGAACAAGGTTTCACCAGCACTTTATTATACCAAATATAAACCATTATAGATTAAAGAGGGGATGTTAAAGAATATTTATCCTAAACTGACTAGGGTATGACCACCTAATTCTGGGGGTTGAAATCAAAAGTCTGGGGAGTAAATCAACTGCCCAAGAAAGGTTAGCAGCAATATAAATGATCCTGGTAAGAGGGGTTTCTGGTCCCTATCTATGCCATCTGGTCATTGAGGCAAGGCAGATCTAAGTACCTGTTCCTGATAGGAAGTATATATGTCTTTTTTTCTAACTATTTCCTTTGTAGAACCTTGATGTTTAGTGTAACTTTCTAAGAAAGCCCATTCTGATCAGTAGTTGTGAGAGCTTCTTGGAGACCAAAATCTTTTGGTACCTTGTCCTTTGGATTGAAAGATCCCTTCAAAAAATCCTGATCTTTCCTCTGGCTTCCCAGTATAAACCTAGCTGATAGAAGGTTCTGATTTCAAACAGATCAATATTATTATCAATCAATACCAAATAACAGATCCTAAAAGTACCAGCTGTCTGCCAAGATTCAAAACCTTGGTACTTTTTTTTTAGCAAATCACCCTACATGTAATAGTGGAGACACTTCAAGAGTCCGAGAAGATGAGAAAAGGGGAATAAAACCAAGTGCTGAAAAATGGGTAAAGAAAATCTACCAAAGTTGATATTTGTTGTGATTGGGTCTGGATGACAACATCTAAAATAGGAGAGTAGGAAACTTTTGCAACAAAATATCTGTTGTTTGCGCTAGCCAGCAGTTAGCCTTAAGAGATGAATAGGTACTGTTGATGTTGCTCTAAAGCCCCAGGAAAGAGAATATAAAATTTTACCCCATTGTTAAAAGAAATTTCACCAAAGTGGTTTTAAATCAACAAATAAGTAGACAAACTTAATACTTTATTAATGTGAATATAATAGTTTATAGGTAGCAATATAGAAGACAAGCTACTAGTTAGACAGGAAAACAACTGTTCTGGTACAGTATCCTGATCAGATTAAACCATTTGATGGATTTCAGAATATGTTGAAATTAGATTGCCTCTTTTTTGGAAAGCAAGAAATTTGAGAACTTGAATATGAATCAACTAAGTTGTTGCAAATCTCAATATGAATCAAAGTCAAATCAAAATATTCTGAATATCTCAATTAAAAACAAGATTTTTATATGATAAAATATAATTAAATGCATCAGAAGGCACAACCAACAAAGAATAAGATAAAATGATAGGAAAGCAATGGCTTAGTAAAGTATGATACAGTAGTTTTCAAACCTGTTGATTTAAATGTATATTATTCAGTTTAGAACACATGAACTCAGTCACAAAACATATTTCAACTTGATAGATCTAAATAGAAGATAACTTCACAGAAAAATGAGCGCTATTTGGCAAATATGTCCAGTCATACAACAACCTAATCAAACTGGGGATGAATGCTTAACAATTCAACAACAAATTTACCAAACACTAGAACACATGAGTTTCAGTCATAGAACACATCTACTATGTTTACTATGTTTTTGGTGAACACATGAAACTCAGTCACAAAAGTTACAAACTTGATCCAATAACAAGCCCCAATAGCAACCAAAAAAGACAACATAAATATCATATAAAAACACATGAATGGATCTATAATACTGTTACCAGATCATCCTAATTGATAATGCAAACTAGACTAAAAAAAGAAAATAAATATTCTGAGTGTCTATTTTGGGATTAGAATTAATAAAAAATCAAATTTATCCAAACTCATGATCAACAGTGCACATTTACAACCAAAAATAATTAATATAGAAATCTAAAAATCTAATTTGAAGTAAACAGTAGTGACTACTAGCTTTCATGCTACTATATATGGAGTGATAAAAATTATAATAAAAATTATATAGATAAACTGTTCCTATTTTATTTTATTTTCATACCAAAATGGAAGCTTCACAAAAACAGAGTAACAATGGACCCGTTGTGCGCTGTGGTTGCCCCATGGGTCAAAGAACAGAGTTAGTGCAACAAAAGTTCCTACTCAGGAATAAGAGGTGCTAGGAGAGTTCAATAGTGACACTGCACTGACACATCGGGTTTGAGGAGCACAACATGCAAGGGGGCCGAGCATCAACCCCTGGGTCCAGAAGCTGACCAGAAAATACATCAAGGTTGTCACCACCAAAACGGTAAATGATGTCACCACCAAGAGGGTGTCCTTGGTGTACAACCCTGTATACCTCCACAATGGTGTTCCCATAGACATACTGGAGAAGGTTAAGCCAGTCCTGGACACCACATATGAGCCTTGCATGAGTGATTCTGACAAGGGAGACAATGACAAGCTGCCCCAATATTACCTAACCACAAAAGGGGAGAAGTTGCTCAAAAAGGTTGCTGAATTCTACTGCCAAGTGCCCATGCCTTGTGTTGTGCCCAATCCCAATGTGTATTTTCCTGTCTCCAAAAAGGCCAAGTACCATGTAATCCCCAATTCCACTCTTAAGACCTTCATGAGGCTTATGGAGGAGACCAAAGACTACAGGAAGGCCGCAGCTATTGTCGGTATTTCAGAAAAATCCGCGCACAGGCTCCGCGCAACTTACCTGAAAACAGGGACTGTTCTCCTTTTGGAGAAGTCTAATTATGAACCAGCTCTATTGATAAAGGAACACCTGTAGGCCATCCAATAGTGAATCAAGCAGAACTGCCAGCTTGAACTGAAAAATATTCAGTCAATGGTTGGGTCTGTTTTTGGAATTCAGGCTTTAGTTTCTACTTGTTAAAGAGCGGTGAAAAAATCAAACTTATCATGGAAGAAACTTGATGTATCTCTGTACAATTGTAATAACCCAGAAAACATTGTCTACCACCAGAAATGCGCCAAGACAGTAAGTGCTCTCAAGGAAAAGGGCACAGTCAAGTTCTACTACATTGACAAGTCCTCCTTTGCGTCCTCCATGATAAACAAGATTGGGTATGTCCCCAAAGGTGAAAATAACAACATGTCCCAGCGTGCAGCTGTCTGGTCTGTTGCCTAATCAATGATAGCCCTTCTTGTCCCCTTGGCATTGAGCTCTATCAAATGATCAAGGAGTCCCACAACAGTTACAATCTTTCTGGAATTTCTCTGATTGGTTTGGGAGCACCTGAGGTGCACAAGCCTGAGCTTCACTAATATAATTGTGCTAGACAATGTCAGACTCCACAAGGTGGCAGATATTCTCAACAAGTTCCCAATGATCAATCCCAGCGTTGAAATTGCCTCCCAATTATTGACCATATCCACTTTGCGTCTTCTCTTCCTCCCCTCCTATTCCTCATTCCTCAACCCAATTGAAGAGGTCTTTGGGTGGCTTGAGCAAGTGGTCAAGAAAGGGGCTCCACCTTGGCCCAATGATTTGTTTAATTTGTTGCAGGTTGGAGTCCATACCCTCCCAGCTGAAACTGTGGCCAAATTCTATGGTCACACAGATTTGTTTCTCCCTGTGTGCCTTGCCCAGCAGCTAATCAATTAAAGGATTTGCTGTTCCTGATGTTTTTTGCATTTAATTTTTTAATATTTGTTTTTATTTAGTTTAATTTATTTTGACTTTATTTCTGTGATTCTGCATATTGCGTCAGGTATGATAAAAATTAACAAAGAAAAACCAATTATTTGAATGAATGGGCAAAAAACACAAGAATATATTTTTTATTATTATGATTTTATTTAGGTCAGTTTTTTCACGTGTTTTTATATGATTCCTAATAAAGCTGTCATTTTTATAAAAGTTAATAAAGCAATAAGGGTGAATGAATTAATACACAGAATACTTTTTATTATGTATTTATTGGTAGAATATAGATGGTTTGAGTAGATAATTTTAAAGATATATATATACAGTAGTTTTAAAAGCTATGGCAACAAGCAAAAACAATCTATATTTAAATGAAATGAACTCAGATTCAAACAGAATTAAAAATAAACGAACTTATATTGATTTACAATAGATTTGGGTTCATTTCAATTTTACTTAAATCTGAGTTCATTTTGTTTGTTGCCATAGATTTTAAAACTACTGTATAGAAATCAAAATAATATTTGGGTGTAGACTTTTATTGGGGGTGGGAGCAGAGGAATTCAAGGACAGTGTGTTGAAATAGACTAGTAATTTCTATTGACAACGTGTATGTTGACATTGGACCTGTACTAAATAAATTGCAGCAGGTAGAATATGGGAGCATTGTGACACAATTGGCTAGGATGATCTTTTCTGGTGGAGCATCCATCTCATAGGTGGCGGCAAGAATAACTGAATCCTGAATAACATGTCTATTAAGCTGTATCCTTGGGAATTTTTTTTCTGCCTAGTAAATGGTGTACTGCATCCAGTTTTATTATCACATCAGACCAGTTGCAGGTTTCTGCTTTAGACCACATCAGTACAAAAAGACCCAGGTAAACAATCAAATGAATTCTCTGCTCTGCAAACAGGGCAGAGAACTCACAAATCTTATTAGATAGGGTACTAATTTTATTTTTAAAGGACATAGTGGTGAAGGCTTTTTACATTGTTTTTGGTATACCAGTCTTGTCAGAGCACCAGGAGGCCCCAAAGTCTCCAAGGACGCCTACAACAGCTGGCATGACAGCTGTGTAATTATAGCTAAGTTTTTATCTTTTCATTGAAAATTTTTAGGATATGTGATAGTGTGTGCTTGGTTGGGTAACAGAAACAGACTTCTTCTTGTCCTCTTTCAATCTCAGGTAGGTTTTGGTACGGCATAGTTTGGATGAAATCCCAGAAAATCATGACAAAGTGCTTGCAGAAGCCAGGGAGCAGATCATACTGGTTGATTTGCAGGTTGGGGGCCACAGCCAAAGCCAAGACCCACCATTCAGTGTCATCTTGCTTTGGTTGGAGTGATGTAAGTTGTTCTTTTTTCATTGGATAATTTTTTTAAATTTATTAATCATTTCAGAGGCGGCAGCTGGCGTCAGGACCAGCCAACACCCTATGTGGGGGACATAGTTGCTGTATATTGTTTGCAATATGTACAGTTTTAGATAATGGCAGACTTCTCCTTCTGTTTTTTTAAATAAAAAAGTTAGTAAGATCTTTTTATTTATTTTATGTTTTATTTTTTTACCTTCTTCTAATCTTTACCTGTTGCCCCCTTCACGGGGCTGCTTCACAGGAATTGACACTATCTGGTTCCTGGTTATCTTCTGAATGTTTTTTTAGCTGCTCAAACATCTCAGGGTCCTTTGACCACGTCTCCACAGTTGCAAACCCCTGTGGCTTGAACTGTAGATCAGCAAGAACATCTTTTTGTACATTTAGGAGCCTGGTTGAAAGTTTGTTGGTAGTATTGGGAATCTTCTTTTTCACAGCCTTCACAGTAAGTTTGTCTAGTTTGTTGCCTTCTAACATCACCTCTTTTAGCATTTCCTTCACCTTTTGATTGACCTCCTTGATTTTAGCCGCCACCACATCCAATTCCTTTATCATTGCCTTCAATTCTGCCATGTTTTCTTTGTACTTATCCCATCCCTTTTTATACTAATAAACTATCACAATAAACTTTATCTATTCTATTGTAAATAATAGAGTTTATTTAAATATATCTTGATTTTACTTATTTATTTTATTAGCTTCAAGCACCAGTATTCATTTGATATCAATATTATGTATATTTCTTGTATATTCAACCCAATCTTGTTATCATGTACAACATATTTTGTTCAAGTACATGTTTTGTCCAAGTAAAACATGATTTATTCTCAAATCAGTATGCCAATTTTGACCCTAAGTACATATTTATTATAAAATAGCCACTTTCATGGATTATATATAGATCATATATTTTAGAGAGTGTAAACCAACCCAATCTTACTTCATGAACAACATACTTTGTCATGAGTACGTTTTGTCTGAGTATAACATCATTTTTTCTTGAATCAGAATGCCAAATTTGACCCTAAGTACATATTAATTATAAGATAGCCACTTTCACATGTTATATGTAGATCATTTATTCTAGAGATATATGTGTTGTAATGAATCATATTATTTAATTCTATTGTTTTCTATTATAGCTTTAATATATTTAAAGCGCTATACTCAAGTGAATTTTAAAAACTACAAGCTCTACAGACCAACCAATTGGAGTGTGTGTCATTTGTGCTGTCTTTGTGCTTGGCTCAGACCAGACATGCCTCAGTTATTGCAGCCAGTTTAACTATATAAAATAATCCTGTTGAAAAAGACATGTCTTTGTGTGCAAATCAGCACGCCAACTTGTGGACAATCTAGCACCAGAGAACCCAGAGGTCCAGTGCTAGATTGACCACAAGTTGGCGTGCCAATTTGCACACAAAGATACCACATGTATGTGCATTCTAATTGGTTGGTCTGTGGCACTTGTAGTTTTTAAAATCCACTTGAGTGTACTGCTTTGAATAGATTAAAGTTATAATAGAAAACATTATAATTAATAATTATTAAAGTAGTCAAATTTAACTTGAGGCATGATAAAAAATAATCATCACTTTATTTAAATGTAAATTATTTATTATAACTATAAAAAATTGTAAGTGTTAAACCAATATGAATTAAAAATATAAACTATTGGGGGGACAAGTTTTATTGGGGGAATGAGATTGGGCGGTACAAACTAGTTGGCAGGCTGGATTGATGGGGGAGGACTTGGTTGGCTGGTGGGGTTGGTGCAGGTCACCTGGGAGGATTGGATGGGGACTAGGGCAGCTAGAGGACCCAATGTGAATTGAGTTCCTTGATTGGCTTGGGGGAATTGATTGTACATGACATCATATTCTAATTTGGGGAGGACAGCAATTGGCTTGTATACTGGGGAATCACAAGGTGGTAGCTGGGGATCCTTTGGTGATTGGATGTTGCTGAGAGCATTAAATGCCATCTTTGTAAATATTTCAGTGATCTTCTGACAGGGAAACATCATTGAGGGGTTGTTGGCTGCACTAAGCACCTGGATGAAGGTTGTGGGGTTGCACCCACAGATGGTATCCCCAATTTTGAAGAGCAATACATCACCAAGGTGGAGATCAGCATGTCCAGCAGGAAAAATTGAGACGTTGTGGCCATCTGCTTGTATTTTCTCAGAGGCCACTTCAGCGCACTCCATTTGGTGGCTCAGGAAGATTTTGGCCTTGAAATTGGCTGAGCTCCAGGTGGCAAGCAAGGTGGAGAGGAATTTTCTGTACCAGTACCCATTGGTGCAGCTGGACGTAGTCCAGTAAAACACAGTCCCTTTTGGGGAAACTGTAAGAAACACACCAATCACAATTCTCTCTGGTTCCTTCTTTTTACCCTTGGGGGTGTTCTTTTTTCTAAGGAACAATAATCATGGAATTGCAATGGCAATTTATAATAGGATATAAATATGACATTGTTAGAAATAGAGGACAGGCAGAGGGTGATGGTGGCACTAATCACCAGGTCATGGGGCAAATTAGGGCCATAATCCAAATTATTGGCCAGCCAATTGGTCAGAATCAGATCACTGACTACAAGCCCATGCATCCAGAGCTGTGCTGTGCAGCTGGTAATGAATATGCCCTTGAGCCCAAGTAGGCAGTGTAACTCAGTTGATTGGAGATATGGGTCCTACTGGAGGAAGTCAAGCATTAGGGGATGCACTTCCTTGATCTGTGAGTCAATCTTCTTCTTTAGCTTCTTGTCTGTCTTTGCACCACCTCTCTCCAAGAGGGCTTGGAACTCCTTCTTGATCACCGCCTTAGTGAATTGAAGCCGGGTGGCAATTTCTGCAAAATTCAAACCACTCTGCTCAAGGCTCATAATCTCCTCTATCATCTCATTGGTTACTAGGGATCTTTTTGGGCCCACTGGGAACAATTGGACCTGGATTAGGCAGGACAAGATTTGATTGGCCTAAACTCTCAAGTGATGGCTGGATTGGATTGGAGGGGACTACAGTTTCCCAGTCTCCAAAATGCGGCACAGGCACAGGTTAAGCCTGGTCTTGAAGAGCACCATATTGGCTATCAGAAAAGCCACCCATGGATTGGCCTGGTGACACATACAACTCAGCCTCCTCACAACTTGTAATAAATTGGGTGTACACAGGAAATGCAGTGGTTATGCTCCTTAGCTCAGCAGTCTGAGCTTGGAGTAGCTCCTGGTACTACTCCTCATCAATATCAAAGTTATTTTCACTGGTGAAACTCATATTAACACAAAGCAATGAAAATTCTATTAAAAACAGAAAAACAAAGAATTTCTAGAAAATTAATTTTATTTAAGTGTGTGTTCCTTTTTTGAGGTATTCTCTCAGACATAAATGGTCAAATTTAGAAGTGTGTACATTATAAATAATACAGTAGTTTCCTGAATAGATTTTGGTGGATTCACTCCTGAAATCCACTATTTCCAATTTGAGTCCCAAAAATAATCAATGTTTCAAAAAATGGGTTGTTTTGTGTTTGAGTTCATCACTTTTGTGACTGAGTTTCATGTGGTCTCTTTTTGTATCATATTTACCACACACTCATTATCAAACTTGATGTAGAATGCTTCTGGATTTGACTGGATTGCTTGCATTTTGAATTTGAGTTCCATGCGTTTGGTATCTCATTTCTGGAATTCAGTATTTGAATTCATTTTTGTTGTGTGATTGACTAATTTTGTTTTCCGGCCCTAGATAAATGGAAGCTTTATTGAGTAAATTAGCCTTCAAATGGTTCCAGTTAACATTTGTTTTGTGACTGAATTCATGTGTTCTAAACTGAATAATATATGTTTATCTCAACAGGTTTGAAAACTACTGTGTAAGTTTTTTAAATAAAGTGTTTGATAAAAGAGCTTGATTATTTCCTAAATTTTGGCCATGTAGGCCACATATATCAGTGTTACTTCTGTGGACATCACAAAATCAAGGCCTCATATTGTCATAAGGCAAATTAGCACATAATTTAGCATAGGCTCTTTTTTCATGAATAACATGTATTAAAAACTCAATATGATGCTCTCAAAATAGTCATAGCTTATCAAATTAATTCAGTAGGTCTGATCTTCAACCCAGATCATAATGGCTTTAGACATGCTGGATGGCTTCATTGAGAAGATTTTCTTGTATAAACAATCATAAATCATCAAAAATCTGACAACATAAAAAGTTGATTTTTGACCAGGGAACACTAAATTACCTGATTTTGTTATTTACAAGCTTTAAAGACAGATGCTCTGAATATTCTGTTGGATTTTCACCTGTTTATCCACAACCTACTTCTAATCTTTTGATTGATTTAAGTCATCATATTATTATGTGTAATTTTTTGATTACATTTTTCTTTGATTTTTGGTGCCAAGCAATACTAGTTGATATTTAACTATTAGTGATACTAAACAGTCCTTAAATTTAATGCTCAGCTCAGAAATTTGCATAAAATAAAAAGATTAACAGTACATAGTTTCTAAAAAGTTATGTCCCTTAATTTTTTATTTAAAGTTTTTTATAGGATTTACTATACTTTTCAACAACCAAACAGTAGTGGGCTGCATCTCCTTCTGATACAGTAGCTTTAACAGCTTAAAGGTTAATTGAAATCAAGTAACCTCAAAGAAAAATCCACTCAGTTGAGGATAAAATCAACTCAGAACAGAAAAATAGATGTGATAAAAATTTATTATAATAAATCTAATTAAATTGATAATATTTATTATTATTATTTAAATTTTTATTATTTAAAAAGATTTTGCTTTTTAAATTTGACGTTATTTTGTTTATTCTCACACCTAAGAAGCCTATTGTATATTTTAAAAGCAACCTAGCAAATGATTGACTAAAAATTCCCATTTAAAAACAAAATAACAGTTTAATTAATTAGGTATGCTCTGAAACCAAACTATCTTCATTCTAATTTAATTAGGATATCAATATTTTACTACATAATCTAGCAAAAAAGCTAGGTACACCTGTATGACACCCTTACTCAAAAATATGCTTCCAAAACTCTTTTAAGCAATATTCAAACTTCTGAAACCCTTGAATTAAAAGCCCCACGCTTCCTAAATCCTTCTTTATAAGCCCATATTTCCAACATAAAGAAATAATGAAATTTTAATTGAGAATCATAATAATATTTTAAGAACTCTAAAAGGCTCCCAATTAGTTTCTCAAAAGCTCTACCATCTAAAGCATATTTTTTATACAACCTCTTTAAATACCTCCTCTTTTAAAATTATTTACCTAAGGATTGATTTACTAATGGTAGATGTTAGCCCTAAAATAGAATCCCGCTATTACACTAGGGTTAAACTTTTAAGTTCCAAGAAAACACAATCTTCAAAAACCAGATGGCATCCATGATCTAAAGGTACACATTATGAAATAACAATAATATATACCACTCTTCTTCAAAAATAAATAAGATCTAATTTGCTTCTTAATTTTCTCTCTATTTTATATTAAAACCCCCAGAAGTATATACTTGGCATTTCAATTAAATTACAGTAGTTTTTAAACCTGTTGAGATAAACAAAAAATCTCATTCTAAAAAAAATACAACTCAGTCAAAAAACAAAATCAAAAATTGAAGAATTCATATTAAATTACAATAGATATGGATCCACCTTGGTTTTGCTTTTAGACTGAGTTGTATTTGTTTTTAGACTGGGAATTTTTGTTCATCTCAACAGGTTTGAAACTAAACTATGTAATTTTTAATTTAATTTTCAATTTTCAATTGGTTCAAATATAATACACAAACATAATTATATATAAAGACCTGTGATATATACAACTATGAACCAATCAAATATTACAAAAAACATCAAAATACTGTTTTAATCAAAAACAATGAAATCTTCTTTTGTTTGTAAGCCTTATGACTTAATGTGACTGTACAACAGTCACTACAGGTGTTTGGCTGAATAAACTTGATGATTTATATTAAAATCAATAAATCAAATTCTAGATTTTATATGGACAGTCTCATGAAGTCCCCAATTAAGAATTCTTGGATAACCCTGATATCTGCATAAAATAGAGGATAAAATCACCAAAATTAATTAGATCACACTAATTAATACTGTAGATTCAGAACCTAAAGGTAAAAATGCAGGATTGACAAATTCTTTTGTGTGAACTCACCAACTTACTGTAATTTTTTCATCCTTTTATATAAAAAAGTAAGTTGTTCTTGGATGAAAATTACTTCATTAAGTCAGTGATTTTACACAAAAGAATTTGACAATCCCGCGTTTTTACCTTTAGGTTCTGAATTTACAGTATGATTAAGGTTAGATTAACCAATTCCATCTCTGAGACTAGGTGTCTTGCAGGTCAATTAATTAACCAGGAGATATAATTTTTATTTACCAAGGAATGTGTTTAATGAGGATTATCATGCTCTTGTGTAGTATCACAAGAAGGAGATGAATTCAATAAGTATTGAGCCAGATCTTCAAAAGAACTGAAATGTTGGCAAATTTGGAAAAAGTAGCTGCTATTGTTTGTAAGCTTTAGAAACTATGGTTACAACCTAAAAACAGAATCTACTAGTATGGGATTTGGTGTTGGTGAATAACTTTTAAATTGAGGCTGATACACTTACAATCCAAAAGTATCACATTCAAGAGAATTTACTTAGAAAAAGATAATGATAGGCTTATTGATAATAAAAATGTTAGTTATTTATACCCTTGGGTGGTTTGAGTGATCTTAAAGGATACCTTACTATATCCATATTATTCTCTGTTCTTGGATTGGAGGGGTTGACATCTTAAAGGAATTGAGCACATTTGTATTGCATTGAAGTGGAGCTGAATTTGCTGAGCTATTTTCATAAGAAACTATTTTATTCACAGTTCTAGATTGAGGGAAGCTGAGTTCATCTGACTTAGTCTTGGAAGAGGGTTTTGGGTTATTTGAAGAGTCAAGAGGTTTATCCAAAGACTTATAGTGTATTGATTCTTTGACAAGGATATCAAAACTGCAGGGTCAACCCCTGGTAAAACTCTTCACAAAAGACTCCTTGCCCCTTGATATAACTATCCTGTCACTCACAGAAAAAAGATAGGAAGTTAAATCAGGTTACCAAACAAGAAAACACAATCCAACAGTCCCCTTCATCCAGATACAACCTTGATTTGGGGCAGGAAGATATCATGTAAATTCTTTTTCTGCCAACTGATTTTCTGTTAAATTTGATCCATCTATAATTTTCATTATAAGTACTTCTTTTAGGTTTACAGCAAATAAAAAAGTTAAAAATATTTATTTACTGATATAGCTATGCCTTTAAAATATAATTATTTTTACTTTGTATTTAAGAGGCTTAAAATCAAGCCTTTATTTTTTTAAAACCCTATTAAATTAAATTTAAAACCAGAAAATTAAATAAAAAATAAAATTTCTTAATAATAATTTTTATAGAGAAGTCTTTTTTTGCATTTTGATTTTTTATTGTTGTAAGGTTAAAAAATTACATGCGAAGAAAACTATATCTGGATCAAATTTGACAGAAAATCAGTCAGAAAGAAAGGGTTGGTGGAATATCTTCCTGTCCAGTGTAAAGCCTTAAAACTCAGGAATAATGTCAGGAAGACAGGCATAGGTAGAGGCATTGGTTGGCTTGGGACAGAATACGGCTGGGCCTGAGGGTAATGCCCACCATAGGATGGGTGCTAACTTGATAATATATGATACAGATCACCCAAGCAAAGACCAGGGACCGGAGTTGGGAACCATAGTGTCTACCATTCCCGTCAGAGTAATGTAGAGTACTCCAAACAGTTGGGTGGATGTAGCCTTGGTAGCAGCAGGGGTCTCCATTGGGTGGTCAGGTCGCAGGGTTAAGGGCGGAGTCATGGGAACAAAGTAGGCAGGTAGATAATTGTACTTGTATTTGAACAATAAGGACAGCACCTCAATCATCTTTTCTTTACGTCCTATGTATTCAGTTTCTCTAGTCCTTGCCAAGGGATTGGCAATGATGATGGTCTCTAAGTTATACTCCGCGTAGGTGGGGTTGGGCGAGGATTTGGTAAAATGCACAGGTCCAAAGGGGGCTCCCAGGGGACAGTATAGTGCCTGGGAAGGGTTGGCAGGTTGGTCTCCAGAGGGGGCTGGTGCCTGATGGTCTACTTGGCCAGAGTTAACATGGAAGATCACTAAGACTAGATAAGGTAATATTTGTTCAAACCAAAGGTTTATAAAACTTTGATATCAAAAATGACAATATGGTCATCACCATACCACCGGGGCTTTTATACCAGGGGTTTTATCTTCTTTGATTTTTGCAGGGTTCAGGTTCACAGACAAGGCACTGGCAGGGCATGGATCTTGGCTTAGTGTCTTGAAGGCGGCAGATCCAGGTTGTGCCTGCTCTAATAAATAGAAGTGGTGATGCTTCTTTCCACCGCTACTGTTTACCACGTCACTTGAGTAGTTCAATTGTACTATCCATTATGGACAGGAGACTAGCAGCTGCTGGTGATCATTGGCAGAGTTAGCAGTAGGTTTGGCTTTAACTTCCTTAAGGCAAGCTACAACCTCTTAATAGGTCTAGATCTTTGGTGGCGCAAGGTTGGCAGCAATCTGGTGACCATTTGGGGAATTGTCCTTGGGAGACTGGCGGGTCTTGGAGTAACTCGTCAACTCAGTTTTGCAATTTAACAAGTTGGAGGGTTTCTGACCACTTTTTGTGACTCAAGTAGTATTTGGAGGTTCAGGTTTCAATTCCAGGGCCTCCAATGTTGATTTCAAACCTCCAGTATTAACAATTGGCAGGTTGGCAGGTTTCTGCTCCTCTTGGTTGGGGGCATCTATCTTGGGTGGTCCAGGGTTTGACCCAACTGGCATTTGGGTGGTTTCCTGTCCACTCTGGTCAACATAAGGCTTTTCCCGAGACCCAGGGTTTGATTCCCAGGTTTTCAATACAAGTATTGAAATGTCATTCATGACAAATAAGGTAATCTAGTGTTTTTGACTCCAAAACCAAAATACAACATCATTATTATTTTGGTTAAATCAATTGGAACAGTTGAATAAATTTCTCCTTCTGATGCAAGCATTCACTCCCAAACACCCATATGAGCTGGTTTGGGGCTTAGAACTACCCCAGTAGTTCAATAAAATCATAAGCATTTGAAAGCCTCAGTTAACAGTTTTTGGCCAAAAATTTCCATGGAAACAGACCTTTTTCTCACCTATATGCCTGTACAGCTTCTTGTAAGTCAGGGCATCAATTTTGCAGTGTCTGCAGTCTCTAATTAAGGAAATGGTTGTACTATTGCAAAATCATTTGATTTCAAAATCCTGTCAAATCTCCTCAAATTGTTGCCCTCTTTATTTCCCCTTGGTTTTCTTGGTTGCCTTTTCCCAGCCCCTCTACTTGGAGGTTGCCACCTGCAAATTTTGTTGCTAGGAGTTGGCTGTTATTTAATGGTTTCAGCATTTGGATTCTCATCCCCCATCTTATCAACAATTGTGATTCACCAGGACCCCTGCATTACATCCAACTAGATACATATTTTTTAAAAGCTGGATCACATCCCCTCTTTTGAGCTACCAATTAATTACCATTGTTTGAAACTGTCAAATAAATGATAAAGACCACAGAGGTGTAAAAAAATGAACACAAAAATAAACACCATCAAAAATAAAAAGGGAAATAATTAAAGTGAATCAATCAGTGATGTTTATGATTAATGGATAGTCACCACTCTTAATGGATTGGATGGTTATCAAGGCATAGGGGAAGGTATATGGTAGAGTGGGCATGCAGCGGTTCCCCATTGGTACTGAGAGGGTATGGGCTGCAGCCTGGAGAGAATCAAACAGTTCCTCAGGCCCAGATGGGGTGCCGCTCTTTTGAAGATTTCTTGAGCCAGCCAAACAGGTCCTCAATTGGGTTCATAAGGGGGACAGGTAAGAAATTAGGAGGTGTAATTGCCCTGCAGCCAGTTGATTTCCCCCAGTTCACAGCCAGTATTTGCCATCAGGGATTGCCTGAGAATACCAGCTGCTCTGTGGAGCAAAACCTTATCCAATACAATAACCTTAGTAAACCTTTGCTTGTATGCCTGAGGTGCTCTGGGATCCATTAGAGAACTGTAATCAAGTTTGGTATTATGCAAACTCTTGATTATGCAATGGTTTTCACTGCCATTATGGACCAAGGGGTGCCAACACAAAATAAGCTATGGGGCATAAAAACATGCACACCTGGATACTCTGTCCTTGGCACCCTTGGGTGCATACCCATATGTATTACACATAGATTTCACAAGCACCAGTTCATATATATTGTTGCTTACTAGCCCTTAACTTTGAGTGAAGTATACATATCAGAGTATTCTTGGCCACTCTCAAGGTTAAGAGGGCTATTATTATTGTTTAGGGATACTCCAATTTTCTTTTGCAGCAAGTGTAGACTGTGTATTGATGATAGAAGTAAGAGATTGAGGCCTTGATATCAAAACAGAACCGGCCCTGGCTTTATGTTTACTGGTTCAAGATGGCAGTTTTGGGCATTCTGCTGTTTTATTGCCCAGATGGGCTCCTTTTTCAGGATGGTTGATTTGCAATTGGCTTTCCTCCATAAAGAAACTTTGTCAGCTTTCAGGTGATTACTAGACAACCTGTGTGCAGATTTTTCTAATGCACTGGCAGCTGCTGCAGCCTTTCTGCAGTCATGAGTACTTGGGATAAGGTTGATGAGTATTTTGTGTTTTGGGTTGGGGATCACTGTATGATTGGGGTTTGGGAGGTGGGCAATAGCTCATTGGGTTCTGCCAAGACACATGGCATAGACACTTGGCTATAAAACAGGGAGAGCTTTTTGAGCACCTGCTTCCCCTTCACAGGTCAATAAGCTGTAACTATTCATAATAGTCTGCCTTGCTTTTTCTTAAATAGATATTTTAGGCAGTGTCAAGCGCTGGCTGAACATCTTTTATCATGCTTGCTGGACAGACTCCTGGTGGTGAACTGGCTCAAACACCAAAGAGGATAGATCAAATTAATTGCTGTTCATTGTTTCAGATATGAGGACCTTTCAAGACTTTCTGGATAATGTGGGAGCCCTGGGGGTTGTACTCTGCTTTATCCAAGTTTATGTGCCCTTCATCGGCTACTGCACCTGTGCCCACTCAATGTAGTTTGCTATCTCCTTGCCACCTTAATATATAGTTAGCTGTGTTTTGCTTACCCTTTTAGTTGACCCATGAGGATTCCCCCAACTACATTGGGCACCAGCTGTGTTACTTCTTTGTTTTTGGGATTGTTTTCATATTTACTATATAGTAAAGCTCTAAATCAAATTGTATTGAGATACAGCTCTGGCTTTAAGATTGGCTCTTATCTGTAAATGGGGATTATCAGTATAACCAGCTCTAAAATACCCATTTATAGGGATTCTATATCTAAGATAGATCCTTCTGGTTGTACACCAATCATTTTAGATGTAAGATTTAACTTTTTTTGAATTTCCCCAGATTTCATGCCGAAATTGAATAGTCATAACAAGATCCTTGTTACTTATGTAGCTGATAAAGTATGCTATTTTATATGACTAGGTGCCGGGCTTGAATATACCTCATATAACACAACAAATCGGTAGATCCTTTTATGGCTGAGCTGATATAGAGCTTCTTTTATGGTTTGGGTTCAAGCTACTATGGCTGGATATGTTTTTTCATCAATTTAAATAGCAAGCATGTTTACACCAAATGATAACTAAAGATTATGTTGGTATTTTTTTATACTTTTGCACTCTATCTCAACTTTCTTTGTAATTAGATATTCTTGTTGTACTGTTGAGCCATTTTTCTATTGAAATGCCAGATCCCCATTAAAAGAGTGCATGTCTTGTGCAGGTATTTGGGATCAGTTTAAGTTTGAGCTCAATTTAGTTACACATGATGAATTTACGTCTACCCTAAAGCTGTAAAACTGCTGCTGTAGAGTTATTAGCTCTGGAGCTGCCACTGCTCGCACATATAGCTCATCCTAATATCTTGGGGCTTTAAAGGGCCTTTAAATATCCTTTCTGGTATTGGTAGCTGCACTTGCCTTCCGTTGGGAATTTTTGCACTTTCTTGGTAGCTGCCTAGTTTGCCTTAGGGACAAATATTTTTCTGGGGATTAAGCCTAAATTGTACCTATTAAGTAGTGAAAGCAAACAGTTTGATAGGTTTAAGAAATATTTCCCCTGGTTTGGCTTAATCCCAAAAACTGATAGACAATAAGATTCGGGTTGAATCATTGGTAAAGACTCTTTATCTTGGCTAACGGATGAAAGCTGGTTCGGGTATAGCCTCAGCCGTAGCAAGGGATTTGCTGATGGGGTGGCGTTTATAGATTTGGGAACCGGTTTAAAACGGCTGTTTTGTCCTGGGAGTATCAAGCAAAGTATGGTTGTATTGTAATTTCAGAGCTGTTGAGATAAAAATCAAGTGCAGAGTGCACAGAAGTTGGGCATAGAATGGAAATCAACAAATTAAACTAAATGATAATAGAACTTGGCCCGCTGAAGATTTGTTTTGTGTGCAGCTTGTGTGCGCTCTGCACTTGATTTTTTATCTCAACAGCTCTGAAAATTCCTGTAAGTATTTTCAATGTGGGAAATCACATTTTTTGAGAAAAGGTAAATGCCACACGGTATTTAAGGGGATGGTTCTTAAGCAACCTTGGTGAAAATGTTTCTTTCAAGGGAATGGAGAGTGTACAAGTAAAGCAGTTGTTGCTATGTAATTTTCAAAGGGAAACATGGGTTGGTATTTAGTACTAAATGGATAAAGATAGATATATTTATATTTCAGGAATGTATTAGTTCTGTAAGTGTTTGTTGAGTTTAAATAAGTAAATTGGGGTTTAGAGACTTACCAGTAAAGAAATAGGTTATAATTATAGTATGGGGTTATGGGTGTTAAAAAATTCTGTCAAGAAAAAGAAAACAAATTTAATTGGGGTTGAAGTTATTTACTTCCAAGCTCAAAGAGAAGCGGTTTATAAATACTCGAGGAACCAAGAGTAATATGGTGGGAATTCCAATAGAGGTATATCGTCTTCCTCATATTGATATATGACTTTGGATACTGGGTTATCTTCATCTTGAGCTCGTGGCTTGTACTGGAAATGCCTAAATTTAGAAGGCTGCTTGAAGGCCTTTCGTCGGATCAGATGCAGTTCATCAGGGCAATTGGAATTGAAGTGTATGTGATGGAAGCTTGCTGTATAAGCCTGAGAGGAGCGCCTTGTCTTGCGTTGATCTGATGTTCGCTTAAAGCCGTACATCTGAGGTTAGTTGGCAGTCGATAAGTTACCTGGAGTTGGCGACAGAATGATTTAGCCGAGGCGTTGCGGAAATGACGGCTGACAATGTCATCAAATGCATTTATGTTGTGGATGGTGAATCCAGGGCTGTCTTTGTTCCATGTGATGATGGTGGGGTAAATCTTGTTGAGCAGTCTAAATGTTATTTAGAAACAAGATGATTTCTTACCCATAAAGATCCGACATGAAGGTGATTATGGGGTGTGATTTCTGTTTGTTGTCCATGATTTGTTTGCTGTCAGAGTAGATCTTTATATACCAATGATTTACTTTTTTGCGTTAGGGAATACTTTTGGGATCTAAAGCTTCACTATCTGCTGTACGGCTGAGTTTTAGTACATTTATTCTTTCGACTTGTCTATTCAATAACACTCAAATAAACATAATTGAGTATATCAAGCCTATTCAGATACATCATTCCGCCGGAGTGGGAGCAGCCAATAAAAGTACTTATAGTTGTAAACTGACAATTGATACCATTTCATTGGATAGGTACATTTGGGCAATTAGTGTAGCTAGGAAAAGGCCGCGCACTTCCATTTGACAACTATTAAATTTAAAACTTAGTTTAAAGCCATTGTTTAAAACCACAATAAAAACAATCGTCTAGAATAACTCTTACCGACAATCATCCCCCTGACATGTTCTATTCCCCAGGGAGGAATATCCATTTCCATCGAATTGCATTCAGCTACCTAAACATACTACATGGATACCAATTTACAGGACTGCTGCAATCCCATTCCAAATCACTCGGAAGCATCACCAAATTTTGATTTATTTTTTATTTGAAATTCTTTAACTTGGATTTTGATTAGCTTGGTACCCACTATTCATCATGCAGTCAAAAAGTTCAGATCTACATCCAAATATAATTTATTATTTCTAATTAGTAACGTTCTCTTTAAACGGCCCTTTAAATCAATTGGATCAGTGATTCAAGACGCTGTCATGTGTCAACACTTTTATTAAATTGCGAATTAAATCTATACTGCTAAAATTTAACCAATAACAAGCAATAGATTAAACCCATCCCCTTTTTATTTTGGACAATAGCCACTCTACAACTGCCTATCAAACTGACATACATATCCATAAATAAAGAACTTGGTCTTCCAAGAGCAGAGATTGAAAAAGAATACAGATCACCATCTCGATGCTTCTTAGTTCGCGTTGCTAATTTTGATCTCCATCCCACAGCTAAAAATTAACAGGGGCCTTTAAATAAAAACGCTGCCAAAGCATTTTAAACTTTTTCTGGAGCGACATCTCGCAGCTGGCGATGATTGGTTCCCGACCCATGCGCTGTACGATTAAAGCAATCTCCTGACATTGGCCTTTTTAAAAATAATCTTTATGACTTAGCATTCAGACAAAGATTTAATCTGCGGCCTCAAACATGAGTTAAAAGCATGAACCCGATTCGGGGCACCGTACTCTTTTTAGATGTTCCAAGCTCTGCCCCTTTCTGAACCCTTTCTGGAGGGTAGGCTATGCCTTCTTTCAGAGCTGTCTCTCAAGTTACGCCATCTTGAATTGATTTATAGATGTCGATTTTATGTTTGCTACGCTGAATCATAAATGATAGTATAGAAATAGCTAAATTTCTATGATAAAATTTTAGATAGCGACCCAACTTTGATTTTAAGACAAATCAATAAAATCTACCCTAATAACTTTATTTACATAACAAAGACATAGTGTGGAGCATGTTTACCCATCTCAGATTTAAAGCATCTTTATTTACGCCATTAACCACCTATTTTAAATCATATCAGCACTAAATCAAAGCCTTTCATATACCATCAGAAGATGTTCCCATATCATTGATTCAAGATACCCATAGTAATAATAGCCCAAAACAACGCCACTAAGGCAGTCCTACTCTTGATTACCATTGCTGTTTAACCCCTACTTTTGCTACATGTACTTTATAAGTTATCTATACAGGGATACATTAAAGGGATTCTCTCAATAAAATAGTTTATAAGTGATTCAACATGTATGCTGGTATTTATTCAATATTGATCTATCCTATTTCAAGTTCCATTAGGTTCCATATCACCCAAATGATTTGATGGCCCAATGGATATGAGAAATTAAAATGAATTCAACTATGACAACACAACACACTATATTAATCTCCAATCTTGATTCTTGCTCTCTGCTTTTAAAAAGTATTGGTTCAAATCAAAAACCACTTAAACAAAAATGTAAGAAAGCATATGAAATTTTGCATTTATGTATTTTTTATCATCTATAGACAGCTGGGTACCTTTAAGCCCCAGCTGTATAGGCTAGCTTTTGAGTTTTTAAGTTTTGCTCTTTGGCCCAGTTGTGGAAGCACCCCTGTGGATCTCTTAATTTGAAATAAAGATATGCAGACCACTAATGTTTTATCCTACAGCATCTTAACTGTGACATATCAAATCCCCAATTCAGCTGCATATATTATTATAAGCTCAAAGATTTTCATCCATGCACTTTAAGAAAATATATTTCTACAGCATATAAAGCTCCAAAACTTTGATAGTCTATGTTTCTTCTACAATCCTATGTAGAGATCTTTTATAGTCTTGCTGCTAAAGATACTCATACTCTTCTCTTTAAAGACTTCTCTAAATAAGCCATGTTTGTTTCAATTTCAGTCTAGATGCACTCCAAATCTACTAATAAAGCTACACCCAAGGCCTTCACAGGAACAACCAACCCTTCTAAGGCCAAAACTAACCCAAGAAATATCCTGGTAATGATAAAGCATCACCCAAGACACCCCCACCCTTACCAGAGCCTAGGGGAGGAGTCTTAACCTCCTGTCAAGCTCCAAGCCTAAATTCTGACTTTTAAAGGTTGGAAATTAATTTTTCCCTTGAGAATTTTAAATTTCAAATTTTTAAGTCAGTAATTTTGAGATAAAACCACTTTGCTTTTTTGACGCTTGATTTTTGCTTGATACCAAAAGCAAAACGTCAGTTACAGCTCAAACTTCATGTAACCACCTTGGTTACTCCTTAATTTCAAAACTGTTGCAGATGCCCTGCTTTTGTTTGAAGTTTACTCAAGCTTCCCCCTATTTTTTCTGTTGTGGTTGCAACCTACTTTTATATATAAATAAACTCAACAAAGAAGAGTAGGCTTAAGCCAAATTCTAAGTTTTTCTCCTGCTTAAGATTAGAACTTGTTAATTTTAAACATTTTAAATTTAAAACTTAAAGTTTAGCTTTGAAATTACCTGTTTTTTTTCTTGAAAACTCAATCTTTAAAATTTACTTGACTTTTCAACTTTGAAATTAACAAGTTATCTTTTTCTTAAAAAACTCAATCTTTAAAATCTAATTGAATTTTCAACTTCAAATTTGAATTTATCTCTTTATTATACTCTAATCTTTTATGAATCAATTTCAAAGAACTAAAATTTTAACTTTACATTCAACATTTGTGTTATTCATTTTGACTGCTTTATCAAAATCACTTTGGTTTTCTTTATAGAATTCACACAGTATATTTTTTATCAAAACTAAATAATTTTTGTGATTTAAAAATAACTCAGGTAAGTTTTATCAATCTAGAGTAAATTTTGTTACCGCAGAAATGGTAACTCAGCAAAGCTGCTGCTTTATTTACACATCTTTTAAATTTTAAATAAAGTTTGTATAGAGTGATGACTTATCATTCTCACAGAGATTTTCCTAGCATTGACATACCACTTGTAACAACTAAAAATTTAATGAAGTCTTTGTCTTATATAATAGCTTTGGGATTTTTACAGACTTTGTCTCCACATTTCACAAATTAAAAACTTTTGGCAGTTTCTCTTAAGGTTTTACTGCAAACAGTACTGTTGTAACTGTGCTGTTTTAGCAGAGTTACAAGAAGAAAAATATTTGGAAACTAGATAATATTCTTTATTGAGAGATAATGATTATATAGTTAATGTGAGTCATGGATAACAGGAACATGATGGCATTGATCACACGGTGGGATGGTGAAGGGGGTGGCTTGATCCTTGTAATGAGTCAAGCGCCAAAACAAGGTATCCACCATGGGGGCTCAGCTTTTGTTCACATTATTGGATTTGAAAATTTCAGTCAACTTCCTAGCTTGGCTTCAAGTGACTGGATAGTTGGATCACAGGTCATGAACCTGCTTACTTATAACCTTTTTGGCAGATGGAGCCTGCTGTTTCAACAGTACCTACATTTTATATATTTTAAATTTAAATTCAGTAGCTCTATATATCTTTATTTGTAATCTTATTTCATTTTGGGCAAGGCTTTACACCTCCTAACTCCATATTAATCTACTATCATCTGATTTCCAGAAGAAGCTTTTTGATTTCTACTGCCACTATGACCCCACCTCAGAGCCTGAGGAGGGGCCTGAGCAGAAACCTGAGCCAGGTGCCCTTGTAGATGAGCACATTGAGCTGTGGAATATGAACACTGCTAATAACATCTGCAACCACAATGGCACCTTTGCTTTGCCCACCTGGTCCCCAAAGAGCCTCCCAATACTGTCAAAAAGTGTGATGTCAGTTTCTCTATAAGGGGTACAGCCTCAACTGTCAGGAATGACAATTTGGATACTCCTAAACCTTAAAATACAGAATCAGAGTCAAACCCTGGACAAAACCCTTTGCGGACTGCCAGACTCATAGGCTGGGAACGCAATAATCCACTACTAATTGATGAAGTTGCTGCCAGCCTGCCAGGACCCAAACCCTTAGCTGCCCCGCAGGATTCTGCAAGCAAACTGCCAGTGCAAGATGCTGGTAATTTCCCTGAGGTGCCAACGCCTGACACCGGTGGTTTGCCCGGTGAAATAGACAAATTTCTCCCTGAGAGTTATTCCAAACTCCCCCAAAGTCCCGGGGAAGGCACTGAACCCAAAGAGGCACCCAATACCCAAATCAATAAACAGAAGGATTTGAAGTATTCTCATCCCAAAGCAGCCAGTGGCAAACCGCCAGTGCTGAGCGCCATACTGCCATCTGAGACACCCAATACCAACCCGCCCAAGCCCAGAAAACCCAACCAGGTAGTGAAGCCTGGCAGCATGGTATAAATACCTGCCAGGCCAAGATCAACACCCATTGTCATTTTAAAATAAAGGTTATGAGATATTGTTTTCCCCAACTATTGCTGTATTTTATTCTTGCCATCTCACAGTTAACTCCAAGATTGTCTGCCCCCTCTGCCAGCCCGCCAGCTACGTACCGCCAGCCAGGTGCCCCCTTTGGTCCTGTCCATTTCACAGAGTACCCCTTAAAGCCTGAGTACAAGGACTACACTGCCAACAACATACTAGCCCAGGATTCCTTGTCCAGAACTACCGAGTTAACCAGATACAACTGAGAAGGCCCTTGCTACGTTACCAAACCCTGCCTGTTCAGAGATAAATACAACTTTCTTCCTGCCTACCAAATGGACATGGAACCACCCATCACCCCCAAACCAATACCTGCCTCTGCTGCCAAGCTCCCACTGGACCATACCAGCAAGCTTTTTGAAATTGTATATATTACTCTCACATGAGTAATAGGTACTATTGTCCCAGCCGCTGGTCTGTGGTTGTGAGTGAGCAAGTCAATGTCCTACCTCATTAAGTTAGCACCAATCCTTTGGTGGGCTCTGCTCACCCAGTCTGCAACCTGCCAGTTCCCAAACACTAGAAAGCTGGCCAATCAGGGTTGGTTCCCTGACATCAGCTGCAAAATCAGAAGAAGGCAATTAACCAACATCACTTAAAATATTGCAAACAAGATTCCCCTCTTGCCTTCCAATGTATCTCATAATACACAGGGGGTGCTTGATGAGTTGCTCCATGACATATCTAACAGCATGAATGTCAGGAATATTCCTGACAACACCTTGTTTCAAGATAAACTTTTGGGCCCAATTGGGCTCAAAGAGCAAAATAAAAAATTGCAGCAGTTCCCCATGATTGGGGAAACTGCCGCAAAACACCTGTTCAAAGAAATAGAAATTAAAAAATTGAATTTTGGGAAAAACAGGTTTTATACCCTGGCTGCCAGCCAGCCAGTGGGGGACAGCGCACCCCCTACCAAAAGGGGAAATTGCCTTTTTGGGGTTCCTGATTGGGAAATTTCCCCAAACCTCAAAAAATTAGAGAACTGCTGCCCACTTTTGGAATCTACCAAATTTGGAGGGGGTTGACAAGATGCCCAGCATGACAGTTAATGCATCAACTACAGAAGTTGAAATTGATTGCATGAAAGTACCTGAAAAAGCTCTAAAGTAATGCAATGCAAATATTAACAATTCATTGCCTGCCAATCCATCCCCATCCCACTCCCAAAAGGGAATTCCAGACAACACCAAGTGTTTGGGGTTCCCTGTTTAATGTTTTGCATTATTCATGCCCCACAAGGATGATAATATATAATAAAGTAAAATCACTTGATGATAGTTTGTGCTATCATTGAGTGAAATTACCCCTCAATAGTATCACATAAATCAATTCAAAAACTTTACCTACAAGAAGTTAAACAAGACACTAAGCTTTGTCTGCCCTTCCCCAGGATCAGAAGATGAATCACCTAATCTTCTCAGTTGTCCTCACAGCATGCCTAGGGATTGGGGGCCACCAATATAACCACCAGCATGGGCCATCCAAAAAACCACCTGGCAAGTATTACTATGAGGAGCTGGCACAGCTCAACTCAACCAAGCAGTACTCCTGGCCCACACTGGTATTGCCCCACTCCACCCAGTCTGTAGCCATATACACCTGTATATACTACATACTCACGTATTTTGCCAGTAAATTTGGACGCTATAACGTGCACACCAAAGTCTTTTGATTGATGATGACAGTCTATCCAATCATGACAGCTCACAGGCTTCCAAGTTGCCAACTTGGTCCCTTATTTTGCTAGAATACTTCCCCAATTGTTGGGTCTTTACAATGGATCAGCCTGAGGACAAGGTCAAATTGGGGGCACTATATCCTAATTAGGAGTACTTTTAATTCAACTTTGCTGATTCCCACACAATTTATTCCTTGGCTTTGAATCTTACATGGAACCTGCCACCATGCCACCCCCTGGTGGCCTTGTGGCTTTCCCCATATAGTATATTAGTCACAATATCAATTAATAAACCTCATTTTATTCTTCTTATTCTCATCCTTTCTATTGGACTGTTGTCTTCCCAGTTAAATACTAAACTATCATTGATTCAGTTGCAACATTGATAGCAGCAGTAGGTTCACAATCTACTTATAAGAAAATCCCCCAAGAAAGGACAGAGTTTGGGCTGTATGGCTACTCCATACCAGGAAACCTTCCTCCCTATCCTGATGGGGACATCCCCAAGGGATATGTTGTATAACAAGACCAGTTAGTACTAAGCAGCATTTATAAATCCTCTGCCTGGGACAACATGCTACCAGCATCACCCTGCCGCGGTTAGACCTATCTCAATGTATGTTGAATCTACAGCTGGAGTCCTTTGTGGGTGGTCTGGAGGGGGCCAACATTGTCAGTTGGCTTCACTCCACAGAGACCTGTCTTCATATTTTCCAAGTACTAGAACCCATATGGGTTGCCACTGCATCTGGGCGCCTCAAAGAGCCTACCACAGTATGGACCACCAACTGGGCCAGTCAGAAACTTGAAGTTACTTGGACCACCTTCAGGGACGCCACCAGATCCTGCTACAGCAAAACCTTCTCGCCCATTGTAGTAGGAACCCCTCTACTTGCTATCAAGAAGACAGGCAGTGTCCTTGAGTACCTTGCAGCCTGGAAGCAAGCACTTACCGCTGCTCCCAAAGCCATCACTGACAGAAATGCAATTCTACTCAGCCTCATTGTCAATGGGTTGAAGCCCCATATCTGTAAATATGTTCCTGTAGGGCGACGTACCTCTGTCAACACTTGTTACAAGGCCATTGTAGAGCCAACAATCTACACTCAATGGGATTTCAAAGATCCAACATGCTCCCTCTCAACCTTGTCCTGCATCTGGCAGCACTCACAACTAAATAGGCTGCTGACAATCTTATCAGCAGGGAAATGAGACCAAGCGTCCCTGCAAGGAGGAGTCCCAGTTGGCTTGAATTGAGGGCTTAGGAAAAGCCTGAGGGTTGTAGATACAAGAGGCTCTGCAGCCCTGCTTGAACCACACTCCCAATATCTCCTTGCCAAGAATTACTGCGGCTACAGCGCACAAAAATTGGAGACCCTAGATGTATTCCAAGTCCACAGTGATGACCCTGTCCTCCAAGCCAGTCATTCATCAAACAAAATCACCCCCTTGGCCTACCCCTTTTGTTTCTGTGGGAGCACCCACAAACTTTTGATAGACACTGGGGCCAATCACACCATGGTCAACCAGGAATTTGCAGACTTCCAACAGCTAGATCAAGTACCCAGTTGCTTCAAGGCAGTACACGTGGCTGACTCTGATAGGGTGGCCATCACTCATGAGAAGGTACCCTTCTCTGTGAGAATGGGGAACATCCAGGTTAAGATATCTGGGCCAATTATGGCAGGGCTCGGTCACAATGTTGTTGCTGGCCTAAAATGGCTCCAACATAACTAACCATATATCAACTGTGACACCACTGAGATCATACTCAACTGGAATGAGGTAGGCTTCCAGATCTACCCCATTGAAATTAACAAGCTGCTTCATGGCACCGTGTTTGTTTGCCTCACCAAGGCTGGTTCCTACGATTTCAGGGGGGGAAGCTGGACTTTAATTAGTGTTCATTCAAAGTCATCTGCTCTGAATACACAACACCTCCCCCCTTTGACACACCATTACTACCAGTAATAGTATCACTTCTTGAGAATTACAAGGACATATTCAGAAAAACACTAGATCAACTGCATCCTCCAAGAGAAATACAACATATTGTCCAGTTACAAGGGTTGCTGCCCAAGGCACAGCCCCTCTATTTTTTGGCGCCCAATGAAGACAAAACCCTCCGTTAACACCTTGTGAACATGCTCAATAAGGGCTTCATTCACCCCTCCCTCTCAATGGTTGGGGCTGTGGTCTTCTTCTTAGTCAAGAAAGACAGGTCCCTTTGTCTTGTAAACAACTATTGTGCACTAAACAAAGTGACAGTCAATAACAAGTACCCTTGCTGCCAATTAACAACCTATTTGATACACTTGCAGGTGCAATGGTCTTCAGTAAGATTGATCTAATCACAGGGTACAACCAGATCCATATTGCTCCTGGGGATGAGGCAAAGACTGCCTTTTGCACACACTATGGGCTGTTTGAGTATCAAGTCATGAACTTTGGAATGACCAACACTCCCTCCACCTTTGCCATGTTGATTAACAAAACCTTTGAGAACCTGATTAAAAAATGTGTTATTGTGTATTCTGATAACATTATTGTCTTCATTCAAGACCAAACAACACATCTCAACATCTTTGTGCTGTACTCAACACCCTTTCTAAACACCAGTTAAAGGCCAAGCCTTCCAAATGTGAATTCCTCAGGTCAGATTTGCTGTTCCTTGGGCAAACTATATCTTCTCAAGAATAAAACCAAACTCCACCAAGATCAAAGCAATCACAAGCATGCCACCCCCCACAGTGTGGGCCAGGTGCGTACATTCTTGGGCATGGTTGACTATATGCAGAAGTTCATCCCCAACTGTGGAGAACTGATTGCACCTCTTACCAAACTTTTAAACACCAAACAGTGCTTCCACTGGACACCCGCCAGAGACCAGGCCTTTGAGACGTCAAAGCAAAGGCTCACAACCACACCCATACTACAATTTCCCAATTGGAATTTTCAGTACAAAATTGAGGCTGATGCCTCTGACAGGGCCAAAGGGGTGTCTTTAGAGTGGAAACCAATGAAGGTGTCTTCCTTCCTCTGGCTTAAAAATCCAGGAAGCTTACTGACTCAGAGCAGCACTATGAAATACATGATAAGGAGCTAGCAGCCATTGTGTACTGCATTAAAAAAGGTATTGTTACCTGGAAGAAGCCACATTTCCACCCCAAGTCTTGACAGATCACAAGTCTCTTCAATACTTCCATATCCAGTCACACTTGACCCAACAACAGGCAGGGTGGATCAAATGCCTGTCCCTATACCAGTTGTGTTCAAATACAAACCTGGGAAGGAGCTAGTTTCAGCTGATGCTCTCTCCAGACTCTACATAGCATCCATTACGGGAAATGCCAGCTTAGACCCAGACTGGCCCATGCTCTACCTGCGTCCTGAGGCCACCCACTATGAGGGCCTCGATTTCATGACTATTTATAAGCTGAAAGACACCAAAAACCAGTTCACCACTGATGCTGGCAATGTCTGCTGCCGGGTGAAGACAGGTGAAAAGATGTCTTACATTCCCACCACACCACAAGAAGACACAATCCTGAACTACCACTGCACCTTGGGTCATATCAGAGGAAGTAACATCTTCAATATCATTTAACAAAAGGTTTGGTGGCCCTGCATGCACCAGGAAATCCTGGATCTCCTTGAGATGTGTTTCCTGTGTGAGAAGAACACTTCCAAGCCTACTACACCTGAATCTGTTCTACCCATCAAAACCGTGGAACCCTTTGAACAGTGGGCTCTTGAAGTTGTTGGTTCCCTACTGGAGGACAAGTTGGGCAAGAAATATAGCACCACAGAAACCAATTATTTTACTTGCTGGCCTGTAGCGTGGGCAACTACCAATCATACAGTCACTACCATTACCTGGTTAATTGATAAGGAAACTGTGGCACACTTTAGACGGCCTAAAACATCTCATTACCAACAGGGGACCTGAACTTGTAGGGAACGCCATGAAGGCATACTGTGCCAAGAACAACATCCAACAAGTAGCCACCACCCCTTACCATCCTCAAGACAACGGATGTGTAAAACACCTGAATGGGCTCCTAATACAATTGATCACTAAAATCTCCCAGGAGCACCCAAACACCACATGGACTGAACACCTACCCACTGGCTTACTCATATTATGTGCCAGGATCAATTGGTGTACAGGCTTCAGCCACAGAGCCTTGACTTTTGGGACCCCTGATGGTCTGATGGGGGTAGAGCAGAGGAAACTACAGTCCAAGGTTCCCACAAAACCTCCCCTTGTAACTACCTCCTCCCTGAGTCAATGGCAAGCCAAGACCGCAAAATCAAATAAGAAAGGATCAAGGGGGATATAGCACCTCAAAGCAAGGTATGCTGTAGGTGACCCTGTCTACTCCCTCAACTCTAACTTGGCCAAATTAGAACCTAATCACCTCAGGCCTTTCAAGGTGGCTGCTGTCGATGACAATCATACCTACAAGCTTGAAGATGCCCAAGGAGTGTCAGGGATCCAGTCTTGGGCGGCTGGCCTGTTGTTTTCAGAGGTAACTTGGGCCAGATTTTTGCGGGCAATGTCCACCACAAGAGGGGGGCTAACTTCAAAAGTTAGGAGGCAGACTTCCCCACCCAAGACCACAGGCTGGCAGCCGGGATTATAGTGTCAATCACCCCTGTGAGGATGATGTACACAATCCCAAACAGCTTGCCATCATGGTTGTTTGGAAGGTTGGGTGCAGAAGCAGGCATGGGTTTGGGGGTCACAGGCAGTTCCATGGACAGGTTGTAAGCAGGGAGATAATTGAATTTTCCTCTGAACAACTTGGGTGTTGAAAATATCCACGGGCCTTGTTGGTTGTATCTAAATGCGGGTTGTATGCGGGCCAGGGGTGTGATGGAAATCACTGGATAATATGAAGCTGTTTCTAATTGATGGGGAATTACCACCCAAATCTAGATAGAATTAATGATTAACCACCAACGCGGCTTCAGATATTTTTTTGTGAAATTTCCAATTGTAACTCCAGGATTAAGTAGAAAAATTAGACCTAACTAAAGTAGTCCAATATAAATGACCTGGGAAATCATCAATGCATCTTCAGCATAAAATTCTGGGCATTGAGAATTGATACAATTTTTGTTTTCAAGAATGGGGGGAGGAGCTACAAAATTGGCTGGCATGAAATTGACATTGGGAGGCACCAACAACAAAGTTCCAGTTGCAGGGCCCCATCTTCCAGAAATGATTTGGTTCAGAATCAGATTGTACAGGATATACCGCAACAATCCAATCACTGGATGCATTTTTAAATTTGAAAATTAGAAATTGGGGTAAATGATTTTTATTGAGTAAATTTAAGAGGACTCAACTCTTAGAGTTGAAACAGGGAAAACTATTCAATATATATCAGAAAAATTGACTAAGCAATACCACCTGAGTCTTGACCTCCTATTCCTTCCACATTGCTAAGTGAGTATCTGGTCCAGGTTGCAAAGAACCCTTGTGTGACTAGTTTCTGTGACTATACTGATTGACAAGCCCATATCAGGTGACCCTCATATTACGTCAATTTATCAACGTCAGTTTGAAAGGGGAAGCTGGTTTCAGCTGGCAGACTGGAGCAGCTGTGACCCATTTTTGATCAACCGTTTGGTTTAAATCTGTTAACTTGGTCAATTTCGATACAGGTTTTCCGGCCTTCCAAGCCTTCTTACTTGGACGGACAATACCCGGCATTATGGAATCTACCGTGACAAGGGGATTGAGTTCAAGTATCTTTTCTGGGGTGTAATCTTTGTATTCGGACTTCAGAGGGTAGTCAGTAAAGTGGACAGGTCCAAAGGGTACACCAGGAGGACAGAAAACAGCAGGCAGTGGGGCAGACGGGCCAGGAGATCTCAAACTGAATTGGTAGACAGCAAATACAAAATAAGGCAATAGCTGTATGAGCCAAATTAACATAACCTTTATTCAAAAATGGCAATAATTTTGGAGCGCAGGGTCCTTGGGTCTATATAGTACCCCCCTCCAAACTCAACTCTTTCCATGGGGGGTTTATCAGGGCATTGGGAAGGCCAGGGCCGGGAGAACTGGGTGCTTGGGTCCAAAGGTGGCAAAATGGCACTTGGCCCGGGAGTTCTCTCATTGATCTGAACTCTTGATTTGGCTGCCTGATCATCTAGCTTCAGTGTTGAGGTCATGGGATCAGGTTGCAGGCTTGTGCCTCTTTCCTGGGTTGGCTCTTGATTGGTTACTGGTGTAGACTTCAAGTTTATGAAGCTAATAGTTGCCTAAACAGTGCCTCCATTAGGCGCTGTGATTAATCCTCCATTTGGTGCAATGATTTCTTTGGATTGTCTGTTTTTACTGCATGGATTAATACGCTTGGTGTCAGCTTGTGGGAGCTCAATCCCAGAAAAACATGGGCAGGCGGTCCTGCGGTCCACAGGCCTGGCGGCCCAAAGGAATCCAGGTTCAGGGTTCAATTCCTGCTCCTGGGCCTGGGTTTCTAGAGAGGAAGAATTGTCAATCCTGACAAGGAGATACCAAGACACTCCACCATGACAACATGCACCCCTGCCACACCGTTCCCACACAAAGACTCTTTGTGCAAACCTTCCCAGATCTCCCACAAGTTCCAATACTGGTATCTGACAACAAACAGGGGGCAAGGGGGGTGTTGCAACCAAGATTTCCCTCTTGCCTTCCAACATATCTCACAATATACAGGGGGCGCTTGATGAGTTGCCCCATGACATATCTAATGGCATGATCAATCTGAAGGTGAGGTCAAATTGGGGGCACTATATCCTAATTAGGAGTGTTGCCAATTCAACATTGCTGATCTCTGCGCAAGTTATTCACTGGCTCCAAACTTTACACAGAACCTGCCACTGTGCCACCCCCTGATGGCTGTGTGGATTTCCCTGTATAGTATATTGATCACAATATCAATTAAAAAACTTTATCTTATTGTGGGGTTCTTGTCCACCAGTTCCCAAGTGTGTCCTGGATTGTAGCCAGGGACCGTCTGGAAGGGGTTGTCATTCTCTAGTAAGGGGGAAATGTATCTCAGAAATATGTATAGGGGTCAAAATGGGCTTTTATTAACTCTCAGAAGGAAGATCCCCTTAGAAACCTTCTGGTATATGGCCCGGGGGTTAAGGAAAAAATATGGATTCACCAATACTTGGAGTCCTCCAACAATATTTTGGACCCCTTGTACTTGGTCTTTGGCTCCTGCTTCTTAGTCTTGGGCTCCTGCACTTTGGTCTTGTGCTCCTGCACCTTGGTCTTGGGCTCCTGTGTTCCCATCTTGGGCTCCTGTGGTCTGTTCCTAGCTCTGGCTTCCTACTCTTGATCCTTTGCTCCTTCTGTAGCTTGTGAGCCTTTTTAATCCACTTCATCAAATCCCTGAACAGTCTCAGATAGCTCTCCCTTTTATAGCCCCTTGTTTCAGACCAAAAACCTCTCTTAGAACTCTAGTTCTTCAAAGCTTAAACTATCCTGTTTTTCTTCTTCTTTATATATTAAACCTTTAAAATTACTCCAGCCAATAAAAGCCCTGAATTTTCTGCTTCTGCTCCTCATTTTTAGGCTTTAACTCTTAAGTTAAAGCCCTTAAAACACTGATCAAATAGACTCTGGCTTGCAGCCAATCACATGCCTTGATTTAACGGTTTTGCCAAAAAGGTTTCCCTGGATGACCTGTCCTTGACCCTGGTTCAAACTTGAGGCTGTCTTGCTCCAGGTAAACAACTGCTCCGCGTTTCAAACAGTTTTGCCGTAATTCCCGTCATGTTTCCCTGGCAAATCTCGAGCGCTTCCACATATGTTTTACTTAGGCAAATTTTGACTCCTCAATTTTTCAACGTTTCTCCGTGTTTCTTTCAACGTTTTGCGACTTTGAACCTGCTTGCTGCTCGCTCTTTTGCCTCTCCTAGTTGTTCTCAGTGAAATTTGCTCTTTTGCCCTTACAGTTTCTCCATTCTTCTTTCAGCTTCTTTCTGGCTCATTTCCTCTTTAATTCTTCTTCTTAAAATAATATATAGTTTTAAAAAACTATATATAATTTTTCCTCCTCTTTCTTTTTCATTACATGATTTTCAATCCTTTTTAAATCATAATCAGGTAGTATTCAATTATTATTTAACTGCTTCTTTTTATCTATTCTCCTCTCAAAAGCCACTAAAATCAGCTCTTCCAGCCTCTGCATCTAGTCTGGGTAGTTCATTTTCTCAGCTCTTCAGTTTTTCAGCACCAACTTCTGGTCTTTTGGCCATCCTGCTGTATCATCAGCTAGTCCTACATCATAATCTTCTTGTCCTTCAACTTATCCTCAACCAGTTTCTCCACAAATCCTCACTAGGAACCTCCTTTGTTCCTTCTACATATGAACCCTATTGGTTCCTACCATTCAATATTAATTAACAGTCCATCAACTAGTCTTCACTTTGACCAAACAGTCCCTCCTGCTAGTTTTCTCTGTTAATTCCGTGAACCACCTCAGTTCTTTATCTCAGTCCCCATTATCAGAACTTGTAGACCCAAGCATGAGTCTACATTGAATTGGCATTTGACTGGGCCCTAGCAAGTGACAGTCTACTTAGGCCACTCAACCATAGATCAATGTCTATGTGTTGTCTTTACTCACCCAGGTGATTAATTCTGGGCTTTCAGTCACAGAGTAATCAGCTCTACTTCCCAGAGTCCTGATCACACCAAGTTCTGCAGCTTGCTTCCCCAAGCAAGCTGCCTTGGTGACATCTCTGAGCAAGTTTATACCCTCCAATGCTCACTTTGGGTTCTCCCCAAAGCTCCCATAGAGACATAAACAAGGACACCCTACCAGTCTGTTAGGTAGGGTGCTTGCTCACAGACCTCCTGTAAGAGTATTAGGGTACATAGAGCTCCCAAAGCTCTTCCCCTCCCTGGCAGCCTGTGTTACCTGCCAGGGGTCTAAAACCTACTCCCCCCAGACAGACAAGGCTCCCTGCTTGCTATCTCAGTCGCACCCTTCCACAGCCACAGTTTCCTGTGAGGTGAATCACTATAGCCCAAAACAGCCAATTTCTTCTGCTGGGTGGAGGCAACATCTGCCCCTAGTAGTCCTATGTTACCTACCAGGCAGGCCTTACTTACCCTAATAGACCATGTTACCTACTAGGCTCACCTTACTTACCCTAGTAGACCATGTTACCTACTAGGCTCACCCTACTTACCCTAGTAGTCCTATGTTACCTACTAGACTCACCTTCAACAAACAACCAAACTTTTGCTTGGCCAATATTTGCCCCGCCTGTAAAACCACCAAACATGTGGATCATCACACTTATCCTTCTATTTCTTGTCCTTTCTATTGGATTGTTATCTTCCCTGATCAAATACTGAACTATCATTGGTTCAGTTGCAACACTTCCCATATCTTATGTTGAGAGTTTCCCTGTTAAACATGATAGACCTTACCCTTTGATGATAACCTGGGTAAAGAACTAGCTTCTGATGTAGTCCTGGTATCTTTTTTATATGCTGGGCCTGCTTGTCCTTAGAAAACCTCATTAGTCGATCCTACTATTCAAAGCTTTCTACCCCCAAAGGACTTTCTTGTGTCCTCCCTGCAGCCACACTCCTTAGTTAGTGGGTGGCCTTATACCCATGGTAGTGAATATCAATCTCCCATACCTCTACAGCATATTTGCTGTGGAGCCCATTCTTAGCAACCATCACAGACCTGTACTGGCCAGTGGCCTGGTGGAATGTTTACCAGAATCAGATAACAATCCATCCATCTAGCTCCCCACCCTCACCTCCTTTCAGAATAGAGCGCCTGTATGGACCTTGCCTGCTTGGGCAGGGGAAGAAATTTTTGGTAAAGATATTAAGGTCCATAGCAATGAGAGAGGGGAGGTAAACTTACCCAGCTCAGCTCTCATCCTGGTGAAAAACCTACCAATATGCCATCCGGCGCAAGACTGGGATGGCTGGTCAAACAGGGGACTAAAATGTCCCAACAGGGGACAGTTAGAAGAGGTATGTGTTAAGGCCCATCAAGAGAACACTCAAAACAAGCTAGGAGGTGGTCCTGGGTACACTTCTGGGGTTGGGCATATGGTTGTGTCAAGGGTCCGGATGTACAAGCATTCTGGCTACCGCCAACCTACCTAACATCCAGCCATCCCCTGATTCAGTGCCCTTCCAATATACCATTTGATATACTGAGAATGGCAACCAAGCAATATCACATGACAATCCAAGTATCCAGTGGCCCAAACCCATCTTGCACATGACCAACCCCTAGGTTCAATCCAACTAAATCTCTGCCACAGCCCAATCTATATAAGCCTAAAATATTATCCAATAAAAGATACTTCTGTTGAAACAGCAGGCTTGAACCGCCAGCAAGGTTCCAAACAAGCGGGTTTGTGACCTGCAATCCGATTACCTGGCCACTTGAAGCCAGACCAGGAAGTCAACTCAAATTACCAAATTCAACAACATGAACAGATGTTGATCCCTTATAGTGGATACCTCATTTTGGCGCTTGACTCATTACCAGGATCAAGCCACCCCCTTCACTATCCAGCCGGGTGATCAACACAATCATGTTCCTGTTATCCTTGATTCACATTGACTATATAATTACTATCTCTCAATAAAGATTATCTATCTAGCTTCTAAATATTTTTTCCCCTTGTAACTCTGCTAAAACAGCACAGTTACAACACTTCTCTTCTCTCCTGATCCCATATTTGAAGCTTCCCCAAAAGGTGCTCCTTATCAATGGTAAATATATATATATATTATTCTTAAAAAAATCCGAAAAAAGACGTCCAAGCTTAGTATGTAAACGATTCTGAGGAAATCGTTTCTGGATTTGAGACGGTGGCTCCTTTTTAGAAAAGGAGCCACTCGTCTCAGATCTGACGCAGCCCTACTTGCCACCAATCAAAATAGTGTTTGTGATCAGCTTTTAATTGTTTGATGTGATATGTTATTTAGGAAAAAGGAAGAAAGTCATGCTGGGAGGGGTTTGTTGAAATTTTGATAAATTAATCTTCAAAGAAGGTGGTGACTTTGCGGGAGAAGGTGTAGGTTTGGTTGGTGGATGAGTCGAGAGGGTGGCGGAAGTTCCATTTACCAATCGACTCGGGGGACTGGTAGTTGGGGTCCGAGTTGAGTTTAAATAGAAGTCTGGCAAAGGCAATCTCCTGCTGGCGCGTCTCCTTGATGCCGAGGTTGTTGAGGATGATCCAGCGCAGTGGGATGGGTCGGGGGACACGTAAGCGGCGGAGGTCGTTCCGGTCCAGGGCATCGGGGCATACTGAAGGGGGGCATGCCTCTTTAATCTTAATGATTAGCTCCTGGGATAGTTTGGTCTCTTCAGGGGTGATTGTGCGGATTGGATGATGGGAATCTTGGTTATAGCTCGTGGAGATTGTCTCGGAGGAATCTTGGCGGCGCGCGAGGACCCCCATTTGCTTTAGTAAACCAACCTTCATTTGTAGAATAAGACTGGGAATAGTTAAAAGTTGGGGCATTTCCGTGCGGTATGATTCGTCTTGAGTTGACTCTAGGGGAGGTTGATCTGGAATCCTTTCCGAGACTTGTCTATCATCTGATACATGTGGTTTCTCCCGCTCAAAGTCTTTTTCGGAAACTACTTTCACTTGTTCATCGTCTGATTGCTGCGGCTCGTCCTGATCAAAGTCTTTTTCTGAAACCACTTGTACTGGTTTGTCCTTTGATGCCTGTTCCTGGTTAGCGTCTTGCTCTGAAATCACTTGTACTGGTTTATCCTCTGGGATCTTTTCCTGGTCAATGTCTTGTTCTGAAATCACTTGCACTGGTTTGTCATCCGATGGTTCTCTCTGGTCAGGAATCAGTTCCGAAATCACATCGTCTGGGATATCGTCCTCAAAGGGTGGTTCTTCCTCGGGAAGAAGCTCTTGCTCTTCTTGCTCTGGGCCATTATTTGAAACTGGTGGTTCAATATTATCCTGGTCATTGGGCGGAAGTAGCTCTGTTTGGTTCGTTGGGGGATGGATCTTTGTTCCTTTTGGAGCATAGCGGTAGCAGTATGGATATGCCTCAGTATCGAGCGTGTCACGAACAGTGACGTCGTCATAGTAAGGAAGAGCGGTTCCTTCCTTCCCTTGGACGTAGTTGTTTTTTCCGACCGATTGTTGCCATCTGAAGTACCAGTAGTCAACGTTGGCGTGGTGAAGCCAGAATATTGGATCATTGGGGGATGACATTGTTGACATGTGGCCATACTCGCTACCGATCCCATTGTGGATGGGGGCGTGGGGGCCGCGTTCGATTTGGCTTGAGAACTTGGCAAAGTCCTTGGTTGCAGATATTTTCTGGATCACTTCGCTGGTTGCGAATGGCGTAAGCTTTTCGCCGCCATCGAACGCGCGCAGCAGGCAGCCGGGAACTGTGTTGTCAGGCTTGTCATCCTCGACTCGTATCTCGAGGTTGGCGAAGGGGCCGTTGGGGACGCAGTAGCCAGTCTCGGGGGTGCCGGTACCGCCCAGGAATTCGGGGGTGAATATCTCAGATTTCTCTGGCTGCTGGGAGTCAAAGGCGGTGTCCCAGTACGGAATGACGACGCTGGGGTTGAGCTTGCGGATCTCAGCTTGCAGGTGATGTACGTAGTGGCGATGCCAGGGAAGAAACAGCAAACTCTTGTGGATCTTGGCGGTGGTTTCCACATGAATCCTTACGATTCGGTCGTAGTTGGAAGGAATGCCACCCGTCTTGGCCAAGGTATTGATGGCCTCGAAAAACGCGTGCCGTTCGCTCGGCTCGAGGTCGCGGATTTCCCGGCGGTCATCGATTTGAGCACACCGCTGCTGGCAGACGACAAGAGCGGCAAAAAAGAAGAACAGCATATATTCTTTTCATCTTCTTTGCTAGCTTTTAAGTTTAGCACTGACAAATCAATACTCGCTATGAGCATGCCAGCAGCTTACATCAGCTTTAACTTTCGAGATAAGCTTATAATTTATTGGCAACATCCTTTAAACAATTTAAAATCCCATCTGTTCGTAAAGCCAATCTTTGGGAAGCGCGATTGCTAGAGCCATGCTCAGCATTATTTGGCGGATACAAGTCACTTTGGGCGGGGCCAGTAATCTTTGGTATTCCAAATCGGGCGTTCGAACCTCTCCATGCAGAATCCCGCCTTTCTGGGGAGGGAAACACGACCTTTAGCGGTTCCAACGGATTCCTTCACACTCCGTGACCATTCCATTTCAAACCCCCCACAAGATTCACACAAGTCTTTCATCCATCTTTAAATGAACCTGGTTAAATCATCCCTGCAGACACATCACTTAAAACCAACCCTTCCCTCCTGAATAATTGAGGTGAACAGGCAGCGGCCATCCGGTCTTGGGTTGGCCAGAGATAAACGCATCGTTGTAAAAAGCTGAATATCTTCATATTGTATCAGATATCGTTGAAACAAGTCGCCCCTAAAAACGATTAACCAGTTACATTAATTGTGAATGGTTGTCATATAGTAAGAAAGCGGCGTGTACTAAAGGGCTGAAAAGGTTACAGTTTTTTTAAATCGGAAAAATATATTACAAATGGAAACTTAAATTAAAAAACTGTGATCTTCCAACCCTACAGTGCGATCACAACCTGTGCCATTACCCGCAGCCCCATAATAAATTTATGCAAACATATGTAACAAAAAAGTGAATGTTTGGATATAAAAGTAAAAATCCCTTTCTTATTAATAAAACCTTATAAACCATACCCAGATTTCCTGCCACTTCAGCCCATCAATCCAAGCGACATCACTCAATTCATAGCCGAACCCATACAACTTTACCGCAGCAAAGGGTTTGAGCGGAAGGGGTTTAATTTCAACCCCAATAAACCCTAAGCTATCGCACATCAAAATCAACTTTGACCGATTTCGGGCCGATACCAACACCGATATATTTCCAACCCCCACGCATCAACCCATACCAGCCATCCTTGGCCTCGAGTCCAAGCCTTCATCGATCCCATACCTTCCCACCAAGCTAAGCTCCCATCCCAGCTTCGAGCTGCCCAGCTCTAACCGCCTTGATTTAAACCACCACTGGCCAATCAAGCTTTTTGCCACCGAACTAACTTTAGCTCAGTGTTCGGGTTATGAAGACGCCTAGCCAGAAAATTGTATTGATTTAGGATAACTCATACTGCAAGGCGTAGGACTCTTACCTGGTGGGGAAGGGCCATCAGACACCAGGAGGGGTATATGTAGCGATGATCAGGATACTGATCCACAATGCTAAAAAATAGGCTTTATTGCCAAGATCCTTACCAATATCAGCCCCACTCCGTATAAGGAAGCATGGGATCCTCCCCAGGCAACCGTTCAATAAAGACTGCACCATTCACCCAACCCAGATATACCTTCAGGCTATGGATCAGCTGAATAACATCTACTTATGTAAGGAACCGATCCCATGGGTTTCAACGTTACGTCGCCTTCAACTTTTGTAATACGTTAACCCATATCACTGGCGCTCTGGATGCAAAGATCAAGCCATATCCAGCCTCCACAGGTATCCCAAGCTTCACTTCGCAAACTCGGTCTAAACCCATGCCACATCCCAAATCAGGGGAGCCGGGTGGGACCGATTGCTCTAATGCCACCCGCTATTTCTCACACCACCCTCCTCCAGCCTCCAAACAGCGATTCCTATGAGAGAAGAGCTAAACTAACCATGCTAAGCTCCCATCCCAGAGGGAGGATCCACCAGGACACCACTCAGTGCAACACTGGGATGGTCACTCAAACAGGGGTCCATAAGGACAAGGTGGCTAGTGGAGGGAACTTTCCCAGTGGAGGTAGGCAAGGGGGCTAAAGTCACAAGTGGGGAGGGATAGTCAGGGATATCTATAACCAAAGGTGTGTCTCAGTTATCTGGGGTGAGGCTTTTTACAAGGGAATCCCCAGTTGACAACAGATCCAAGGCTCTACTGTTAGGGTAAAATAGAGTGAGAGCTCGTCATAATCAAATGGAGAATGTACCCCCAGATGAGGATGACATTACCAATGAGGAGGAGACAATGCATGTTTACTCAGAAATTATAACCCTTACAGAGTGAATAAGGAAAGGTGCAGCAGAAGATTATGCACAGGTACATCAGGAAGACCTTTATTTGGCTCAACTTCAAGGGATCAGTAGCATAGATAGGCTCACATTCAATTTTGCAGGGGTCAAGAATCATTTCAGTAGGAGGAGGAAAATTACCAGGAAACCACAGAGGTGAGAAAGCAGAATCTAGCAGTCTGGTTATTGCAAATCTGATTGGGAAATATTGAAATAAATGAATCATGGAGGCAAGGTATTTATTGAGAGTAAACTATCAAACTACTATGGTAGTTTGGTGGGGGCAATTGTTAATTAAGGCCTTCAGGTACATCTTGATGAGGTGGCCTCCTTGAATACAATATTTGGACAGCTTACAGATACTACCAATGGTGGTCCTGTAAGCTGTTACCTGACCTCCTCCGAGGTCAGGATTTGTTGACCAGCAGGTCAAGAGAGGGAAAACTGGGCGTGGGGCATCTGCGCCCCACTCAGACCCAACTTCCTGTGCCACCACCCACTTGTGATTGATCATTAGATTTATATCTCTGATTGCCATAAGCGGGTGGGGCTTTGGGCCGGGGTTCCCCAGGTGGCAGCGCTATATCTGAGCCACCCCTGGGAAAACTATGGCCATGACATTGCTCTCCTTCTTTGGTAACAGGGGCTTCCTGCCTCCTGGGATAGCTGCCCATGCTTAGATCTTGTGGGCAGGAGGGAGTTTCATGGCAGCTAGGGTGGCCTTTACTAGACCTACTGCTTGGGGAAGATTCTGGTGGAATTCCTGGAGCATTTCTTGAGCGTAAGGGAGGCTGGGGTGGGGGATCCAACAGTTTTATGAGGCTGGGTATCCCTTCCGTGCTACTAGGTAGTGCAGACGTTTATGGGATAGTTTGCATGTGATGATTGACTCCAGTTCATATCCCAGTTGTCCATCCACCATTATGGGGTCAGCAGTGGATACAGGGGGACCTTCCTACTTAGTTAAAGGCCTCCATGGGATGTGCTGAAGATGTGGAGGGAGAGAGAGAGGTCCAGTTGGTAGGCTGAAGATCCAACCTTCTTTAAGATTCTGAACAGACCTACCCTTTTGGGACCTAGCTTCTGGCAGGGCACTTTTAGCCGCATGTCCTGGGAGTTAACCAGTACTTGATTGCTGATTTTGTACGCTGGACCCTCTCTTCTTTTCATGTTGGCGTAAGCCTCGTAAGTTGTCACAGCATGAGTCAAGGACTCTTTGACTTCTTTGTGGATTCTTTGTAAAGCTGCTGCCTGTGAGGATGCCAATTCCACTTTGCTACCTGAAAGTGAGCCAAAGTTACATTGGGGGTTGTGACCATAGTTTGTGTAGAATGGGGAGACATTGGATGAGGAGTGTGGGGCATTGTTGTAAGCAAACTGGTACATTGTTATGTTTTGGGATCAGTTATCCTGTTCAGCGTTAGAGTAGCATCTAAATTTTTTTCCAAGCATTGATTCACCCTCTCTGTCTGGCCATTGGATTGGGGGTGGTAGGCTGTTGATTGGCATAACTTAATGCCTAGGAGTTGGAGAATTCCTCCCAGACTTGTGCTGTAAATTGGAGACCTCTGTTGCTTATGATCTCTTGGAGGATTCCATGGTGGGCAAAGGCATTATTGACAAACAGTTTGGCCATCTGGACTGATGTGATTGTGTTTGGCAGGGGATTAAAAGGCTCATCTTTGTGAAACATTCTACTACTATCATGATTGCATCATAATCATTTGGAATTTATAGGGGGACAAGTAGACCTGCCTGTTTGAGACGTGAGGGCTTTGACCTTAGGCAATCCGCAGATACAACACGCCATCTCAAAAATGCTACTTCAATTTACGCCATCTTGAATTTAATTTGAGATGGCGTTTTTTGCGTTAGGGATTTTGAATCACAAAAAATTTAAAAAACAATAAAATAGTTAAAATTTACATATACTTTATTAATGTGGCATTTCAAATTTACGCCATTTCAGTTTTGTCAATCCAAGTCAGATTAATTAAATCTTATTTTTCTAACTTTATTTACTATGAAATCACTTATTGTGGGGCTTGTTTATGCCATCTTGACTTTACCTCATTTTGAATCACGCTATTTATCTTTAACTAAAATAAGCTTATACCCAAACTAAAGTAAAGCTGTTGTATAGTGCCAGAAGATGTTCATATAGTATTAATCCAAGACACTTATAATAAGAACAACCTAAATAGATGCAACTATGATAGTTCTTTTAGTGATTGTCATTGCTGGGTAAAAAAACCAGTTTTGTTATATGTAATTTATAACTTTATTATACATGGATATGTTGATAAGGGATCTCTCAAATAAAACATTACAATAGTGATTTTAATATGGAAGAGGGTGATTACGCCATTTTGATTTATGTCACTTCAAATTCCACCAAGTTTCAAATCACCCAATTGACTTGATGCGCACAATGGATAGGGAAAAATAAGGGAAAATTATCTACAACGCCAGGCTACGCTATATTGATTCCCCCACCGCAATTCTTGCTTTCCACTTTTCAAAAGTATAGTTTCTTGTCAAAAATCATTATAATAAAGAATGTAAGAAAACATATAGAACTTTGCAAATATATATTTTTTGGCCTCCTCTAAACACTGGGGTGCTTTTTAACCCCTGTTGTAGAATCTAGTTTTTGAGAAATTCAAGTTTTACTCTTTGGCAGTTGAGGTAGCTCCGCCGTAATTTTTTTAATTTAATATAAAAAATGGTCAAAAACACTATGTTTTTGAGCTACAGCACCTTGATTACATCACTTTAAAAACGCCATTGCAAAAGCAAGTTTTCAGTCAAAATCAAAGTTTTGCCTACTTGTGTTACTAACAAAAAAATTATTTTTACAAGACAAAAAATATTGATTTTTATATTATATATTTTTTAGATCTTTTCTACAATTCTGTGTAAAAATTCTACTTTTTATATTAAAAACATTCTCATTTTTCTCTTTAAAAACAACCCCCAAATTGCTCATATTTTTGAGCTAATTCACTGGTAGGACACGCCATTTCAATATTGGCATCTAAAAAACAGCATCTTGAAATACACCATCTCAAATTTCTGCTATCTCAATTTACTAGTAAAAACGCCATTTTGATTTACGGCATTTTGACTAAGAAAAAACAGTTTTAAAATGTTAGATTTTTTGAACTCCAAAAATTACCCAAAAAATCCCAAAAATAAAAATTTAAAAAACATTTCTAGGCTTAAAAAAGCCTCAGGATTCCAAATCTGCAATAAAAATGGGGCTAATTAGTAGCAACATAGTTGCATAAAGCCTAAAAGTTTGGAAATATATCCAAAAACAACCATTTTCATCTATTTTAACTATAAACTATACTTTAAAATAAGCATACAATTGTACCAAATACTAAATAAAACTAAAATAATGGTAAAATTAAAGGAAATAAGAGAGAAGATAGAGAAGCTTTTATTAAGAAAGGGCTCAAATATTAGTAGAAAGAGCAACTGAGATAGCTTGGAGATGCTCAAGCTTGCTATCCTTGGGATAGTAGGCAAGAATCACCTTGCTAATCTCTGTATACTTTTTAACTGCTTTAGTCATCTTGGGGGATCACCCTTGGTCTCTATGCCTGTTTTAAAGAGGCAGGCAGAGATGGCCTGCTGGGTCTTGAGATGCACCATGATTTTGTTGAACTTGGGCTTCTGAACCTGGACCCTTGTGGCAAATTGACTATGCCACCATTCAAGAGAAGAGGTGGTCTTGATTAGGCCATCCTTTACCTGCTTAAAGCAGTTCCATGTGATTGAGTTACCGCCTTTTCTAATGTGGCGTGCTTCCTGAAAAATACCAACCCATTGAGTTTTAAAATAATCAATAAAGGGCGCAAAGGCTGCCTGGTTGGCAATAATGTAAGGATGGTGGAGGAGGGCGTCATAGAAGGCATTTCTACCTTCTTTTGCACAGGGGCAAGGGCAGCAAAGCAGTTGAACACGTCCTTTGCTTCCTTTGTGCCTTCAGTGTAGACCAGCTCATGAAGTGAAGAGCACTTTTGGAGGCGGCGGCAGAGTGCCTACCAGAAGTGAAAGTAGCATCACTGAGGGGAGCTCTTGAAGACTCTAATAAAAGCATTGGCCTGAGCCTGCTCAAAATCTACTACCAGATATTCATGGTATGGAAGGCTTTCGGGCTTTCTCTTGATTGGGGTGGCTTCCTCTGGCTGGGCTTTTTCTTGCACCCTCTAGTCTCCTTTGGCTCCTCTTCAATAGTTGGGAGGATCTCATCTAGCTTGGCCTTTAATATTGTTAGAGCCCGGACATAAGTTTCCTGCTTCTTATTTGGGAGGAAAAAGAAGACCAGAGGAAGAAAATAGATTGCCAACCTGCCCATGGATATTCCAAAGCTGGCTGAAGAGCTTTGGGCAGGTGGAGAATAATCCATCTGCAAGCCAGGTCTTGCATTTTAAAAGGTTGCAAAGATCCTGGCTTGTTGAAAAGCAGATGATCCGCTCTGGGGCATGTTGCCCATCATTCTGAAGGAAGAATCTCTCTTCATGCCATAAAAGCTTTTGCTCCTCAGTTAGAATCAACTGTTCAATTGATGTAGCACTGACGCCTTCAGTGCTCAGAACATATCTCTGTTCAGTGAGATATCTCTGTAGTTTTGAGGCGCCACCAACAGTTGCCAGTTGGGTATCATTTATATTAATGAGCGCATTGTTTACAACCTCAGTTGCAGTCTGGTCCTTTGTGGTTGGGATCACCTGGCAAAGAAACCAGCGGATTAGTTGATAAAGAGGATCAAAAGGCTTGGCACAGTCATGCCCAATAGTCAGAGCTTTAAACCAAGTGAACCCATAGGTGGTAAGTCTAGCTGGACAGCCAACATTATTAAATTTGAAGTGATGTTGACAAATGGGCTTCTTCTTGTTGTTGCAGCTGAAGCTATAGCCCTTGTGGACAAAGCCAGCACCCCCTTTCTTTGTCATAATTGGATAGCTGACAGGGTATGTTGTTGGCACAGCAAAGGTGCCATTTTGGTTGCATACATTGTGGATTGAGTTAAGATCCCAGAGCTCAATTGGCTCATCTGCAGGAGCACCAGGCTCAGGCTCCTGCTTCTCTTCATCCTCAGGCTCTGAAGTGGGGTCATAATGGCAATTGAAGTTGAACAACTTCTCTATGGGGTCTGAGGGGGAGTACACAAATAGAGAGTGGGGAGGGATAGGCCTGTTTCCCTCTGGCTCAGGTGAGGGTGTAGGTGTCTTGGGATGAGCTTTACCCTTAGCAGGCTGCTTTTTAGGGGTAGTTTTGGCCTTCTTGGCCTTGGGAGAAGTGGTCTTGTCTTTGGAGGCCTTGGACACAGCTTTGTTGATGGACTTGGGAGGCATCTAAAAGTGAATTGTATCAAAATATGAGCAATTTGGGGGTTTTTTTTAAAGAGAAAAATGAGAAATTTTTTAATATAAAAGTATCATTTTTTTACATAAAATTGTAGAGGAGATCACAAATACATACTATCAAAATTTCAATGTTTTTTATTTTGTAAAAATAATTTTTTATTAGTAACGTAAGTAGGCAAAACTTTGAGTTTTGACTGAAAACTTGCTCTCAAGATGGCGTTTTTGAAGTGACGTAATCAAGGTGCCGTAGCTCAAAAACATAGTGTTTTTGACCATTCTTTATATTAAATTAAAAAATTACGGTGGAGCTACCTCAACCAAAACAAAAAGTAAAACTTGAATTTCTCAAAAACTAGCTTATACAACTGGGGTTAAAAAGCACCCTGTTGTTTAGAGGAGGCCAAAAAATATATATTTGCAAAGTTCCATATGTTTTCTTACATTCTTTATTATAATGATTTTTGACAAGTAACTATACTTTTGAAAAGTGGAAAGCAAGAATTGCGGTGGGGGAATAAATATAGTGTAGCCTGGCGTTGTAGATAATTTTCCCTTATTTTTCCCTATCCATTGTGCGCATCAAATCAATTGGGTGATTTGAAACTTGGTGGAATTTGAAGTGACGTAAATCAAAATGGCGTAATCACCCTCTTCCATATTAAAATCACTATTGTAATGTTTTATTTGAGAGATCCCTTATCAACATATCCATGTATAATAAATTTATAAATTACATATAAAAAAACTGGTTTTTTTACCCAGAAATGACAATTACTAGAAGGACTATCATAGTGGCATCTATTTAGGTTGTTCTTATTATAAGTATCTTGGATTAATACTATATGAACATCTTCTGGCACTATACAACAGGCTTTAATTTAGTTTGTGTATAAGCTTATTTTAGTTAAAGATAAATAGCATGATTCAAAATGAGGTAAAGTCAAGATGGCGTAAAAACGCCCCACACTAAGTGATTTCATAGTAAATAAAGTTAGAAAAATAAGATTTAATTAATCTGACTTTGATTGAGAAAACTGAAATGGCGTAAAATTGAAATGCTGTATTATAAAGATATATGTAAATTTTAACTATTTTATTGTTTATATTATTTTTTTGTGATTCAAAATCACTAATGCAAAAAAGGCCATCTCAAATTAAATCCAAGATGGCATTTTTTGAGATGCCGTTTTAAAAATGATGTGTCTTACCAATTCACTTTTAGATGCCTCCCAAGTCAATTACCAAAGCTGTGCCCAAGGCCTCCAAGGCCTCAAAGTCCAAGATCACTCCTCCAAAGGCCAAAAAGGCCAAGACTACCCCAAAAAAGCAGCCTTCTAAGGCCAAAGCTCCCCCCAAGACCTCAGCTCCATCACCTGAGCCAGAGGGAAACAGTCCCACCGCTCCCCACTCTCCATTTGTGTTCTCCACCTCAGACCCCCAAGAGAAGTTATTCAACTTCAATTGCCACTTTGATCTCACATCAGAGCCTGAGGAGGAAGAAGAGCAGGAGCAGGAGCCTGGTGCTCCTGCAGATGACCAAATTGAGCTCGGGGATCTTAATACCATCCATAATATATGCAATTGAAATGGTACCTTTGCTGTCCCTGCCACCTATCCAGCCAGCTACTCCATCATGACAAAGAAAGGGGGTGTCAGCTTTGTCTACAAGGGCTACAGCTTCAGCTGTAATGATGAGAAGAAAGCAATCTGCCAACATCACTACAAATGTGATAATGTTGGCTGCCCAGCTAGACTCACTACTTATGGGTTCACTAGATTTAAAGCCTAACTGTCAACCATGACTGGGCTGAGCCTTTTGACCCCCTTTACCAACTTATCCGCTGGTTTCTTTGTCAGGTGATCCCAACCACCAAGGATCAAACTGCCACTGAGGTTGTCAATGATGCCCTCCTTAATTTAAATGATACCCAGCTTACAACTATTGGTGGCGCCTCAAAACTACAGAGATATCCCACTGATCAGAGATATGCTCTGAGCACTGAAGGCGTCAGTGCTAAGTCCATTGGCCAATTGCTCCTTACTGAGGAACAAAAGTTATCCCTCCATGAGAAGATATTCCTTCTTTACAATGATGGTCAACATGCCCCCAAGCAAATTATCTGCTTTGTCACAAGCCAGGATCTACACAACCTGCTGAAATACAAGACCTGGCTTGCAGATGGCACTTTCTCAACCTGCCCAAAGCTCTTCAGACAGCTTTGGAATATCCATGGGCAGGTTGGCAATCTAGTTCTTCCCCTGGTCTTCTTTTTCCTCTCAAATAAGAAGCAGGAAACCTATTTCTGGGCACTCACAATTTTAAAGGCCAAACTGGATGAAATCCTCCCAACAATTGAAGAGGAGTCCAATGAGACTAGAGGGTGTAAGAAAAAATCCATCTCCCACTAAGAAGACGCTCCCACCCCAACCAAGAAAAAGCCTGAAAGCCTTCCCTACCATGAATATCTGGTAGTGGATTTTGAACAGGCTCAGGCAAATGCCTTTATTTGTGTCTTTAAAAGCTCTCCTAAGGGATGCTACTTCCACTTCAGGAAGGCACTCTGCTACCGCCTCCAAAAGTGCTCTGACCTTCATGAGCTGGTCAACTCTGAAGGCACCAAAGAAGCCAAGGACATCTTCAATTGCTTCACTGCCCATGCTCTGGTTAGAAAGGAGGAGACAAATGACTTCTATTACACCCTACTCCGTCACCCATATATTTTAGCCAACCAGGCAGCCTTTGTGCCCTTTATTGAGTATTTTAAAACTCAATGGGTTGGTATCTTCCAAGGAGCACATCAAATCAGAAAGGGTGGTGACTCTTCACCTGGAACTGCTTTAAGCTGGTAAAAGATGGTTTAATCAAGACCACCTCTTCCCTTGAAGGGTGGCTTAGCCAGTTTACTCAAGGGTCAGGGTTCATAAGCCCAAATTCAACAAGATCATGGTCCATTTAAAAACCCAGCAGGCTATCTCTTCCCTCCTCTTTAAAGACTAGTATGAAGACTAAGGGTGATCCCTCAAGATGACCAAGGCAGTGAAAAAGTTTACTGAAATCAGCAAGGTGGTCCTTGCCTACTATCCTAAGGATAGAAAGCTTGAGCATCTCCAAGCTATTTCAGTTGCTCTTTCTACTAATGTTTGAGTCCTTTCCCAACCAAGTATTCTTTATGTTTTCTCTTATTTCCTTTGGTTTTACTATTCTTTGACTTTTTTGGTATTTGGTACATTTATATGCTTATTTTAAAGTATAGTTTATAGTTAAAATAGATGAAAATGGTTGTTCTTGAGATTATTTTAACTTTTGAGCTTTACACAACTATGTTGCTACAAGTCAACCCCATTTTTTATTGCAGATTTGAAATCCTGAGGCTTTTTTAAGCCTAGAAGTGTTTTTTATTTTTATATTTTTTTAGAGTTTTTTTTGGATTTTTTTGGAGTTGAAAAATCTAATATTTAAAAACTTGTTTTTCTTAGTTGAAATGCCGTAAATCAAAATGGCGTTTTTACTAATAAATTGAGATAATGTAAATTGCTAAATGGCGTAATTCAAGATAGTGGTTTTTGAGATGCTGTTTTCAAAATGGCGTGTCTTATCACCCACAAAGCCCTTCAGGTACTTAGCTATGTCTGATGTGAGACCTCTCCACTCAAATTGTCTACAGATTATCTCTATGGTCTTATTTTTCCCTTGGTGACCAACCAATATGTTGTCATGGTGGGCCTTGATGACATCCAGGCAAATATCACCATCAGGTACCCACAGACAACCATTGTGAAGTATGGTACTATCTTCAGAACAGTAGCAGTTGTGGGGAGTAGATTGAATTGCTAACTTAAAAAACTGGGGGTACCGTTTTTCTAAAGGTTGCAGCAACTTAAATCTAGCTAGCAAGTCTGGGTTGACAGGTTCTTGGACACTTAGGGTGCAGATTGTTTCCAGGGGGAGAGAATAGAAAGGCGCTGGGGTGAATAATTACCTTTTTATTGAAATCTTGTTCAGCCTTAACATCTGGAAGTAATGCTGGGTTACAACTGAGGGAGTCCGCCAGATGGTTATCAATACCCTTGATAAACTTGTATTGTAATTTGAACTTGACTAGAACTTTTTACCATCTGGTCTTACGTTTGGTTAAGAGATAATGTTCTTGGTAATACAGCAGGGCTTTGTTGTCTGTCTTTACTGTAAATGGGTGTGTAGCTGAGAGAAGGTGATGCTGCCAGTATTTCATAGACTCTACTACTGCTAATAACTCCTTGTCATAGATCATATAGCTGAGCTCTTTGGATCTCATTTTCCTAGATAAATAGCCCACAGGGTATTCTAGTCCATCATCAGCAGCTTTTAGAAAGACCAAGGCAATGCCAAATTTGGAGGCATCTGTGGCTAAAATGAAGGGTTTGGAGGCATCAACATGGTGGAGCATGGTTGCAGAACACATGATTTTATTAACAGCATTGAACAGAGCATCAAATTGTGTGGATCATTCCAGAGTTCTTTTCCCACTAGCAGCGTAAAGGGGGCTTCTGTTTCTGACAAGTGAGGGGTGAAGCATTTCAAGGAGTTGCATGTTCCCGTGAAACTTCAGAGTTGGGTAATGTTTGTTGGGGTCTGCCAATTCCTTATTGCAGCTTCCTTGTCAGGGTAAATGCATGGCTGTGGTGCTCAAGGGTTGGAGGGATGGTTTGAGAGTAGCTGAGCAACTGGAAACATAACAGGACTATTATCTTCTTACTCAACAGAGCCTTGATTTTTGGGCTCTGCAAGTAGTCTAAGATTTGTAAGTCAATTGTTGTGTATGTTTATAATTCTTGTTTATTGGGGACTCCTGGGGGTCTTTTTATACTTGGAGGGGAGGAGGGAAAAGAAAGGGTGAGTCATGCTGACTAGGGTCTAGACTGTCAGGCAATGAGCTTATTCTTGGAGGGCGGAAACATACTGGGGAATATTCAGAAAGAAATGGGTTGGATTGGGCAAGAAGTGAACATTTGGGCATGTGATCTGAAGTCAGGTGGTTGCAGCACATAATAGGGCTGTCTCTGGGGAATTGAGTGTAGAATAAGGTTTCAGACTACTCTCTTTCAGGGTTCCCACTTTTGCAAAAAGAGGGACAGAAGATCATTATACCAATTTACATAGTGGGCACAAGCAATGGGTCAATAATTGATGCATCTGCAGCTAGCTGCAGATGCTCTGATTGGTCACTAATTGCCATATGAAAACCCATTCTAATGGGTCACTCTCCAACGCATCTGCGGCTAGCCGCAGGTGCATAAATTGGTCTATAATCAGAGACAACGCCATGTAATTCAGAGGGTTATCTTCCAACGATAATAACAAAAAATGGGCAGCAGTTTCCCTTATACTTTTCCAAATAAGGAATCATTCCAAATAAGGCAATACTAGAGGGTGGCACCCAGCACAACATACCCCTGGATCAGGATGGGGCTCCATCCAAAAAAGGAAATTTGAGGCCCTCATAATGGTAAGTGGATGCACACCTGAAACCAATTTAAAACAGCCAATCAATTGTCAAGTGGCCTAATGATATTCAGTGAATAGACTTAGAGGGGTGAGTCATGATGAATCACCCAAGGATCATCAAGCCAAATTAATTGGGTAAAATTAGGTATAAATAAAGGCGTCCTGAATGGTTTTCCTTAGTTATAATGTCATTATATTCTGCCGCCTGCCGCGTCTGCAAATTATCTGCCTCACTAAGGCCGCATTAACTGCTCTTTGTCAAGAAAATCTTTAGGCCTTTGAACAGGGGGTGGGCTCCTCAATAGAATGGGAAGAACACATATTGTAAGACCTCCCAGAGGAGGACCACAAAATTGTACGGGCCACATTGACGTCTGTAGCCTTTGTAATTGCGCCTAGTTGGGTGCACACTGCTGAGGGGCGTTGCTACCTCCAACTGGACAAGGAAGATGTCAATTTCAAAACTACAAAGTCCAATACGCCCAAGCCTTCAGGGCCTGAGGCTCCAGAGGAATCAAGTTCACAGCCTGACCCTAAAGATTGCAGCCCCACAAGTTGTCCTGCTTCCCCGGCTACTCAGCGCCAACGTCTTTTCAACCTGGCCCGCGGGGTGGAGGTGACCTCACCAACCAGCGGCAAACAGGCCTTAAAGGAGGTGATAGACCAGGCTTGCAACGCAGCCGCCGTGCAAGCAGCTTCTGAGGCTCTTGTTGATGAGCAGCAGCGCGTAGCTCTTGAGGCAGCTGATTTTTTGGGTGCAGATAATCCCGTTGAGGACACCCTGGTCCCTCAGGTGGCCATCAAAGAGACTTTTGCTGATATGGGGCTGGATAATGTGACTATTACCCACCATGCGCCCAATTGCTCCAAGCAAGTACTTGGTCCCTACAGCCAGATAGCTATTAATGCAGTCCAGCTGGACAAACAGTCTGAAAATAACTACCGGGAAGTTAGGGCCACCCTTCAGGTCAAGCCCATGGTGCAGATCCTGGAGCTAGTCCAGAATGAGGATTTGGTGTGGTTCCAGAACTCCCCGGTAAATGCCTATGTGTGTGTGCCTCCAGTGGGGCGCCTTCCTTCCTTGTCAAATCTTATTGACATCACACAGCTTGGGCTGGGATGTCAGGTGGCCAGGCCCGTTACCGCCTGGGTAGGTCACTTGGTGGAGAATGCCATGGCCGTTGACACCCGTCATTCCCTTTTGTTCACCTTGACCAAATTTACCCTACTGATTGCAACTTGTCCTTGCAAAATGGCGGATGTCACCTTTTCCCAAAACACCCTGATCTTGGCAGTGGAGACTTGGGGTATTGAGCAGGACGTTCACCCCATCCTTTCATACCACGGATTTGATGGGGCCTCTCAGACCAGCGGTACCGCCTGTTTGCCAACTGGGTTGGGGAATTGGACCCTAACTTGTACCACCAGTGGGTGCAAGCTTTCATTACTCTGGGCCTGTCCTTTAATCTGTCAAATTGCGCCAACCTGTCATTCAAGAAGGTTGCCACTGCTATTGACAGCATGCAAGCCCAGCTATCTACTGGTTGCCCTGCAAAGGGATTTGAATCATACAAGTATATGATTCAGGATGCGCTTATCTTGGCAGCCATCTACACCAGTCACCATCCTCCCAAGAAGTGCTGCATGTACAATTGGATGCTGCAGGCTCCAATCAGCAACTGCGTGGCAGAATATGACAACAATCACATGTTCCCTTTCTTTGTGGCCGCCAAGGTCACTAATCACTATATGGGGTTCATGACCCCTCATCCACTGCAAGAATAAACCCTTTCACTTCTTCTATATTTTTTTCTTTTCTGGGATAAATCCCTTTTTTATTTATGCAGGCTATACCAACAATTGGTCTCTTCAGCCTGATCCTATAAAGGGGTAGTAGGATACCTTGCTTCATCAATTTTCCTATATTCCTATGTAATGTTTCCTCTGCTGCACTATATAGAAGAGATAATAGCAAGGCCGGCAGAGGTTGTGTGAGACCACATGGCCTTACTGAGGGGTGCCCATGTAGGCAGAAGTTAGCAAGGGGCAAGGGGACTCCTTGTCAACTACAGGGGCTGCTTTCATAAACTTGACATGCACTCTCTGATAAGTTTGACCAGAGCCAATATGTTGAACTGTGTATACATCAAAGCTACTTTTTTCAATTACCACAAATGGGCCTGAGAATATTGGAATGAGCTTGTGGGGATGTCCAGAAGTACAAGCCCTGGAGACAAGTACATGATGGCCAATCTCAAAAGATGCTAGCTTGGGATGATGCTTTATATTGCAGGCAAATGCAGCACATCAATTTGTCCCTATAGTGTTATATGCTTCATGATGCAGAGTTATTAACCCTTTGGTGAGGGCTCTCAGGTGGTCATCAGGGGATCTACCTGGATCTAACTGATAAGTTTCCAGGAGACCTGGTAGGGAGGGTTGTCGCCCATAAACCATCTGGAAGGGGGAACAACCAGTAGCGGTATGATTAGTTACTTGGTAATCCATAAGTACCAAAGGGACTAAAGTATCCCAAGACAAGCCTGAATCTAATATGAGCTTTTTGAGGATAGTCTTAAGGGTGCCATTGACTCGTTAAACAGAGCCATTTGTCTCTGGGGGATACGGAGTAGATTTTGCGTCCTTAATTCCCATGACCTTGTTTAATTCAGACAGAAGTTTGCTGGTGAAGTTGGTTCCATTATCTGTCAAAATGGTGTGTGGACAGCCATGATTGGTAATGATATATGATAGAACAAATCAGGCAGTGTGCTTGGCCGTAGGGGCAGGAATAGCCTTGGCTTTGACCCATTTGCTGAAATGGTCAATGACTACAATAAGATATTTATTCCCACAACTAGTCGTATTTGGGCCTACTGGTCCTACCACATCAATGCTAACTGTGTGAAACGCGTGAGTAGGGGGATGCAGTCTATAGCTAGTGGCCTTAGGTAGGGGGAAATACTTGGAGCAAGTCATGCAACTTTGACAATATTCTAATATGTCAGTGTACATGCCTTCCCAATAGCAATCTGATGCAAGTGTTACCATCATGCGTTTTTTACCTGCATGCCCGGTGACTAGGTTAAAAAATTGTTGTAATATGGCTAGCTGCCAAGAGGGGAGAATGTATGGCAGTTGATGTCCCTTGACTTCCTTATATAGACAGCCGTCTCTAATTGTGGTGTTATGAGCAAGCTTGGCTAGGGTTTTCTGAGCCTCAGGAGAGATATTATCCCATTTGGAGGGAAAAGGAATGAGATCAAACAAGGCGTCTCCTTCAGGGGCAAGGGCTGCTACTTGTGGAAGTCTAGATAATCCATCAGCATTGGCGTGCTTGGCTCCAGGGCGGTGTACAAGTTTGTAGTCGTATGCCTGCAATCTTACTGCCAAGCAAGCCAATCTCTTTTTGGGGTCCTTTAAGTTAGCTAGCCACTTCAGGGAGAAATGGTCAGTCACAACCTTGAAGTGGGACCCATACAATTAGGGAAGGCACTCTTTGATACCATATAAGACTGCTAGGCACTCTTGTTCAGTTGCTGAGTAGTTTTGTTTGTGGACGTTCAGGGTTCTAGAGAAATATCCAACAGGGTGATTGTGGCCTTCATCATCCAATTGCGCAAGGACCACTCCTACTGCTACTAAGCTGGCATCTGTGTACAAAATGAAATCTTTAGAGAAGTCAGGAAATGCTAGAACCAGAGATTCTACTAAAGATTGCTTGAGCGCCTCAAACCCAATTTGGCAATCATGGTCCCATACAAATTCTACATCCTTTTTTAGGAGGCAAAAAAGGGGTTGGGACAGATTGGCAAATGCTTCTATAAAACGGCAATAGTAACCAACCATGCCAAGGAATCATTGTAGGCTCTTGACGGTGGTGGGGCCAGCAAGTTTGGAGATAGCTATTACCTTGGCTGGGATAGGGGTGATGCCTTTCTTATTGATGACATGGCCTAGGAACTCAAGGTTTTCCTTAAAGAATTGACACTTCTTTGGCTTGAGTTTCATGCCTATCTTGTCTAGCCTAATGAAGACCTGCTCTAGGTCTCTAAGATGATCCTCAAAGCTTTTGAAATACACGTTGATGTCACCCAAATATACAAGGACACAGATGGACTTTAGGTCGCAGAAGGTGGTGTCCATAAGCCTTTGAAAGGTGGACGGGGCATTGGCTAGTCCTTAGGGCTTCCAGGTTGGTTGGTATAGACAATCCACAGTCACAATGGCACATTTCTTGTGATCTTCAACTTCCATAGTTATCTTCCAGTAGCCTGCTACAAGATCCATGGCTGAAAAGAACTGCGCACCTCCCAGCTTGTCCAGGGTATCATTAATCCGAGGTAAGGGATACCTATCTTTCTTGGAGATGGTGTTCAACTTCCTGTAGTCAATTACCACTTGATTGGTTCCATCTTTCTTTTTTATCAGGAGCAGAGGACTGGCCCAGGGACTATTGGATGGTACTAAGAGACCTCCTTCCAATAATTTTTCAACTTCCTGTTGGATTATCCAATTAGCCACGGGGGATTGATGGTACGCGGTTTGGAATAGGGGCTGTGCTTCCCCTGTGTTGACTTTATGGAAGCAGTTATTGGCGCAGTCCAGCTCAGCATCAGAGTTGGAAAAAAGGTGCTTGTACTTCTTGATGAGCTCCAGAAACTGCTCCTTCTGTTGCAAGTCTATGTCCCCAATTTGTTTGTCTTGTAGGATGGGCTGCTATTAGGTCATGACCAGGGTCTGGTAATCCTAGCTCATACAACAATCCAATGGAATAGGCAGAGGAAATAGATTTATTTGAGGCAATTTTTAAGAAGGCTACCCCAGATTTGTGACCAATTTCTAGAGTAGAGGAGTGAGGGTTGGCCACCAGGATAGTGAGCTCATCAGTGGTCTCCCCTGGGATGATATGGGTTGCAACTGTGGTCAGCCTGGGACGTAGAAAACCTAGTGATGATATTTCCCCATGTAACCCTTTAGGTATGTGTAGCTCAATACATGTTCCTATGATGGCTTGGGGTTTAGGAGGGTTACTTACACGGTCCTTCAACCAAATCAGGATAGGGTCATTGTAGCAAAAGGTGTTTGGCAGCTTGCCTATTTGAGTCAAGGTGGTTTCATAGGGGATCCCTATCATCCCAGATGGGCAGGCCAGCAGGATGCATCCTCTAGGGTTCATGCCTTTGGGAGGGACTCTAGGCCAGCCATCTGGTCTCAGGAGGGGGAATTCCTGGCCTAGAAGTTAGAACATACCAGTCTTATGATCTATGGTGGTCCCAAAATGGTCCATAAAGGAGGAACCAATCAATATGTTGTAGTTCTTGGCTTCCAGGACTATGGCCGGTCAGGTGACCACAGTATCCCTAAACTTCAACGGGACCAAAGAGTACGCGCCTTTGAATCTGGCAGGATTGTCACCTGTTGTACCATAGGTTCTACTGCACTCAAAGTCTGGTGGGAAACAAAGCCTACAGGTGAATTGGAAGGATAGGATTAAGGTCAGTGCACTGCTATCCAGGACAGCACAATTTGGGATGCCAAATACCTCAGTTTGTACCCATGTGCTTGAACCAACCAAGAGGCTGTTTCTGCCTTCTACCTGGCAGACAAGGGGGTCCTTTTTCCAGCTTGTTGATGACTTTCTGTAGGGTGGGAAGGATGTGGACAATATCACTCAACAGAGTAGTGATCACAGTTTTTGAAAGGGCTTCAGTTATGTTGCTGATGATGGGGTGAGTTTTCTGGAGGTTCTGAGCCTGGAGGACGTATGGCAAGGCGGGATCAACCTTCAGGGAGTTTATTTTGTGGGGGGTACTTCCTTGTGGGCTGAGGCTTTTTGTGTTGTGATTGGCCACAGCCATTATTAATGAGTTGGGGCTAGGGAGATCCAGAGGGCCCTTTTTACTAGGCGGAGACACACTGGTCCCATGTTCTCTGCTTAGTAGTTTTTTGGCCCTTCCAAGGCACTATCCTCTTGCAATGTGTTGGGCAAGGCGTGCACACTGGGTTTTGAGTCAGCAGGCTCATCTTTCACGTCTAGTTGGCGGTATGGGCAGTTCCTTGCAAAATGTCCTTTCTGTCCACACTTAAAGAATTCTTGTTCTTCCATGGGTTGTCTTTCTGCATAGAGAGCTCCGTCATTGTCCTCTTCATAATCCTCCACCACATTCATTACCTAGCGGGATGGGTACACAGGGCATGGAGCCTGGCATAGGGTGTGTTGTTTGAGGGAGGCGGCTATGCAAAGCACTGCTTGGGTTGAAGTAGGTGTCAACAGCTGTGGGTGGAAAACAGACAAGTGTGGGAAGGGGCAGATTGCATGTAGAAGAGCTGTTGCTGCTTCTTGGGGGGTCAGGAAGTTGATAGACATTAGGGGTTGAGCCTCAACCCTAAATCTTCTACCAAATTCTGGAAGCAACTCGTCTTTCTTCAGTGAGATTGTCAAGAAATTGGCCTTCTTGTCCTCTAGCTGTTTGGGGGAACCATAGGTATCTTCAAGGATATTTTTAATTTCCTTGTAAGACCCCTCCCCTCCACTAAGAGAGGCAACCACGGTGGAGAAGGCAGTTTTGTCCAGGCTATTCAACAGTTTAGCGCAGGCAACTGGCTCTGGGATATCCCTGGTCATAAGCTCAAACCCTTTGAGAAAGACATGAATATTTATGGGTCCTCCTGGTTTGAACTTGGTGTTTAGCTTGAGACTAGGGCCAGAGCTTGCACAAGATTCCCATGAAGACAGGCCAGGGTCAGAAGGGGCTGGTCCTGAAGGTCTGTAGGGCGGTCCTGGGGGCCAGGCAGAGGCCCTGGTGGTCCTGAGGGTCGGCCTGGTGGGGGTCCTGATGGCCCTGGGGGTCCTCCAGAGAAAGCTCTAGGGTAGCCTCAAGGTGGAAGCAACAGCCCAGCGGGGGTGTAAGCCCCATAGGGGTAACTCAATTGGAAGAAATACCCCTCTTGTGGATATGGTTGCAGGTTAGGGCCTGAGTACCTGGAAGGGGGAAACCACCAAGGGTATTGCTGAGGCTGTGAGTGTCCAGGATTTGGGGGGGTCTCCCAGCGTGCGGTTTCAGGGTCTGCCCTAGGATCATTAGCAGGGGCCGGTGATGGAGTGTTGGGGAGATGTTCCCCAGGAGTTTGATTGGCAGCAGTTGGTACTGAGCTGGGGCCGGGGGTCAAGATGTCCAGGATGGGCAAGAAGGAGGTTGGCATTGGGGCAGAGACCCCTTGGGTAGCCCAGGGGAAACTTCAATATGTCTCTCCAACTGGGTGAGTACTGGATGAGACTGTTGTGGTTTCTACTGACTCAAGGACAGAACACACTACTTCTTCCAAGGCCAAGGCAGAGGCAGATGTTGGGCCTAGTTGAGCGCTACCTGATCCTCCTAGGTTCATTGAGTCAAATCTTTTTGGTCAGGTTGGAGATCAGCAACTGTAGGCTTTGTCCTTCTCCTTAAGAGTTGAGAGTTCCTTGTTGTAAGTGGAGGCATGGACTTCCTGCTTCTGAGTCAGGATGGTCAGCTCCTGTTGGACGCGCTTAAGTTGGGTCTTCAATTTTTGGATGAGGCCAAGGTGTTTGGTTTGGTTGGCCTCAGTCTCTGTCTTGAAGGCACCTGGTCCGCCTGTAGTGCTTCTACCTTAGCATAGGTTGCGTTGCCATCAGTTCCCACAATGTCCAGGTCTTCCTGTGTGTGTGCAAGATCATTTGAAGTAAGTCAAAGTCATTCTTCAGGACCTCTAGGTCATCCTGAGCCTGATTGACTCTAGACGCGGGGTTCCCAGCCCACCGGCTGCAGGCCTCTCAGATATCTGTTAGCTGAGCCTGTATATCACTGATGTTCATGTAATGTTGGTTGGAGTGACCTTTAAGGTTGGCCACTTCTTCAACCAAGGGTTGAACTACTTGCTGTTGGAGGGCAGAGTGGTCTTTGGTTATCTGCTGAGCAATGGTCACGGTGTCTGAGTGCATGGCTCCCAGAACCTCATGTTTGTGTCTGATCTGGTGAAGACGGTCTTGAAGGGGGCTTACTGCTGACTCAGTATAGTTCCTTAGTTGGTTCAAAGCTGTGATGGTTTGTTCACTGCTGATACGTTGTTGCTCCAGCCAATTTACCAGTGCAGTTACCATAGAGTGGTTAAATTGGATCAATAGGCCTTGATCCTCTGGGTGTTGTCTATGGCGGTGGAGGTGAGAACATCCCTGTTCTTGCTCAGAAACTGGCAGACATGTTTCATATTGGATATGGTGGGGTCATCAGAGGGGCCAGGGTGAGCAACTTGGTGCATTGGTAGAGGGGGAGCACTAGGGACGGATTGGTAGGATGGAGGAGCAGTAGGGACGGGAAGAGGCTCTATACGTGAGACAAATGGGGCACAGGAGCTAGTTTGCTCAAGGGTTTGGCGTCTTTGTGGAGGGGGCGTGGGATTTCTGAACAGGGCCCTAGGGTGATGGTGGTCTCTACTTGATGTAGATGACTGAGATGGAGTCCAAGGAAGATTGGCGGGAGGTTCCTCATCCACCTCAAAGAAGTCCTCTACGGGGTCCTCATCTAAGCAGGGGAGGGGCTTTGCAGGCAGACTGAGGCAGGGCGCTGTCTTGTGGGCTTGACAGCTTGAGAACAGAAGGGATAGAGGTAGGCAGGCAAGGTCTAGGTTGGGCTTGTGGGGGAAGGTCAGAGACCGGGGCAGCAGGTTCCTCAACCTCAATAGGCAGTTGGAGAGATCATGTGCTAGGGGTGGCTTGACCCTCAGAGTGGGGGACTTTGGCGGGGGTTGAGACTCAATCAGCGTTGCGGGGCCAGGGCCGGCCTCTGTGTGCCGGAGCTAGGCGGGCAGGGCGTGGTGGGCTGGCGTTGCGTCAAGCGTAGTTGGCAGTGGAACAATGTGGGTGGTCCATGGGTTTGGGGTCACAGGTTTGGTCCCTGGACTAGAGGTCTCCGGCAGCGGTGCAACGGGCAGTGGTGGATACCCCTGTAGTGAGCACCAGAAAATGTGGTGCTCAAGGGTTGGAGGGATGGTTTGAGAGTAGCTGAGCAACTGGAAACACAACAGGACTATTATCTTCTTACTCAACAGAACCTCTATTTTTGGGCTCTGCAAGTAGTCTAAGATTTGTAAGTCAATTGTTGTGTATGTGTATAATTCTTGTTTATTGGGGACTACTGGGGGTCTTTTTATACTTGGAGGGGAGGAGGGAAAAGAAAGGGTGAGTCATGCTGACTAGGGTCTAGACTGTCAAGCAATGAGCTTATTCTTGGAGGGCGGAAACATACTGGGGAATATTCAGAAAGAAATGGGTTGGATTGGGCAAGAAGTGAACATTTGGGCATGTGATCTGAAGTCAGGTGGTTGCAGCACATAGTAGGGCTGTCTCTGGGGAATTGGGTGTAGAATAAGGTTTCAGACTACTCTCTTTCAGGGTTCCCACTTTGACAAAAAGAGGGGTGGAAGATCACTATACTGATTTACATAGTGGGCACAAGCAATGGGTCAATAATTGATGTATCTGCGGCTAGCCGCAGATGTGTTGATAGGTCATTAATTGTCATATATAAACCTATTTTGATGGGTCACCAATTGATGCATCTGCGGCTAGCTGCAGGTGCGTCAATTGGTCTATAATCAGAGAAAATACTATGTAATTCATAGGGTTATCTTCCAATGATAATAACAAAAAAGGGCAGCAGTTCCCCTTATACTTTTCCAAATAAGGAAGCATTCCAAATAAGGCAATAATAGGGGATGATACCCAGCACCACAATAGCCTTTTTCCAAGATTAGATATCCTAAGAAAGAAACCTTACTCTTGAAAAATTCACATTTGCTCAGTTTTATGACAAGGTTGGCCTTTTGGATCCTTTTCACCACAGCACATAAGGTGGGTGGCATGAGACTCCTCATCCAGGGAGTATACTAAGATATCATCCATGTATGCAATAGCACAGTTCCCAATGAGGTCACCCAAGACTGCATTGATCATCTTCTGGAAGACTGCTGGGGGCGTTTTTTATACCAAAGGGCATGTCTCAGTACTAAAATATGCCTTTATTAGTCCTGAAAGCAGTGAGCTATTCCTGACCTTCTTTGATGTGAATCTGGTTGAAAGCATTCAAGATGTCTAGCTTTGAAAAGATCCTAGCTTTCTCCACCTCCCTGGAGATCTGAGACTCAATGGGCATGGGGTATGGGTCAGGGGCAACTGTGGTAAAACTTACTCCCTGGTGATCAACTCCCTGGTGCTTGCACTATAGTAAAGTGAGGATTCAGCTTTTTCCCTGATTGACAACTGGAAATTGACACTTTTTTAATTAACAGATTTTGATGTTCTGAAAACTTTTAATATAAAAATTAAGCTATACAGGTATGGTATACTAAATTAACCTCAGAGAGCTCAAAAATGAAATCTAAACAGTACCTTAATTAATAAAAAGAAGGAGAAATAAGCAACTATTCTTAATTTTACTATGTAATTTACACTCTTTATTAAAAAAATTTGATTACCATAAAAATTAAAATTTCAATGAATCAAAAATAGACAAAAAAACACAGCAATATTAGTTATGCAAAATATGAAGGAATATTAATATTTATTTGATATAGTTCATATAAGTACAAATGTGGATAATTTATGTTTTACTAGTAAATTAACAAAAAATAAGATATTTTAATCACTTTTAACTATAACTATTTGTCTCAAAATTGCCATTTATACATGAAATAATCAGTGTTATCTAATTAAATCAAAAAATCAAAAATCAAAACTAAATACTAAATGATCAAAACTAAAAAGTAAAAATTAAAGCTAAAAAGTTAAAATTTGATACAATAGAAGCAAGAAAGTTTACTCTTTGCCCTTCTTCCCCTTTTTCATTTTAGCCCCTGCCAGGAGAGCAGTGGCAATAAGCTCAAGCTGCTGCTTAAGCTCAGAGGCCTTGTATTTGTGCTTATTTGCACCCTGAATGGCCTTGGTGAAGAGGGCGGAGTAGGCTGTAGGCTTGGTGGGGGGGCGTGGTTGGCCAAGTCACACAGCTTGGAGATGGTTTTCTCCTGCTTGTGCTGCAGAAGGGAGAAGAACTTGTTAAACTTTGGATGAAGCCCAAAGTTGGCCTTGTATGCTTGTGATAAGCTTCTAGCACCAAAGTGGTCTTGGGCTCACCATTCACCGCCGCCCAGTACACATTCCAACTGGCCTTAGCTCTGGCCTTGGTCCACCTCTGTGTAACAACCTTCCCAATCCACTGGGGCTCAAATTACTTGAGGAAAGGCTTGAACTCCAGATGCTTTGCTATGTAAGGATCCTTTGAGAGAACCTCAAACTCCTGCGCAGTGTGCTCTGGCTTTAAAAAAGCCAAGGCGCTAAATTGTACAAGCACAAATTTGCAGGTGTCCAAAATGTCCCTCCAGCTCAACCTACTAGGCTTGGCATGGGCCTGCACATTCCAAGCAACTGCTTGGCAGAAGTGGAAGTGGCATCCCTGCTGAACAGCTGCTCAAATGCATTGAAATGAGCAGGCTCAAAGTCCATGATGCAAATGTAAGGCCCCAGAGCGCTCAGCCTTACCTTTTCCTCCAAGTCCAGGGTGGCCTGGTCCTTGTCAGCAGCAGGAGGGTTGGTGCGGGTGTAGGGGGGCCTTCTTGGCATTATTGTCATCAGGGAGGAGGGAAAGTGCTTGTCAAAGGATGGATAAAGCACGGGTGTAGATGGCCTCAATGGCCCTAGGAAGAAAGCAAGTGGAATCACCCGGATGTCAATTTGGGCATGGATCATCCAGAGCTGTTTGAACATCTGGGGGCAAGTGGCAAAGGTATCATCAACTAGCCAAATTGAAGCCCTTTTAAACCCTCTCAGGTTCTGCTGAGTTGTGTAGCAGATAATCCAGTCCTTGGATCTTGGCCCATTGTCATGGAGGATAATGTGCTCCCCACTTGGAAGCTGCTTGAGCTTGTGGGTGAGCTTAAGCTCTGATAAGATGTCTGAGGCCTTGGGGGAGGGGGATTGGCGGAGGTCTGCTTATTGCTGATAAATTTGACCAACTGCTCTTGAGTTAAAACCAACTTGAGATTGTTGGGCTTTAAATGCTGCAGGGCCTTTATGGCCAGATCAGATGCCTGGAGGTGAGAGGAGGTGGGGATTACTTGAACTAGATACCACTTCAGCATCTGAGTGATCAGGTGATTGGGGGGCTCACAAGTGTGCTCTCTTCTTGGCAGTTACTCACTCCCAGCCCTCAGTGTTCAGCTGGGCCCCACAAGTCTTATCTTCACAGATGAAGTGCTTGCTTTTACTTTGCTGCTTTTGGTTGTTGCAATTGAATATGTAGTTGTCAGCAACTTAACCAGGGCTGCCCTTTATGGACATAATTGGGATGTACCAGGAAAGCGCTTAGGAACTTTGAACTCTCTGTCCACATTACAAATGTTTTGGATGGCCAGTGGATCCCAAGCCACGTGACCAGAAGCTTTGAATTTCTTGGAGTACTCCTTGGGCTCATCTTGGGGGTCAGATGAGGGAGGGGGGAAGAGCCATCAGAAGGGGGAGGGGAAGGGCTCTTTGAGTCCTGATTTAATGCCTCCTTTTTCTTACCAGAAGAAGAGGTGGGCTCCTTGGCAGCCTTACTTTCTTGGTATGCTGCTCCTTGGTGGACTCAGAGTCGGCCTATGAGTGATAAAAGGAGTGGTTGGTAAGATCACCATCAGATTTATTAGGGGAGGAATTTTTGGGGAAATGTGAAGGGGATGTGGAAGATGAGGGTGGAGGGGGGAGGAGTAGGAGGAGATGGGGTTGGAGACTTTGCCTTTGCAGGCTTCTTGGTTTGCTTGGGAGTGGAGGCAGTTTCTTTGGAGCCCTTGGAGGCTTGGCGCTTGGGCTGTTGGCTGTTATTGTTTGATCTTGTCTAAAGAAAAGTTTAGTTTTGTAAATAAAATAGTGTGAAAGTTATGAAACACAGAGGTAAAGCAAAGTAAAAGTTAAATGAAAATTATACAAAAAAGTTTTATTTATCAAGAAAAAACATAAAAAAGTAAATAAAAGCAAAATAAAAATTCAAAGTATAGATATAAAGGTTAAAACATAGAAAATAAGTAAATTTATGATGAAGCATCAATGATTTTAGGTTCAGCATAACATCTTAGTGCTAAATCAATGTAAAATTATAATTAAAAATCAAAAAAAGTATATAAAAGTTTTATGGAGAGTGGCAGGAAGAGTAATAGATTATAATTGCAAAAAATATTTATTATGTGGTTTTTTATTGTGAGTTGAAAATTCAAAACATAGTAAAGTGTCAAGTTCAGCACTGCTAATCAGCTGAAAAAAGCTGAATTAACACTGTCAATTATGCCAGAGTCAAGCAGAAAAATCAAATTTACTATATTTTTTACATATAAAACTTGCTTAAATTTAAAAACGGGTTTGAAAGAAAAACCCAAAAGCAAGGCATTTTTATATTACCAAAATAAAAAATACAACATAAGTTAAAAAAACAAGTAGGAAGGTGTTTATTGTGTTTAAGTTATGCTGTGAGGAGCTGGAAGTGAATTATTTACTATTGTGTTGGTTAAAATTTTCAGAAGCTCTCTGTACTAATCCCCAAGTTAAAGTGTCAAGTGGATGAGTGTCAAGTGGCGCTCATAGTGCAACACTTATTAATTTAGCCTTAATTCCAAGCCTTTGATTAGTTAAATCTGAAACTGATTGTGTTGCAAGTGGATAGAGTTGAACAGAGGGGGAGTCAAGTTTCTGTTTTTTATATATTACATATGAAATCTCTTAATAAGTTGAGCTTAATTTATGTGGCACTACTTAATCCACAAACCCAGAAATGACATAATGTAAAACTAGTGGGGTATTTGATTAATGTCTATACAACTAAATCCAGTAAGTGGTGCTTGGGAGCTTAATCATTGCCTATGGTCACTAATAATAAAAATATAATAGTGAATAAAGAATTTTATATAAGCGCATATAGGTAATATTAATATAATTAGTATTTGACTTAGAAAGTGTCAAACTGACCACTTTTTCTTTTAGAGTGTTGAACACAGGTTTTTGCATTTCTATTAGTAAATTTACATATAAATTACCCCTTAAATTTGTATTTTAGCTAACCAAATTATTAAATGGAGTCAAGTTTGAGTAAATTTAAACTTGGTTTTTGGTTTTGAACCCCTATATTACTAGCAAAAATTAGCTTAAAATCAATTAAACAGAAATTAATAATGGATTCACATATACAGTGCTCAACTCCCTGGTAATTGACACTTTGTTGAGTACCAGGGAGTCATTCACCAGGGAGTTGATCTTACCACAGTTGCCAAGTTGGGTACAGACACATTGTTCAGGTTGCCAAAATCAATTCAGGGGCATAATGATCCATCAGACTTTTGAACAAACAGCAGTGAAGAGCATAAAGGAGAGGATTTCCTAAAGATCTGTCCTTTGGCTTCCATGTCCTTTATCCATTCTTCTAAGCATTGTTCCTCCTTTAGGTTCAAGGGATAGATGGGAGAAGCTACTTTCACCAAATCAACAGTAAGTTTAAACTCAAAGTCAAATTGTGAGTGTGCAGGGAGACCATCAGCCAGTTTAGAATCAAAGGCTGTGTGTAAGTGGGAGAGGCATGACAGTAGGACATCAAAGGATGTGGTGTGCTTTATTGTTGTTGAGACTGACATTGAGATGTGAGGAGCTTTTTTTCCAAACAGGATCATTGGTACCTCCAAGAAAATTCTGGCAGGATGAGTGATACTCAGTAGGTTATCTTTGAGGATTGGGGTGATATTGTAATCCTGACACCATTCCACATCTAGGATCACCAGGTATATCAGGTGCTTTACCACTGTGAAGTCAGCAACAAAGGCATGATCAGTGATAGAAAAGGATAACAGACGGCATAGTCTGAATGAACGGAAGACATTGGATACCCCTCCTTTGCACAGAGCACCAGTATTACATTCAAAACCTAGTTTGTCAACCAGATATTTTGAAATGAAGTTATTGGTGGCACCAGTATCTACTAAATCTAAAGCTTTTGTTAGATGTGATGTGGACGCAAAGAAAAAATGAAACAAAAAATATCACTTCTTTGTTTTATTTGATAGAGGGGGCAATTGGAATAAATTGTACCTGGACTTGAGGGGCTGTTTTAATGGACAACAGGTCCTCATTCAAGGCTAAAAAGGGTTGTTCAATCACAGGTTTAATGGCAATAGGCTCAAGGCAAGGAGCAGGCGCAACCTTATTCATAGTGAAGACGTGGAGATCCACTATAGCCTGAGCCTTGGCGGATAGCAATGTACAGTTCTGGTTGAAACATATAAGTTTAAAGGCATTGGTAGTGTTACCTGAAGTGGGCACTTGGGAGTCAGTAGAGCTTAAGTTTGCTAGGGTAGAACTGGAGATGCCAATTTCATAGAGAGAGAGTGCGGCCAAGATAGGAATGCCCTGAGGAGACGGGCTGCTGAGAGAAGCTATAGCTAGAGGGGAGGCTGGAGACACAAGAGATTGAGAAACCTCATAGGATAGGGGCCCTTGTGTAGTGGCTGGATCCTGTTGACCTTGTAAACAATTCAACATTGGAGGAGCCTCCAGAAACAAAGGCTGTGTGGACTGTTGGAACGTCACCATGTTACCACCAACTTCTTGCATGAGGTGTTGTATCATATCAGAGACAGAAGCGGAAGGATGTGACCAAGGTGACAAGCTTTGACCAGTGCGGTCAAGGCTGAGATAGAGGGCCGTAAGCTTAGCACTTTTGGGGAGTGATGATTTCTTGGCATTGGCCTGGAACTGCTTGAGGTGCAAGGGTAGAGGTTGAGGACCTTGGGAACTTGAGAGCAGGGTTTTTTAGTCAAGCAAGGAGAAAGATGCTGGAGCTTGGCACGTCACCAAAGGAATTAGGTTAGACGCATGATCAAAGGAATTGGGTGCTTATTCAAGAATAGACAAACACCACTCACAGGATTCAGGTTCTGCTTGTTTTAGTAAGAAGCTCAGAAGCTTCTGAGGGAAACCATGCTGAGTCTATTCCTCAGTCAGTGCCAATATTTCTCTTGCAGTAGTTAACAAAGGGGATGTAAGGCTAGGAGCAGGCTGCCAGAATTTGAGGCGTGAGAGTAGAGTATGACAAGGTTGTTTGATCTCTATCTTTACAAAGGATGGGTATAAAAGGGGAAAGAAAACCATTGCAAAAATACTCCAAAATAGAGTAATGAGCATTGTGGAGGTCACCACTGAGACAACCATGATTCAAGAGAATTATCTAACAACAAAGATGCTCAGAACGTACAATATATTAAAATTATAGTAGTTTGATAATGTCAGGGTAAAGTAGAGTGAGAGCTCATCATAATTGATCAAATGAGGAATTTATACCCAAATGAGGATGATATTATCAATGAGGAGAGACAATGTGTGTTTTCTCAGAAATGGTAACCCTTGAAAAGTGAATAAATAAAGGTGCAGCAGAAGATTATGCACAGGTACATCAGGAAGACCTTAATTTGGCTCAACGTCAAGGAATCAGCAGCATAGATAGGCTTGCATTCAATTTTGCAGGTTTCAGGAATCATTTAAGTAGGAGGAGGAAAATTACCAGGAAATTGCAGATGTGAGAAAGCAGAATATAGCAGTCTGTATATTACAAATCTGATAGGGAAATATTAAAATAAGTAAATTGTTGAGGCAAGATATTTATTGAGAGTAAAATATCAAACTACTAAGGTAGTTTGGTGGGGACAATTGTTACTTAAGGCCTTTAGGTACATCTTGATGAGGTGGCCTCCTTGAATACAATATATGGACAGCATACAGATACCACCAATGGTGGTCCTATAAGCTGTTACCTGACCTCCTTTGAGGTCAGGATTTTTGACCAGAAGCTCAAGGAAGGAAAAATTGGGTGTGGAGCATCTGTGCCCCACTCAGACCCAATTTCCTGTGCCACCACCCACTTACAATTGATCATTAGATTCAAATTTACAATCACTGCAAGCAAGCAGGCTTAGGGCCAGGTTTCCCTGGGTGGCAGCGCTTTGGCTGAGCCACACCCAGGAAAACTATGGCCATGAAATGAACCCCAAAGCACCAATATTGTGCTCTAACTTTAAAAGTAAGAGTAGACAACCAGGGACCCACAGAGATTCTACCTGATATTTAAGGGATAGGTAACATGACTAAATGACAATCAAAAGCAGTGGAGCCCTGATTGGCTGACAGATAAACCCTCTAACCCTGCATCAGAGGGTGCTGGAAAATCTCAAATAACTTCAAAAAGCTTCCTCTGATGGATATGGAGGTAAGAACAGTTTGTTGGAGGCAAACCCTGGAACCCTGGGCAGGATGGGGTATTGATGTGGCAGACAAAAGTTGGTTCCAGCAAGCCTTATTTAACCAGGGTGAGCCCAGAATGGCAATTGGTCTAAACTAGTCAGCACATTTCCAAGGGTGGGAAAGGGAGTTGGGGTAATAGGGGGAGCTTTATGGGGTATGCCAAGACATATCTCTTGTTAATTGTATGTACTGAATCTCCCAGTAAATTTAGGGATTCTGTCACTAACAAAACTTTACTATTAATCATAAATAAAGTTCCAAGACTAGGGATGAACCCGGGCTCCCATCTCCTATGACCTGCCAGCCCAGAGGGCCAAGGTCCCAGTGCCTGGGTCTTTTTGGGATCAAATCTTCAGGATGTTTGGTAAGAAGCCCACAAAGTGAAGAAGCTTCTCTGAAGCCAGGAAGGTTCCAAGTCACAGGCGCACCATCTAAAGCCCTGATCTACACAGGAGCTGCTGCTTATCAAAAGAGAGTTCAGATAAATCTAAATCTATGCCCCAATGAAAGCCAGAAAGCTACCATCTCCCAGTATCAATAACAGAAGATATCTGGCTATTCAGGTTGATTCTTGAGAATAGAGTTCAGAACATGATGTTCCTTGTGTCTGTTTGCCAAACCCACAAATCAGGAGCCAGACAAACCCAAGGATCACCCCATGCCCCAGTTCCCTAAACCAGACTGCCCAAGGTTTGAATTTCCATCCTTGCTGATGAAGCTGGGAAAGGTAGGATAAATCCCCAATCAGACCTAAAAATTGTGCTTTTTTTATCTGGGATAGTAGAAGGAGTAACAAACCTTTGGCTCAAACTGATCTTACTGTACATTATACTTGTTTTTTATCACCTCCAACCTAATCCAAAGGCCTTGTTGCACCCACCACCACACCTGCAGATTTTGTGGACCCCACATACAAACTATTCTGTCCTCTTGGGGTTCTGTTTGTCCTGATCTATTTAACAAGTAACCTGTTAACCCAGCCTTCTCTGAGTGTACACTAGAGAACGCTTTACTTGCAGGCCCGCTAGTAAGAACTTGCTAACACAAGATATTTGGCTGTGAGGGCTTCTGGTATACTTTAAAACCCCTCCTCTTCAAGGATAGGTACAGCTCCCACCTGCATATCTATTTCCTATGACCCCTCCTGTCTCCCCCTTGGCCTGACTCCTTCAAGAATCAGCAATTGTAAATGAGACTAAGTCAACCAAACTTGTTGATGTAATGCATATTACTCTAACTGGTTTGATAGGCTCCATGGCTCAATAAGCTGGCACCTGATCATTGCTAGGGAGACCTTTCTCTTATATCATCAAGTTGGCACAAATCCTGTGATGGGCATAACCCAACTGGCCCATTGTCTCACTTATGACTCATCATCTGCTGCTGCATCTTCTAACACTTAGTATCCTGACAGCCAGCACCCACCCTGGTGGTCAGTTCTTTGAGGAGAGAGGAAAGTCCTGGTATGTTTTTTCTACTTCTCCCCAAATTTATCATCAGATACTATGTTTTATGCAACCAACTGCCATACTGGAGAGAAAAGGTATCTCTATGTCCTTTTTACTCTCAGAAAGTTTATGCCTGAACACCAGGACTCACATGTCATAGATTTCACTTAACCACTGAAACTGCAGTACCTGTCCCCATGAAGATAAACAACTACTCCTCATCTAAATACAGTATCTTCAGTGCCATCAATATCATGGATAATGGTGCTGCTAGAAATAATACCCATTTTGACCACCCAGCCATCCAACAGCCTGTAGCTTTAAATCCCCCCACCTGGTTCCAAAACTTCTCTTGGGTCAGTCTTAACCAGATTCTCTGTTATATTTGCACTTTAGGACACATAAATGGCTATCTTCAGCATTTCAACCATACAGCTGTTTGTATTAAAGAGTCTACTTACATGAATTAAAGGCTTAGTACAAAATCATAGAGTTCTTGCCTCAAACCAACAATAATTCTTGCAGGTCATGTCTTAAACTAGGCACCAACTTCACCATGGTCAGCCAGAACCTGGCTGAAGTGACAAAAGCTCAGATCAGGATGATCACTTATTTAAACCCATTAAATATAGCTTGACCTAACTGGTTCCCAATAATTTACTGCAGACCCTCACTCATCAAGTTGCTGACGCCAATTTTATTGATGTGATGACTGACCATATTTTGAAGCCTGCCCTGCATTTATGAGCTGACTGTTTAGGTATAGGTTATGAGTAGCTGCCTGACTAATATCCCATATTTTTCTGCAAGCCCAGATCCTACTTAAACTACGTATAGCCAAATGCTTAGTAGTGATAATCTGAAGCTCTTTGCCACTTTAAGAAAACCTGGAATAAGCTAGTGCAACAAAGTGAAGATTTTGAATTCCTCTTTGATGGCTATCACACACTTACAGAGTTACAAGATCACATGAAGCTACAGTCTGGTTTTGGAGCCATCAACAGTTGAACATAGGCTAAGAAATGTAAGGTAACCATGGAAAACTTTGTTGAATGGTAGCCCCTCACAAGAAAAGGATCACTTCTCTGGAAGATGACTTGTATAGCACTTGTCAAGATATCAAGGTCTACCAGGATAAGCTGGGTGATCAAAATGTGTTCCTGGATGCCTTCCAGAGTCAACTAGACAGAATGGATGTAAGACTTTATCCTTAATCCTCCAAGCTCAATCCCTGGATACTAGATCATGTCAGATATCCCAGCTGCCTCTCAAAACACATCCAGGTGAGATCCTCATGCCCATATTACTATCCTAACTATAATAACAAGGAATAACACATGCAGATGGCTCCAAAAACTGTATGTGTATTAGAGCCAGTCTTAGAACCTAAACACAATATCCTAGCTACCCTCAAAGCTTCCATAGTCTCATCTTATAGAGAGGCTAACTATAAAGACCAGTTTGAGGAGAACTATAAGTATGTGTCTAAAGTCAGATTTTCTGCATACATCATCAGTTGCTCTTGCCTTACCTGGTCTACTGTAATGTTAAACTAGTGCTGCTGACTCATGGAACAAAAATTCTAAGCCTATTAACTTGCCCAAGTTTGACTGTAAAAGAATTTTGGCCATGTTACCATATCTCATCAGAATTCCATGTATGGTGCAGATACTACCATGATAGACTCCACTATTATCAATTTCCTGTTTTCTGTAACCCAGAATATCATCCCGCCTTGCTTAACTGGGATTTTTGAACCTTTTCCAATATCTCCAGAGCCTTAACTGAAGAGTTTGGTAGTTGGGAAGTCCTTCTTAGTAAGATATAATTTTCAGATAACAAGCTCAAGGTTCATTTAACTTAATATTTTTTCACTTCTAGCTTTTTCCTGTTGGCCCAGACCCCATATCCATCAACACTTTACACTTCATTGATGTCTATTCCATCTTGTTGAATACTGTCAGAGCCTGTAAGGTCTGAAGCTTTAGGGAGGATTATTTTAAACTAGAACCTTTAAACCAAGGATATTAATGTAAGTAAATAGAGGAATGATTATAAAGTTTGTAATAATATCTGGACTAAAGCTCCTAAAAGTTTATAAGTGGTAAAATAAGAGCTAAGACAATTAATCAATCCTAAAAAATCCAGTCCAGTTTAATGACAGAGGACTGGGTTAAAAATTATATCTCCAAATCAGGATATTTATCTTTATGTTGCAAACAAGTCTCCCTTCTTGCCTGCTAATATATCTTACAATAAACAGGGGGCACTCAAAGAGCCACCCTAGACACATCTAACAACATGGACCAATTCAAAGTCAGTATCAAGTTGTGGACACTTTCTCCTAATTTGGAGTGCTATCAATTCAACCTGCTGATCCCTGCACAAGTTATTCCTTGTCTTCAAACCTTACATGGAACATGCCATCATGCCACCCCCTGTGGCCTTTTGACTTTCTCCATATAGTATATTAATCACAATATTCTACAATAAAAATACCTTACTCTATTCATTCCTTTCCTTTCTATTGGACTGTTGTCTTCCCCAATTCCAAATACTGAACTCTAATTAGTTAAGTTGCAACATTCACTAACTGGTGGGTTGTAACTATCTACTATCAGGGTTTGGCTTCCACTAAAAATGTTGCCTAACTGAGAATAAATGTAATCAAAAGGAATCATAAAGAGGGAAATAAGATTTCAAGATTGGATTCAAAAATGATAAGATTCAAAAATAAAGAAAGATAAGCCACAAAACCTAACTAGTATCTTTTTGGGGTGCACATCAAAAAATCATAACTTAAGTTGAGACTGAGTAAAACTCAGGCTATTTATTCAAGTCTAGGTTTTTGAGGTGATCAAAGGGAAACAGCCTAACCAGGATTGGTTAGGCTGGTCTGTGTGAAAGTAAAGCAACATATAAGTGTGTTAGACTTTTTAACCAAAGAAATTTAAATTTAAGGCAAGAAAAAATTAAAAGGAGCGATGGTTTGGTGCTTGGCCAACTTAAGTTTGAGCAAAAGTGGCAAAAAAGCAGGAAAACTCAGTCCAAAAACTGTTTGCATAAATCAAAAGAATTATTTGTAAGATGGGTTAAGAGTTAATGAAGATAGCCTTAACATTTAGGTCCCAGGGTTGAGAATTTTGGTGGACAAAGGTAAGCTTTATAAGACAATAGCCTTAGATTTTAGGTTAAATTAGACTGTAAAGTAAGGGGGGAATTAATGAAAGGCAATGGAATAAGTTATTGGTTTTTTGGAAGTGCAAATATTAATGAAACCCAATGTAAAGTAAAAGGCTTCATAATAGCAGTTGATGTATGAATCCTGACAGAGCCAACATTGAGTCATCCCTGTCCCTGAAATCTGGGACCTAAAATGACCACATTGTGCCAGACTTGATACAACTCATATGTACCTACAAGGAAGAGTTTAAAGTTCCTCTCCCTGAACCTTGCATTGCCATACAGAAGCGTAAAAGCCAAGGGCTTCTATAGAGATGCTCAATCCCATTGATAAAGCTGGGGCTGTTCCTGCTACCCCTTCTGCACACATATGCTTTAACTGTATTATGGCTGAGAATTTCGCCTAAGCATTCGAAAACCTCCAATAAAAGGACCATCATTGTGGGGTTCCTGGTCACCAGTCTCCAAAGTGTGTCCTGGGTCATAGCCAGGGACTGGCTTAGAGGAGTTGTCTTTTTCTAGTAGTGGGAGGTGGCTTGCTAGAGGTTTGACTTAGCCTGCATGACTTCAAACTCTTTCAGTACTTTTACAATCACTAGGTGAGCATCCCCACTATGCACCTGTACTTCATCAGGTGCCAACCCCTCTGTAGGTCTATACCACTCTTGTAACAACCTGGTAAATTCATTCCCTATAAACTCCCTTCCCCTATCTGTCATCTCAAGATGCCTAGTTAATCTCTCCCACTCCTACTTGGAAGCTTACTTGTGGCAAATCTTCTACAACTTTGACAATGGGTATCCTCCTCCCCTTGACTAGGGTAAAAGATATGGGGTAACTCACTCATAGGGCCTGTCTCTATTACTGGGAAGTTTGGGCAGGGGTTAAAATAGGCTTTTATTCACTTTCAGAAGGAAGATCCCCTTAGAAAACTTCTGATATATTTGCCTTGGTAAGGGAAACAATATGGGTTTGCCAATATTGGGAGTCCTCCAACAATCTCTTGGACTCCTTGTACTTGGTCTTGGGCACCTGCATCTTGGTCTTGAGCTCCTGAAGTCTGCTCCAGCTTAGGTTCCTTCTTTCTAGCTCTGGCTGCTTTATCTTGGGCTTCTGCACCTTTAGCTTGGTCTTCAGCTCCTTCTGTAGTTCATTTGGCCTTTGTAATTTACTTTATCCAGTCCCTGAAAAGCCTCAGATAGCTTCCCCTTTTATAGCTCCTTGTTTCAGTCCAAAAATCTCTCTCATAACTCTTGTTTTCTCAAAGCTTAAACTATCCAGTTTCTCTCTCTTTAAAATATATTAAACCTTTAACTTACTTCATCCAATGAAAGCCCTGGATTTTCTGCTTCTGCTCCTCATTTTTTAGGTTTTAACTCTTCAGTTAAAGCCCTTAAAACACTGATTAAATAAAATCTGACTCACAGCCAATCAGAAGCCTCAATTCAATAGTTTTGCCAAAAGGTTTACCAGAATGACTTGCTCTTTACTATGGTTTGAACCCAAAGCTGTCTGCTCCAGATAAACATCTGCTCCGTGTTTTGAACGGTTTTGCCGTGATTCCTATCACGTTTCTCCAGAAAATATTGAGCGCTTTTGCCTTTGTTTTACATAGGGGATTTTTTAAACCTCAATTCAACTTTTCTCCAAGTTTCCCCGCATTTTATTCAACATTTCACAGATTTGAAATTGCTATTGCTCACCTTTTGCCTCTCCTAGTTGTTTGTGGCAAAATTTGCTTATTTGCTTTCACAGTTTCTCTGTTCTGTTTCCGGCCTCTTTCCAGCTTCTTCCCACTCAATTAAATCATAATAAAAATACAGTTTAAACACTTTAAGTAATTTTTTTTCTTCTCTCTTTTAAACAATATGCTAATTATTACTCCCTCCTATTATATTATTGGCAGTATTAAATCATTATTTCACTGCTTCTTTCTTATGATTTTCTCTTTCTCAAGAAACCAAAACCAACATTCTAGCTCCTGTATTCAGTGCTGATAGTCCTTCCAAGCCATCTTCAAGTTCCTCAGATAGTCTAGATCATCACCTTCTGGTTCTTCAGCCAGTTCTTCAACCATATCTTCTAGTTCTTCAGTCTAGCCAGCAATCAGTTCTTTTTAGTCATCAAACAGCCTATTTCAGTCTTTAAGCAGCTCACATTGGTCACCAAACCGCTTAAACAAGTCCTTTAGATTCTCCTGCATCCTGTTATTTTGGTTCTCTGGCCATTCCTGCTCCATGATCAGCTACTCCTGCATCATGATCCTCTAGTCTTCCAACTAATCCTTGATCATAATCAGCTATTCCTGCATCATAATTTTCCAACTAATCCAATCCTGCCTCACAATCAGCTATTCCTGCATCATGATCTTCTAGTCCTTTCCTTCAACATGATTCAACATTCCCTTAACTAGTCTTCACTGTGATCATACAGTTCTTTTTACTAGTCTTCACTGATTATCCCAAACTATGAACCACCTCAGTTCTCAATCTCAGTCCCCATTACCAGAACCTGTATACCCAGGCATGAGTCTACATTTAACTGGTGTTTAACTGGGCCCTCACAACTGGAAACAACTTAGGCCATCTAACCATAGATTATTAAATTATATTCATTTTTCTTTGCTCACCCAGGTAATTAAGTCTGAGCTTTCAGTTACAAAGTAATCAGCTTTACTTCCCAGAGGCCTGATCACACCAAGTTCTGCAGCTGCCTCCACAAGCAACTGCCTTGGTGACACCCCTGAGCATATATATGCCCTCCAATGCTCACTTTTGGATTTCCCCAAAGCTCCCATAGGGACATAAACAAGGACACCCTACCAGTCTGTTAGGTAGAGTGCTTGCTCACAGACCTCCTGTAAGCGTATCAGAGTACGTAGAGCTCTGAAAGCTCATCCCCTCCCTGGCAGCCCAAAACCCGCCAGGGGTCCAAAATCTTACAGTCCTGGTAGCCACATTGCCTAAAATGCTGGTTTACTTTCCTATCCTGGTAGCCTGCATTACCTGCCAGGGTCTAAACAACATCCAGCCTGAGTAGCACGCGCTACCCACCAGGCTGAATCACTCCCCACCCCAAGCAGCTAAAGTTTCCTGCTGAGCTATTTCATTCCTCACCCCTAGCAGCTACAGTTCTCTGCTGGGTGAGGACCTCTAGCTCATAGCAGCCAATATCTTCTGCTGGATGGAGGCAACATCTGCCTCTGGTAGTCCTTTGTTAACTAGCAGTCAGGCCTTACTTACCCTAGTATTCCTATGTTACCATTAGGCCTCTACCTGCAACAATCCAATCACACACTGTGTGATGCTCATGGGAGATGGGTGGAGAGGATAACAGGACCTCTTGTAAGATTCTGCAAGATAAGCTAAAGGAAACTACTAGTACTGGGCTGCAGTTACAGGGAATAATACAGAGCACTTTGATCTGGCCTAGGGTACTAACTCTAAACTGTTAGCACAGTAGGGAGATTTTCCTATTACCTGTAGTAGCAAAGGAAACAACAAAGCAGAGTCTAATAGAGTCTGGTATAAAGCTTGAGTCTTATTGGAAAGTAAGATCAAGCTTAAAGTGCAAAATTAGTATGGGTAAATATGTTTCTTATTTATTAAGAAAGAGAATCATTATATACTTGTGTCATTTGTGCACATTAACTAATGTGCAGGAATGGGGAAGGGACCAAGGAAGAGACTGAACTACTTTCATCCATTAGTAATCAGGATCATTCCAATCAACTGGCAGAACTATACCCCCATGTTTCACCTCATGGGTGAGGGAGGGTAAGATGCACAGTCATCACACACTGTCAATTTTCAGCAAAGCGTTTTTGTTTGAAGCCAAATCAACCCTTGCCTGTAAAACTGCTCACATGTGGACCATCAGAATCATGTAGGAATGAAATATGATGAAGGTGAATGTCCTGATGAAATGAAAATGGAGAGATCCCAAGATAAAAGGGCAAAACCTGCTAAGAAGCCATGACAAGGAGAAATCCTTAGCTGTTCTTGTGATTCAATCAACTCCCTCTCCTCCCACTTCTTCTCCTCCTGATAAGTCTGTGCCCAACCCAGGATTTATAGCCTCTCTACGCCTGAAACTATCAATGGTCACTCTTTGAATGATTCTATATCTAATCTAGAACTGGGGAGTACAAAAAGTGAGGGTGTATAGAAGGATTTCTTTCATTATATCCTCACAGTTACTAACCAGAAACACAGGTTACTCTCCATCCTAAAGTATTTATCCTAAAAATAGCTTAAAAAACTTGAAAACTTCCTATTCTGGACAGCTGGCCCAGCCTGTCATTGAGGTCAATCATAAATATGGCAGTACCAAACAAGTATCCAAGCTATTAGGCACCTTGAACATCTTCACATACTTAGAATCTCTCAAGGAAGCAATCCCATGTGTTAGAGCTATCATGGCTACTTTCTCAGAAAAGTCCAAAGGGTTGAGTGTTCATCAGGATTTTAAGATTGTTGAAATCATATACTGTTTTCAAGAATTCATGTAAATCAACTTGGTGGTTGACACAGCTCATTTGTGTGCCATCCTTGACTCAGGAGCCTCAAAATTTTTGGGGTAAGAGATTCAGTAGGTTTGATTACAGAGAGGAGGGTATCAATTCCTTGTATGAAGACTAAAGACTCAATCAACAATGTTAACTTAAATATACTTTAAGCTTAAACTAGGAAGACCAGGACAAAGTCTTTGATATCTAAACACAGATAAACCCTTAAGATATGGTATTTTTGAAGAGAACAGGATTAAAATCATTTATATTCAAGAAAATATCCTTTTTTAGGCTTGTTATTACATGGGTCAATTGACGCAAGAATCCTAAGTGAAAGGGGTTGTTTTGGGAAGCTTGGGATTTTGATCCAAGTCAAGCTTGAGACTGGACCAGCCTATGTTGCTGGATAATTTACTACAGAAGTCTTGCCCAATGCTCCATCACAGAGTAATCATTATTGCATTGCTCTTTGCCCAAACTTATCCAAAGGTGGGTGTAATACCAGCCCCATTGCTGGGCTGCTATTGTGGTAGTCTTCCTGAAAGCTAGCCCATCCATTCCATGTACTATGGGTTGGAAACAACTCTATTGCAGATTAAAAAAATATAAAATTATAAAAGGGGTTTGAGGTTTAACCCTAGCCAATTTAGGATGAACTGGGTTAAACCATGTGTTAACTATTATTGTAAATATGATTTTTGGAATTGGCACTTAAAAGTGCAATACTAGCCAAGTTTTCAGCTCCTATGGAGCACTTGAGATTTTTGAGGTTGTGACGCCTCACCACTGGATTGCCAAAGAGTGAATAATTCCTTTGGATTGAGCTGAGAGAAGACCAGCCTATGGATTTTGGGTCAAAGGAAAATGTTCCAAATGAGAGATTGTGTTGGCCTTGGTGCCACCAAATATTCTTGGGATCTTTTGGCCTACTGATGGTTTGGTAAGGCTTAAGATCTAAATAGATTGTATATGCGTCAAACCAGACATAATAGTATTCTGATTACTATGATTTTATGTCTGAATAATTAGGGTTGATGGCTGGATTGTCTAGTCAAAAATCCAGGAATTTCACTTAGCCCTACTTGATATCATCCTTTTTCACCTGGTTAAAAAGTTCAAGTTAGAACAAGAATTGTCTTATCAAGAGAAATTTTTAACTGCTGGGCCCCAAATCTAGGACTAAAGATTCTGCTTCCTCCCTTGTTGCTTTAAAAGCTGATGATAACTGCCACAGGTATTTTCCTAGATAATAACAGCTATGACCTAACTATTGGAGCTAGCTTTATGGTTCAATATAGTACATTGACCAATTATGGTGATCACCATTCTGGGATCCTAGGGAAATATGCACTAATATTCTACTACAGCAACTATCCTACCAATCTTCCTCTAAAACGCCTGTACTACATCAACCTGAATATGCAGATGGGGAAATGGCAGTGGCCTATACCTTACACAGTAAGAAGGTAAGATGCTCTCTTTTTCAGTTAGAGAGGCCAAAGGCATCCCACTGTGTTTATTTTCTACTTTGACTATCCCTTTTGGGCTTCAAGTTAAACATATCACTAGCTTATCACTAGCTGTACCTACTGATACACATGGGGAGAGATTTTTTATCCCCAACACCTCCAGGTTGGACCCCTGTGGCAACCCAGGGATCATCATGTCCAGCAGCAAACAGATTATTGTACTGCTGGCTAGCACGAGTCAACGGCCAAAGATTGTCTCCAATCACCAACTTTTAGCTCAAATCTGGCTAAAGGAATCCACCAATCTATGGAAAGATGTACCATTTGCAGAAATTTTAGAACTGGGTCTGCTGTTACAGTAGAACTCCAGATAAAATGGATAGTGCGGCCTCAGAAGACAAAAAACTAATCTAGATACTCAGCCAAACCCTTGAAATGTTGAACAATTTAAATGTCGTTATTGACAATAAAATGAGTTGTAGCTAGAGTTGCACAGATAGCCCCTGAAAATCTGGACCTGCCCTGCTTCACCCCAATTAACTATGATAAGATAATCATGTGATATACATTGTTTAACAAAAGCAGTGCTCATCCAGCTGGTTGCAAAACCTTTTGAATTATAGTGTCTCAAATTGAACTCCAATGTATGCTCTCCAAAAGCTAAAAAATATACAATTCAACCAATCAGATGTTGCAGAAGCTCCACCTCCCCCATCTGAAACTCCCTTAAAACTTCCCTGTTCCCCTCTAGAAACTTGTTTCTAGACACTTTACTCACACTGAAAGATGAAGGAAGTTAATTAAAAATGTTTGAACATTTGGGCTTCCTGGCCCCAGTGTTTGATAATTTTGCCACTGCTGTTGTCCAGTTAGCAGCAGACTGCTTGGCTGTCCCCTGGCCGCTCTTTACAGCTCATCCACTTCAGATTAACATCCTGATTTCTCCCTTGGAATGATTTTCCTGGCTGTAATTTTGACTCCATTTTCTGTTAAACCTCAAGGGGTTCTCAAATCTTTTTGCCCTCCTCCCAATCCAGCCAGTTACTTGTCATGCTACTGGTGATCTGTTTGCTGTATCACTATAAATTTTCCTTAAAAAGGGCAGCACACTGCTTGATCTTAACACCTGCCTTGCAATCTTCCAAATCTTCTATATAACATAAGCCATGGTTCCCTATCCATACTCTATGAGGATCAGAAGGATCAGGCCATTAATATTCTGTCCAGTATAAGAACATTTTTAAAAGAATGTCTAGGACTTTGGAAATGAAGTTGATGTTGCTCACTAATTTAGTTGGACTGGGATCACTCCCCTGATTTCTAAGGTATCTCACAATACACAGGGGTGCTCAATGAGCTGCCCCATGGCGCAACAAGCGGTATGGGGTAATCTAAGTGCAATGCCAAATTGCTGGCTTTATCTCCTAATTAGGAGCGCTGCCAATTTGACACACTGGCCCTTTGCGCAAGTTATTCCCAACCCAAAACTTATGTTGAAATTGCCACTGTGCCACCCCCTGGTGGACTTGTGTCTTCTTGATATAGTATATAGCCATACTATTCTCTAAATAAATATTATCTTATTCCTATTCTTGCCCCTTCTATTTGGACTGTTGTCTTCCCAAATATAAATGCTGAACTATTATTGGTTCAGCTGCAATAACATTGTCACTCAAGGGAGCTCACCCATCTTCTCTAGGCCCATAAAGAAAACCATGTGGTAGCAATGAGGGGCTTTAGAAGCTTGTGGGTTTGACCTGCTTGTCCCCATAAAAGTCCCTGGGAGTTTCCCTTTGATTATCAAGAAAAATGATTTTAAAAATAGAGTGACAATCAACTACAGCAGACTCAATTTGATGACCAAGAAGGACTCTTACCCACCTCCCTTCATTGATATCACCTATGATACCAGGTTAAAGCCAAGCTATTTAGCACTCTGGAGCTTATGGGTGGGTACCAGAAGATTGACTAACTATGGCTGGCCAAAAGAGATGAGCCATTGTTGCTGACCCAGGCCAGTTCCAACCAGCTAGGATGCCCAAGGTCTGCCAAACGCTCCAGCTACTTCTCTGAGAGCTATGGATGCTGGTATGGGCAACCTCAAGCTTTCCAGCGCTCTAGTCTACCTGGACAACATTGATATCTTTCCAGGACCTTTACCATCATCTTAAAGATGCAACTGGGAAGCCTTGCGGAAGTTCATAAGTATCAACAGGATGGGAGATAGAGATCTAGATCCTGAAACTATCCAGCAGCACCAAAGTTTCCAACATCAAGGTTGTAAAGGGCAAGCTCCAAGTAAAGGCATCAGGAGGAGGATCCAAGAAAAACTTAGGCAGATATCAGCTGGGCCACAGTTTGAAGGAGCAGCCAGGGTTGCGCGGATGGATGGTACAGCAAACTGGCTCAGCTGTTCCCTGGATTTTGGGCTCAGGGGTGGCGGCAAGCAGCTGGGGGCTGCCTCTATCACAAGACCAACGCTGCAGCTCACAAGAAGCTTGATATTGTATATTTAGCAGAAGCTCTCTTTTCAGTAGAGGTTTAGACTGAAGATTGAAAGCCAGAAATTTGTGAATACCTATGGCTTTATGAGCTGCTGGGGTAGTCCTGAGCTCCAACCAGCTCATGCAGGTGTCTGGGATGGGATCCTGGCATTGTCTGGGGTAACCCTCTCAGCTATACAATCTAAATTGGCCAAAAGCTATACTGGCATATTTTGATTCCAGGGTCAACAAACACCAAACTACCTGATTTCTGGGGTCCAAGGCTGCAAACAATGATTTTTCAGCCTTTTTCAAAGTTTCACACGTTTGGTCACAGCCCAATCCCTTGGATACCTTGGTTAATGTTGAAGTATTGTTCTGGGGCTTTTTTTTGGCTTGGTTTGGGTACATGGTGCCACAGATGGCTCCATCATATCTGGAATTGCCCGCCCCCAGAAATCTGAACATCAACTGGCCAGGACCAAGAAGGTGGCTGTGAAGCATTGCAGGGAAATTGGCCCAGTGATCATCCAGGAGTGGGCAGTGGCTAACCTTTTGAGTACTCTTATAGAAGCTGAAGAGGCCAATTAAAGCCCCAGCCCCCAGGAATTGTCAACTGGGTGCTTTTCCAACCCAAAATTACACCATGCCGCATAAACTTTTGTGGTCAGCTCATACAGCTCAGCTTCAAGAATCCCCTGATGATGTAAGTGTCCTCCAAAAACACCCATATTAGTGGGGTTGGAGCTCAGAACTACTCAGCGGTTGGATAAGACCATAAGTATCTGAAGGATCTCAGCTAACTGCCTTTGGTTGAACTTCTTCCATGAGAATAGAGATTCTGTTTACCTATATGCCTGCACAGGTTTATGAAGTTTGGGGTGCAGATTCTGTGGTATTGGTTGTCTTGGGGCTGCCTGCTGCAACCCCTGAGACTGAGATGGAGGGCAAGGTTGGGCAGATCAGCAAGGCTGTTCATCTGCAAGCCTGGCCGTGTTTCCTTGACCTGACGCCTGCCAAATTCTGGCCCTGGTTCTCTTGATTACCTTTCCTGGATGCCCCTACTTGGATCATACTGTCAGTGAGCTGTGCTGGGGAGAGCAATGTGGTTATAGAATGTTATTGGCAGCTGGATTGGCATCCCTGTCTTATCAGCACCTTGGAGCTTCTTCAGGACTCCGACATCACGCTTGGAATTTTGAGGGTGGGTGATTTCAACCAAGATGGAACTATTGTGGCAGCAAGGAAGTCTGTCACCCCAAGCTAGGATAGGGTATACTTCTGGTCTGTAGGATGTCCATATGATCAATTTACCTATGTTGGAGGTCCAGAGAATTATTTTTGTCCAGATATAACTTCCTGGACAGTTTAATCCCTTACTTGCAGCTATAATGGGATAAACCTTTACAATGTATCAGCTAGAACTTTGATCAATATTGTTGTGATATATGAAATTACTCCCTTTCTGTAACGGTTTAGAAAGATGTGGCTAGAAAAAGGGAAAAGGGGAAAAAAGAACAATTATTCTACAGTGATTTTTATTGAAGAAAATAGAAGGTGTTTTAACCTGGTAACATGCTATCAGAGGTTGGCATATGGAAAAGGGTTTCTTATGGCTGATTCTTAATAGCATGTGACTGATCCCATTCTGAAAGTATAGGTGGATTACTAGCTGTGGTAATTGATGGGGGTTTGGATGAGTGGTATGCATGAGTAGTTGCCTAGATTAGGGAGGGATTGGGTAGAGAGAAGGATGACTATCTGATCTGTTAGAGTTTGACTTGTGACACCCTCTTGGGAGAACAATTCACTGGGAGACAGCTGGATCAATTAATAGTTGGTGGCACTCTTATTGGATGATTGTGTTGTATGGGGATTGAACACTTTGAATCCTAAGTGGAAAAATACTTGTACAAGCCCAATGCCTGCAATGATGTACATGGTCACTATGTGACTTACTGTGATACTGTATAGTACCATCCCTCTATATTAAATAAGGTGCGTCCTCTTCTTAATTTCCCCCTTCATCTTGTTTCAGATACTTCCGAGAAGGATATACTTGACGAGACTTTTATTTGCTTTATTTTTATTCTTTTGCAGCTGTCGGTTTTTTTAAAAAATGTACATTTTTAAAAGCTAACCAGACTAGCTTTCACTGAAGAGATCTTAAATAAAGTTACCAAAGGCCTTTAAAGATAAAGTTTATCAGAGTAGCCTTAATTTTAAAAGTGCGAGAAAGTTGCAGATGGAGTGAAAGCTATAGCTGGATCGGAATCCCGTGGAGATCCGTTGGATTGAATTGATTGAGCGTACATCTGCCGGCCCAATACTTTAACCTGTATATTGCCGTTTCTTTTACTTATTAATGTTTAATATTTTTGGTTTTTGTCGTGTATGACTATTCATTTCAGTGTTATGAGTTCGATTGGTGCGTTGAGGAACGGTACCCGCCTTACTTCCAAACCCTTTTCCTTGGGACCTAAGGTTGAGCATTATGACATCATATCTTTCGTTTTTATTTAGAAACCATCTAAAAATACTAGGGACGATGTCATAAAGTAGGGGTGAACTGTTTAGAAGCTGGTATCGGGAGTAAGGTGGGTACCAGTAGCGCTAGATATTTCCCTGTACTGTGCTTTGATTTGGGGTTCACCGCTTGGGTGATGATTTACCCATAAAGCGGCATTGATTATGCAGTATGCCTATGCTGGCGGTGCTTTGGGATTTATATTGTTTTATCCAAGCTCGCTTAGCTGAGCTCTAATCTGGATGCAGTGGTTGGTTGTCAACTTGGGATGCTGAGTGGTGAAATGCCACGCTTGCAAGCTGTGGAGTGGAGAGCGTATGTTGGGTTGGAATTCGCTTGGATAGTAGCATGAAAATAGCTGGCGTGATTTAAATAAGGATTGGACAATGGGATAGTAGATCTTGTTAAAACCAATCAGATTGGCAAGATGAAAATAAGATTGTAGACTATACAAGTTGGATTATACTTTTAAGTATATCTAAATATCAGTTTTATCTGTGATAGTTTATATCTGAGTTTTATTAAGGAAGTAGTTAAACTTAGAAAGGGCTTAGATGGGTATTATGAGGGGGTATATGATGGCTTGCGACTGATTAAATGTACGGTGCAATAGTCTGTTTATTAGTTGATGGTTGTGTTAAAATTAGTTTAGATTGGACATGCAGCGTTGTAGGATATTTGTAATGATGTTGTAAAAGAGAAATAGGATAATTGACCGATTTGCACCTGCATTCGCTGAATATTGCTTTGCGTTGGGTTTATAAAAAGCGGTGGCTTCAGGAGGAAAACTATAAATGTCTCAAGCATTGTTTTAGACACCTTGCCGCCAATAGTTGATTTGAATTTTGGCTGCTATAAATATATAGTTGAAATACCGTCTGAATAAAGAAACGCCGAGATGATAAATCCTAAAATAAAATGATTTTTGAAAGGCAGCCATGTCGGTAAATTAGATGTGAATTTTATTTTTATTTGTAAAAAATCCGCACTTTGTTTATACTAGTTGTTTATACTAGTTGATTGAATTAACACAGATGTATGTTAGAATTAGGAGATGAGTAAGATTATTGGTGTGCATTTTGGAGAAATAAAAAGACAAGAAAAATAAAAACAAGTGTATGCATTTGTGTGTTGTATTGCTTGGATTCGTAGCAAGTCAGCAGTGCAGTACAATCGACGTACGCAGAGAAATCCGCGATCTCTCGGATGGGGAGCGGCAAACCTTCTTTAATGCTATCATCGCCCTATCCCAGACAGGGGGGACCCCGTCAGCTTATGACCAGCTGGTCAAGCTGCACGTTGACAACAGAGTGCCCGCCCACAACAACCCAGTGTTTCTTCCGTGGCATCGCCACTTCCTACACCACTTCCAAACAGAGTTGCGCCGAGTCAGTCCCGGAATCGTCGTTCCATACTGGGATACTTCAATTGATTCCCAGCAACCCGAGCAATCGGAGCTTTTCACTGAAGCCTACATGGGGGGATCTGGCAACCAGGCGAATGGGTACTGCATCCCCAGCGGCCCCTTTGCCAGTATGCGAGTGGTCGTTGAGGATGGGAACAGCAACGCCCAAACACCTCGCTGCATACGCCGCTCCTTTGACGGCGGAGACCGCATATCGCCCTTTACAACCTCTGCTGCCATGCAGCAAATAATCGACACAAACAAGGACTTTGATTCCTTTGCTAGGCAGATTGAACGCGCACCCCACGCCCTCCCCCATGTCAACGTAGGCGGCCAATTCGGCGACTTTGCCGTCATGTCATCCCCAAACGACCCTCTCTTCTGGCTCCACCACGGCAATGTCGACTACTGGTATGCCACATGGCAGCAGTCTGGAATCCAGAACAACTACCCTCCAGGCAGAGAAGGCGAGGCCCTCCCCCACTTCACTGATGTCCGTGTCCAGGATGTTTTCAACACCGAAGCATTCCCCTACTGCTACCGGTACGCTCCCCGAAGATCCACCGGCCAAGCCCTCAGAAGACGAAGCGCCCCCCTCAACCAAACAAACTTGGGTCGCCGCGCCTATAGCCAAGATAAGTTCATCCAGGCCATCCACGAGGCATGCCCACCAAGCACATGCCCCGGTGCCTTTGACCGAAAGGACCAACACCGGCTCCGCGTCCCCAAGCCAATCCCTGCCGACTGGATCTCCCGCAGCCGTCTCGGCATCGAATCCGTCCGGAAACAGGAGATTGATATTGCAAAGCTCATCTTTAAGCTCAACTCCAACCCCCACTACCAATCCCCCGAAGCCATCGGCAATTGGAAATCTTTCCACCGCTCACGCTACTCCCCAAACAACTCCAGCTTCCAATCCCACAATACCCGTTAAGGCATATCTCAAAATAAACTATTCCCTTATCATATTTCATTCAACATTTACAACCCCACAAGGCTTACCATTTAATATCAACATATTTATTTACACTTTCCCCAGCCAACCATCTTTCACCCATCCATTAGCTACATTCTCCAGCAACAAGATTATCAAAAACTAATACACCTTAGAATCAAACCATCCATCTACATCTGATAGCTCAACACCCAATCCTTCCTCAGCCCATCCCGGATAGCCAAACTTAGACTTAATCCATGCCATACTGAAAATAGTGAAAGTTCTAAGATAATAGTGAGAAATGTAACCAAAAGGCATCACAATCCAACAAAAACAAGAGCATCAATCCCAGCAACAGCAAAGTCATAGTAGCCAAGTTCACCCAAACCAACCTAGGAAAAGAAAGAAAGGAAGAAAGTAGTAGCCTATAAAGGCCAGCAACACAGAAGTTAACTGCTCAACATCTGCACCGCTTTTAATGGGATACCCTTAAGATTTCAAATTGAAAGGTCTCCATTAACCCAAGATCTGATCTCTATCAACAAAGATATAGGTATTGTTGCAACCAAGATTCCATCCTCACCTGCTGGGGTGAAACTCACCACCAGTCAGTCAGTCAATCCTGATCGGTTGTTGAGTTACTTCTGGAATTTGAGCTGTCCCTGATCATCTCTTTGACCTGAGGTCATTCCAGATTGCTTGGATGAACCAACTACCTTCTGGATCAAAGGGCACACCAACTTTAACATTAAATAATCAACTGATCTATTAACAGATGCACAGTGCTAACTGACTAGCTTCAGATTTATCCCTCCTCCACCTCCATATGTTGTTGTGCTGTTACTTATCTCCTCCCGGATTGCTGTGTCAATTCCCTGATGTCTACCACTCATTTCCCCTTCCTTTTCCCCATATTGTGACCAACTTACATTGATTCATCAAGTAAGTTGTAGTAATTAAGGTTGACTTTCTCTTCCTCAAATAAATATATGTTATATCCCTTCTTTAGCTACACCATTGAATTGTTTCTTTGAGTGTATAATTGTAAGGATTGCAAAGGCTAGTCTCCTAAGAACAACTATTGTTCCAATTAGACCAACTAAACAGTCTTTACTTGAGGAGCTGCTCTGAGCAATTGCTGTGCGCCATTGCACCACCCTTTGTTGTCCTTGCCTTGTCAAGATAATCATTACTGCCAAGTGCTTGTCTGGAATCCGGCTGGTATAGTACTATCAATTATCCACTGACTGATAAGTTTAACTTATCCCCTCTCCCACCGGTTGCAGTAGTCTGTCACTGACCGGGTACCTCCCTATCCCTAGTAAAGAGCACCACACCTGCCAACATGTCTCACTTTACACAGGGGGTGCTCAATGAGTCACCCCATGTTGTGTCTAACGGTGTGGATCAACCTGAAGGCAATGTCAAGCTGTGGGCCCTATCTCCCAATTAGGAGTGTTGCCAATTCAGCACGCTGATCCCAGCGCAAGTTATTCTGGGGTCCCAAACCTTATAATGTAGCTTTAATTCTGTTGAGATAAATGTATATTAGTCAGGTTAGAGCACATAGGTTCAGTCAAAAAAATGGATTTTAACTTGGCAGATCTAAATAGAAGAATATTCTATGGAAGATGTGTGGTATTTGGCAAAAATATCCAGCCCTACAACAACCTACTCAACCTGGAGGCAGATGTATAAAGATTCTGCAACCAGTGTACCAAACACAAGAAGGAATGAGTTTCAGCCACAGAACACATCCACTATCTTTACTATGTTTTTAAGAAGGCATGGAACTCAGTCACAAGATTTAAAGAATTGATCCAACAACAAACACTAATAGCAACTGAAACAGACAAAAAATATCAAATATCAAAACAAATCAGCAAATACATAATACTGTTACCAGCACATCTTAATTAAGATATACAATCTAGAACATGAAAAGGAAATAAATGTTCTGAGCGTCTGTTTTGTGATCAAAATATAAAGAAAACAAGTTTACTAAAACACACAATTGGGAGTGCACATTATTAACCAAAAATAATCAGTACATAAATTTTAAACCCCAATCTGAAATAAACAGTAGTGGCTATAAGCTGTTGAAACAGCCGGCTCAACCTGCTAGCAAGGTTCTGAGTAAGCTGGTTTGTGACTGGCAATCCAACAATCCAGTCACTTCAAGCCAAACTCGGAAGTTGACTCAAATTTACAAATCCAACAACACAAACAAAAGCTGATCCTTCCCGGTGGGTAACTCATTTTGGCACTTGACTCAGTACAAGGGTCAGGCCACCCCCTTCACCATCCCACTGTGTGATTGAAGCAACCATGTTCCTGCTATCCAAGATTCACAATGACTATATAATACTTATCTCTCAATAAAGAATATTATCTAGTTTCTAAATATTTTTACCCTTGTAACTTTGCTGAAACAGCTGGTTACAACATTGGTAGCAGAAGTAGGGGTTCCATCCTACTTTACCCCCAGAATTCTGCATGTTACCCGTACTTGCTGCACTCAACAAATCCTTGATAGAATCATGTCTGGCCTCCCGCTGGAATCTATACACACTGTTGTGAATTTTGACCAAGCAATATTGCCAATTATGACAGAGCTCATGGATTGGGACTGTTACACCCAAATCCATAAATTAGTAGTATAAAATACAATGATACTAAATATGACAGAGCTCCTGGATATGAATTGCAGCTACCAATCTACATAAATTGGCAGTATAAACTATATGCATATTGGATCAGCAGTAGTCTGCTGACCTGAGCCTTAAACTAGCTAATGATAAGCGCCGCTGCGGCACTTTAAAAAAACACAAGCAACGCGGCGCTGCCTAACAATTGGATTAAGCGCCAAACTACTTTTACGCCAAGTGCCACCACACCAACTGAGAATTATTGCAATTGCCACCTGAAAATATTGCAGGCGCCAAGGAGCTGCTTTACTTTTAAATTGGGCGCCAAGGTGCTGGGTTTGATTCCCCATAATCTCAAATTCCCATATTTATCACATTAATAAGCATTAAGCTTGCAGTATGCCAGATAAGTAGGAAGTGATCCTGAAGTACTAAATTATTCCATGCCAGCAAGAATACCCTGTGCCGGGTGAAGATGAAAATATTCTATTGGTTGACATACAATAAGCACCAAACCTAGATTAATAATTACCCAAATTTGGGGCATGTTAGAATGTCCTATAAGACATTGTTAGCAGCCCAGAGATTACCCTTGTAGGAGGTATAAGAAGAATTAATCATTTAAAATAAAATACCTTTGAACCATCTTTATTTTATCCTTAATCTTGTTGACCTTTATCCTAACTCTTAAGTGCTTCTGTGCAATCAGAAGCCATTACTGGGCAATAATCATGGTTCTGTTCAATCCTGGCTCTTCTGATACAGTACTACTCATATCCTCACATATGACTGTATTCTGGCAAATGTCCTGTGCCCTATAATCTCAATATTTGTGGCGCTGTAAAGCAAAAAGCGCAACACACACCTGGTACTAAAATACCCAATGGCTTTGTCCTGTACCAGAACACAGTAACCCTGCTCTCAGCCTTCAATGCCTTGTTGGCACAGGGGTTCTTTCAAGCTTCTGCCATGCCTCTGTGGGTAACCAATGAAAGTATCATGCCAGCTCACATAGCCCAGAGACTTTAAGCGCTGCCTTGGAGCCTTTTTCTGGAGCCAATGACGACAACACCACAGCATGGATTCAATATGCCCAGAGCAAGCTGGCGCAAATAGAATGCCTGTAACGGTTCTGGATTGCAGAGATCTCCATCTAATTGACACATGATAATGGTACCTGGTGCAACAAGTGGCATGAGGATCACACTGAGAAGGAATGGGACACCTTCAAGCAGGACTTCCTGGCAAGATTTGTGCTGAAGGACACCCCACTCATGATCATCTTCCAAGTGAAGAACCTCACCCAAACAGGCACAGTGAAGGAGCTCACCCGGGCATACAAGGAACTTCAACTATGTGCCCCCTCAGATATGGCCTTTGACACCCCAGCTACCCATCTCATGTACTACAATGCACTTAAGTCATATGTGATGAGACACATCAATCTGGACCAGGTGACCAACTTGCAGAGCCTGTATTGTGAGGCAGAGAAAGAAGAACAAACATTCAATGCTCTTAATAAGGCACAGGCTGGGAAAAGAGAGCAACCCAAGGACTCTCACCCAACTGGATGTTCCAAACACCTGCCTCCTGGGAACAACAGCAGCAAAAACTCAAACCGCAAACCCACAGGCTCAAATGGGCACAGAAACAAGAACAACAGACAATCAAATTGTACCCACTTTTGCGTCACAGCCACCAAAGACAATCATGATGAGGGAAAAGCCTGGGAAGAGCATTAAGCAAGCCAAGCTCTCCCCACTCAACTCCTGACTTGCCCAATGATGAGTACCAACCTGAGGATGTGGACCAATGCCCAATGATCCAAGTGCCCTCAGAGGACCCAGTACTGTACACCATTGCCAGACATCCCAATAAACTGATGTCCTATCCTTTCTGTTTTCACAGTTACACAGGCTCTGCACTCCTGGATTTGGGTGTAGATTGAACCCTAGTAAACAGTAGCTTTGTGACAAGTTCAAGCTGGCCACTAATCCTTTGCGGATTAAAAACATTGTCCTGGCTGATGAACATCACATTGCTGTGACAAGGGAAACTGCTCCATTCTCTGTCATGCTATAGAATCTGCATTCCACTATCCAGGGTCCTGTCATTGACTTCCAAAAGTTTGACATTGTGCTGGGACTAGACTGGCTACAAAAGAACAATCCTCATGTAGACTGGGTAACCTCAGTATTGACCATCAAGTGTGAAGGCATCAATCACCAGATCTACCCTGACTCAGTGGATCAGCTCCTGTGTGATCTTTCTTTGTACGCATTAAAGAAACCTTGGATGAAAAGGAGAACCTCAAGGCAATCAACTGGTACTCCTGCTATTATGAGATCATACACTTCAAGGACCATCAGGATACCACTACTCCTCAGGATTGCAAAATTGGAGCCTACCATCCAGAAATCTTCAAAGAGTCTCTACCAGGGTTGCCTCCAGAGAAACATATAAATAACTCCATCCAGCTTAAAGGAGCCATGCCTAAAATATTATCCATCTACTGACGCACCCCAAACAAAGATGACCTGCTACGCGCCTACCTCAAAGAGGTGTTGGAAAAAGGTCTTATTCACCCCTCACAGTCTCCTTTTGGTGCTGCTGTATTCTTTGTGGCAAAGAAATATGGTACTCTTTGATGGTAACAGCGCCCATGTTAACATTAAAATATTTGACAGTAGCCATGTCAACACTTTTAAGGTTGACACTATAGTAAAGTGACACCCAGTTTTACTTAATGTTGTTTCCTGGATGTCGACACTTTTTTAATTAATGAAACACTTTACCCTAAACATTTTTAATGTAAAAAATATTTTTAACTACTTTATTATTCAAAATGGCCCCAGAGAGTTCAAAAATGCAATAAAAAATTACTATAAGTAATAAGAAATAGGAGATATAAGCAAGTATTTTTCAATTTACTATGTAAATTACACTCTTTATTATAAAATTATTTTTATTCCAATAAAAATTAAATTTTCCAATAAGCCAAAAAAAGATATTTTATATGTAATAATAACTACAAAATATAAGAAAATCATATATTTAATTTGTTATACTTTAAATAAGCATAACTGAAAATATCTCATGTCTTAAAGATAAATTAACAAAATATAAGATATTTCTTACTAAACCACATTGAAACTGTACCTTAAACCTACCATTTATACCTAAAAAAGATTAGTACTATATAATTAAATTGAAAATTAAAATTTTAAAAGTAAAAAATATACATGTAAAGCAAAGCAAGGTTTATTGGGCTAATTAAAACCACCAGCAAGAGCAGTGGCAACTTCCTCAAGGTACTTCTTGATCTCTGCCACCTTGTACTTCTTCTTCACCACCTTCTGAACGTCCTCCTGGTAGTCCTGCTCCTTGGACTTTTGCTTCTTGGGGGCCACCTGGTTGGCCAGGCCGCAAAACTTGGAGACATTTCTGGCCTGCTCCTCCTGCAGCTTGGCAAAGAACTTGTTGTATTTGGGGTTTGACCCAAACTTCACCTTCAGGTGCTTGTGCCAAACCTCAAGGTTAGAGGTGGTCTTTATCTCCCACTTGAGGCAGGCACCCTGGTAATTCCAAGGGGCAGTGGCCCTGCTCTTTCCTCTCTGAGCAGTCACCTTCTTTGCTACCCATTAGCGCTTGAAGTAATCAAGGCAGCCCTTGAAAACAGCAGAGTGCTTATTCATGTAAGCATCCTCCAGGAAGGCCTCAAAGTCAATCCCAGTATTCTCTGACTGCACAAAAGCCAATGCAGCAAACTGGGTCATGGCAAAGCAACATTTTCCTTTACCATTATTTAGATACTTCTCAAAGAGGCCCTTCTTTCTCTTGAAATGTTTGATGGGGGCCTTCCTGAAATGATAGAAGAAGACCTGGACTTCTCTATTAAAGGTGGCCTCAAAAGCTCTTAACTTAGCAAGCTCAAAGTCACAATGATCACCTTTGGCCCAAGTGAGCACGCATAAGCTAGCTGCTCAGCGGCTAGGGCAGACTCATCCTTCTCAGCGTAGGAGGGATTTGCCCTTGTGGCGTGAGTGAGAGGGAAGAGCTGGTTGGTGGGAAGGGAGTACAAAGCATCCCAGACAATCTTGAAGGCTCTGGTGTAGACTTCAGTCTTGGCACCAGGAAGGAGAAAGAAAACAAGAGGGATGACCTGGTCATTGAACTGCCCATGCAGGACCCAAAGCTGCTTGAAGATGGTTGGGCAGGTTGCAAAGGTGCCGTCACACAGCCAGGTGGTAGCAGTGTTCAGCTGCTCCAGGTTTTGGGTTGTGGCATAGGCTATGATCCTATCCTCCACTTCAGCCCATTTTCATGCTGCAGGAACATCTCTCTGTCCTCAGTTTTCTTGAGGGCATCAGAAAGGACCAGGTCTTCAATGATTGTGGCATTCTTGGTCAGGGGGTTTGAGGCTTGGCGCCTATCACTCACAAACTTGACCAACTGGGTGTGGGTAGGGACCCTCTTGAGGTTGGTAGGGGACAGGTGCTTACATGCAAGCACGGCCAGCTGGGTCAGGGAAAGGTCCTTTGATGTGGGCATGACCTGCACCAGATACCATTTGAGAAGGCAGGCAATGGTTTTGTTTGGCATGATGCAGGCATGCTTGCCCTTGATGGTCTGTACCAGGTCCCAGCGCTCAGTATTGAGCCGCATTGGGCAGGAGTGGTCCTTGCAGGTGTAGTGCCGGCTCTTGAAGCCCCAGTTGGCATTATTGCAGCTGAAGATATACCTATTGGCCACCATGGCAGACCCATCTTTAACACTCATGATGGGAAAAACTTGGGTAGGGTGGAAGGAAGCTGAAACTTCCCGTCAACATTGCAGATGTTTTGGACCAACAGAGGGTCCCATGGGCCAGCAGGAGCATGGCAGTTGCCAGGGAAGTAATCAGGGCGGGGCTTTGTATCATCCCCAGATGAGCTTGAAGGGGGGAGTTTGGTGGTGGTAGAAAGTAGAAGGGGGCTTATTGTGGTGCTCCTCATGTGCAGGAGACTTATCCTTTGGGTGGGGTCTTTTTGGCTTGTCACCGCTTCTTGGTTGGCTTGTTGTCAGAAGCCGAGTTGTAGAAACTGTGGTCCATAAGAGAACCATCAGATGCCTCAGCCCCAGTGGAGTGAGCAGGGCTCTTATCAGGAGAGGGCTCAGGGGAGGGCTTTGGTGAGGGCTTTGGGGATGGTTTGGGAGTGGTCTTCTTTGATGAGACAGGCTTCTTCTTGGTGGGTTTGGTTGGCTTTGAAGGACACTTGGTTCCTTTGGGCTGCTTAGAAGTGTTTTTGTCCTAAAATAATAGGTAAAGGGGTTTAAAAAAAGCAACTTATGTATAAAAAAAACTTACAAAGTGTGACTGTACGACAGTCACTATTGAGTATTTAGCTGAATAATTGCTCTGAAATATAAATTTATTTCTGCTTTTCTGATTATTGCATGTAGATAGGTTGGATTGAAAGTCTTAAGGTCAAGATTCCTGAAAACTGGATATCTAGGTTCAATAAAAGAAAAGAAGGCATGATTGGCCATGTCAATCTGGGAGACAGGATGTCTCAAAAACGGTTTAATTAATCGGGAATGTTAATTAATAAATACACAGGAATATAATTAATGAGGTTTTTTTATATTGATTAAATTGCCTTGACTTGTCAAGAAGTTTGGTTAAGGTCAACATAAGTAAACCCCCAAATTTTGGGTTGAAAGCACCACATTGGCAAATTTATTGGGTTAAAAGCACTGCCACGCCGCCTAATAGATTTGAGAAGCGCCAAGGCGCCGCTATCAAATTTTTTCAGGTGCTGTGGCGCCACCTGGGAAAGTTCCTGGGCGCTGCAGTGGCTCCTGGTTTGAGTTTTGAAGCATTTTAATGGGGTTTAAGGCAAAAAACCATTACTTGCAAAGATAACTAAATAAAGGCAAGGATGCCTAGGAATTCAGGGTTAATCAGCTGGTTCCCAGTTGAAACATTAATAGCTGAGTTTGGGATGTTTAATCCACAGGGTTTTGGCGCCAGGAGCTGAGGAAGCTCTATGCTGAATTGATACAATGAGATGAATGGAGTCAGGTGACTTCTTCCCATTGTAGGTTGATTCTCATAGGTTGAGAAATATTGGTGATCTTTTAGGTAAAGATCTAGGTTTGAATGACTTGAATTTCATAGACCACATGATATGAATCATAGGTTGATTCAGGAACCAGAGGGGTTTTCAGCCAAATATGCCCCAAATGGTATATAAGCAAAAACAGCTAAACTTTAATAAATATATATTGTCAATTTCAACGCTTTCCCCTCAACTACCTTTTCAATTATTATGTCTTCTTTGTTAAATTTTGAAAGGGCCTAAATTGGAGTACTTTTGCGTGGAAACTGCTGCTGCCAGGAAAGAGGTCCCTACAAGTTTGTTAGAGGAAGCTTGGGCAAGCTTGGAGGTCACCAAGACTGTGCCTGAGGAGTCTTTGGTGGAAGTAAAGGCTGCGTTTGAAGATTTATACTCTAATTACTTTGCATAAGAATGTACTTCCCCCCAAAGAAACCAAAAGTATGCTTGGGATTCCTAGAAACTGTTAGTAGGATGGGACAAAATCTTACAGCAAGTGAAAGCAAAGGCAAATTGAGGCTTTAAGGGCAAGAGAGAAAAAGAGTGTTGAGATCATGACCCATTGACAGGATGATAATAAAGTGTTGTCCCATAAAATTGCCTCTCTGGAGACAAAGCTCTTCAAAGCCTTATCAAAGGAAGGTAATGGCAATAAGAGTCAAGGGCAGGATAATGTCGGGATGGACTGGTTGGACCTGGATCCGTCACAAAAAGCATAATATATAAAAATTAAATCTTAGATGGTTTTTATTGGCATTTCAAAGTTGAAAAATACTTGTATGGTTTTTATTTTATTATAGTTTTAAATAACAAGTTAAAAGTTAAGAGAAATATGTAAAAGCATTATCTTTAGATATAGATTTTACTTTAAAATTTAGAAAATATGGAAGAGAAAAGTTAAAAATACAACATATCAAAAAATCAGAAGTTTTTATTATGTAAAACATAAAGTTTTATATGTGAGAACTGAAAAGTGTTGACATTATGAGTGACAATTAGTAAAAAAAGCTGAATTCTAATTGTTCATTAGAAAAATTGTAGACTTTATGTTTTACGACATTCTCACTGTCAACATTTTTGAAATTTACTATGAAAAAATATATTACGCTTAATTAAATTTATGTGGGCTAGCAAAAATTAACCATTTTCTGTGTATTTTTGTTCACATATAAAAATAAAAAACATATGAAAATAGGTTAAAAAATTATTAAAGTTCTTTATCTCTTTATTGAAATGATGTTTTGGGGGTAGGAATATGATATTTTACCATTGTGTATATGTGTATATGTGAAGTTGTTAATAAAGTTGTCTTCAGTATTGAAAAGGGGTAAAATGTTGACAATGTCACTTACAACATTCTTTATAAGAGGTGGCATATTAATTTAAGCTTAATCACACCACTCTAATTTGCTTAACTCCACCCCAGCAGATGACCACAAGCAAATAAATGACATTAATGAGTGTTGACATTATTTATAATAATAAATTCTATAGTAACTTACATAGTAACTCATGCTTAAAATATTGGATTGCTGTTAGCCACTAATTCACTTAATATATTAAAGCCAGAATAAGTGCCACATATATATTTATATGATGAACCTTTCAACAATCAACTGTATGTGCACTGTCTTTTTCTATGTATTAATTTTAGTAAATAATATTTTTAAATGTGCACTTATTTTTTTACTGTAGATGTTTCAGTTTTAGTATTAAAAATAAGTTTGGCTTAAAAAGTGTCAACATTGACACTTTTACGTCGTGAAAACAAATAAAAAATAAACTAACTTTTATTAGTAAAAGTAAAGGAAAAATATGGTAAATTGAGTTTTTAATTAAGCTTAATATTAAATTGTGTTGAGTTGGCCACAATTTTGTCGTGTTTTCTGGTTTTGCACCCCTGAATGCTTAATAAAAATAATTAAGCTAGCACAACTAGCAAAAAACATAGAAGATTTAGAGTTTTGAGTCAACAGTGACCATGACAACAAAGTGTCAACATGGGCGCTGTTGCCCTCTTTGACTAGTTGTGGACTACTGAGCCCTAAATGAGGTTACCATAAAAAAATCCCTCTCCCACTCATCCACAACCTCTTTGATGCCCTGGGCAGTGTCACAGTCTTCTCCAAGATTGACCTAACCAAAGGTTATGACCAAATCTGTATCAAGGAGATAGATATACCCAAAACAGCCTTCTGCACTAATTTTGGGTCATACAAGTGTGTGGTGCTCAATTTTGAGATGAAAAACAGTCCATCAACCTTTGTGGCTTTTATGAACAAAGTGTTTGCCCCCAACATTGGCAAGCACGCCCTGGTGTACCTGGACAGCATTATCATCAATAGACCTTTGGTAGAACAACACCATAAGAACTTGGAGGCAGTCTTTTCTACCCTGGCACAACATAAACTGCTAGCCAAGCCCTCCAAATGCCAACTCTTCCGCAAACAGCTGCCCTTCCTGGGATACTGTGGGGTTCCTGTCCACCAGTCCCCAAGTGTGTCCTGGATTGTAGCCAGGGACTGGCTGGAAGGGGTTTTCATTCTCTAGTAAGGGGAAATGTATCTCAGAAATATGTATAGGGGTCAAAATGGGCTTTTATTCACTCTCAGAAGGAAGATCCCCTTAGAAACCTTCTGGTATATGGCCCAGGGGGTCAAGGAAACAATATGGATTTTCCAATACTTGGAGTCCTCCAACAATATCTTGGACTCCTTGTACTTGGTCTTTGACTTCTACACCTCAGTCTTGGACGTTTGCTCCTTAGACTTGGACTCCAGCACCTTAAACTTGGACTCTGGCGCCGCGCTTAGGATCCAGCTTCTTATTCTTGGGCTTCTGCTCCGTTATCTTGGGTTGTATCAGTCCAACCAAGCTCCTGCTGGTAATCAAAAGGCTTCCAAAACCTCTTGGCAGAAACTCTGAAGACCTGGGAAAGACCTCCAAAAAGATCCAGTAACTTTCCAGCCAACCACCTTCTTATAGTGCCCTTTTCCCAACAGTTCTGCCTTCTAAATGACTTTCTTCATAAGCTTAAACCATTGCCGCTCATTTTTTTCTATAATAACTTAAGCTTACATACTTAATTTCTCAAAAGCTTAAAGTATTAATTCACTATTTTCTTGCTTATACTTTAAGCTTTTGGCTTCCAACCAATCATTTTCATCAGAAAACCTGCCAGAACTCAACCAATGAATGTAGAGCGCAGAAAAAGACCATTTCTGAAGTTCCACCGGGATCCAAATATGAAAATAATTTCCATAGCTCAAACCGCTCAAATCAACAACTCTTTGCTCACCAAAGCTTTAATCGGTCCTTTATTCTGGCACCATTTCTTCCTGCATTCAACCTAAACCCATTTAAATAGTAGAATACTATTTAAATTGTTCTTTCTGGACCTCTTCAAAGTTTTCCCCATATATTTACAAATATTGTAAAATCCAAGGAAAACTCCCACCAAAATAACTTTGTATCCAGTTCTCATAGCAACATAACTTCATCTATCCTAGGAATTTAATGAATAAATATCTTACCCACACTTCTATCCACATTCCTTCTTGGTTTTAATACTAAGCCAAGGCAAAATATTCCCCATCTTCCCACTTTAGCAAATCAATTTGACAAAATATTGGCTCATTTCTCCGGACCACCAGTTCTTTCCCATCATCTTTGACTCTTTCAGCCAGCTCATATTCCAGCTCTTTGGCTTAATCAGCAATCAGTTTATTAACTTCATCAGTCTTCTGGCTACTCCTGCAACACAATCTTCTGGTCCTTTGGCCAACCTGCATCATGATCAGCTAGTCCTGAATCATAATCTCTGAGCCCTCAGCTTATCCCAACCAGTCCCTCAACAAATCCTCAATAGGAACCTTTTTGTTTCTTCTACACACTGAACCATATTGGTTCATTCCATTCAATATAAATTAACAGTCCATCAACTAGCCTTCACTGTGACCAAACAGTCCCTTCTGCTAGTTTTCTCTGTTAATCCTGTGAACCACCTTGGTTCTTTATCTCACCCCCCATTACTAGAACTCATAGACCCAGGCATGAGTCTACATTGAACTGGCGTTTGACTGGGCCCTTGCAAGTGGCAATCCACTTAGGCATACAACCATAAATCAATGTCTATGTGTTTTCTTTACTCACCCAGGTGATTAAGTCTGAGCTTTCAGTTGCAGAGTAATCAGCTCTACTTCCCAGAGGCCTGATCACACTAAGTTCTTCAGCTTGCTTCCCCAAGCAAGCCGCCTTGGTGACACCTCTGAGTAAGTCTATACCCTCCAGTGCTCACACTGGGTTTCCCCAAAGCTCCCATAGGGGCATAAACGAGGACACCCTACCAGTCTTTTAGGTAGGGTGCTTGATCACAAACCTCCTGTAAGTGTATTAGGGTACACAGAGCCCTCAGAGCTCTTCCCCTCCCTGGCATCCCACGTTACCTGCCAGGGGTCCAAAACCTACTCTTCCCAGACAGACAAAGTTCCCTGTTTGCTATTTCAGTCTTCACCCTTCCACAGCCACAGTTCCTTGTGAGGTGAAGCACTATAGCCCAAAGCAGCCAATATCTTCTCTGGGTGGAGGCAACATCTGCCTCTGGTAGTCCTTTGTTACCTACCAGCCAGGCCTTACTTACCCTAGTAGACCATGTTACCTACTAGGCTCACCTCACTTACCCTAGTAGTCCTATGTTACCTACTAGGCTCACCTTACTTACCCCTAGTAGTCCTATGTTACCTACTAGCCTCACCTTCAACAAACAACCAAACTTTTGCTTGGCCAACATTAGCCCTGCCTGCAAACCACCAAACATTTGGATCATCACAGATATGTAGTTTCAAAAGATGGCATCAATTCTGGAAGCCAGAAGATTCAGGCCATTTTCAAAATGCCACCTCTAAAAGACAAGTCCAAACTCTTCAAATTACCAGGAATATTTTGCCTACGTACAACAATTCATCCCCAAATGTGGTGTCCTGACTGCACCTCTGTCCACCATAACTGGCGCCAAATCTAAGTTTATATGGACCCCCCAATGAGACCTCTGTTTCTGGAATCTAAAAAGATTGGCTTACAACTGCTCCCATCATTAAGTACCCTAAAAGAGACAGAGAGTACCAAATGAAGACAGACACCTCTGATACATCCATTGGGGAGTACTACAAATCAAAAACAATGGTGGTGATTTTCTGCCTGTAGCCTATGAGTCACGTAAACTGACAGACAGTGAGTGCCAATATAATATACATAACAAGGAATTTTTAGCAATTGTGCACTGCCTGGTTAAATGACGTTGTTACTTGGAACAACAGGAGGAATTTATAGCATTAACCAACCACAAATTCCTAGAATACTTCAAATGCAGGCAAATCTCTTTTGCCAACAAGCATGCTGAATGGAACTCCTAGAAAGGTTCAATATAGTAATAAAGTACAAACCTGGTCCAAAAATTGCCATGGCAGATGCACTCTTGTGCCTATACATTAGAGCTACAAGGAGTGAGAATGGGTTCAACCCAAACTGGCCCCTCCTAGTACTCCAAACAAAGGATGAGGGCTTCCCCCTGGCAACAATGACATAATAAAAGAAATAGCCATCAAGAGCAAAACACTTATTTGTAGACGTTTATGGGACTTTATATCACAAAATGACCAACAGAACCACCATCCCTTACATCCCTACACATCAGCAAGTTGACACCATCATACATTACCACAGAGACTTAAGACATGCCAAGAGTTGTAACCTTTACAAATTCCTCAAACATAAAGCATGGCAGTCAACTCTATATCAGGACGTCCAAGAAGTTCTTGACCAATGTGAAGTATGTGAAAAGTTTTCAAAAAGCAACACCCCAAATAAGTCTGTATTGGCTATTTGTTCACAACTACCCTTTGAGGTATGAGCCCTCAACATTGTGGGACCCATGCCAGGAAAACACAACAACAAGAAGTACATTATCACTGCTATCAACTTTGCCACTCACTGGCCAGTGGCGCAAGCAGTGAAAACTCACACAGGCAATGTTGTTCAACAATTCATAGGGAAAGAAATCATCAGTAAGTTTGGAAAGCCAGAACTCCTAATAACCAACGGAGGCAAGTAACTGATCTCCAAATAAACCAACATATAACTCATCAAGAATAGGGTCCAGCACACAGTGACAACACCTTACATACTCAGGCCAATGAAAATTTGAGCAGCTAAATGGCAGCTTAGTGCAAGCCCTGGCCAAGCTCAACGCCAGGAGACCTGAGGACTCGTACAAGCAGCTACCAACTGCACTACTTGTATACCAGACCCACGTGATAGATCCACCAGAAAAAGCCCCTTTGAGCTCGTTTATGGCACAAAGCCCAATATCATCCAAGCGTTCTCAGGACCCAAGCTGGAAATTCCCAGCAAAGTTCCACCCCGCTCAGACCCTCAAGTCATACAGGTCAAAAGCAACTAATTAGAAAGAGAAGAAGAATGTAACAGAATACATTTTGTCCCCATCCAAGATAGACATGAGGTCAGTGACAAGGTCTGGGTAATGAATACTGACAAGAGTAAACTACAGCCAGAGAAAGTGGGCTCTGCCATCATCCTAAAGGTAAATGAAAACAACACTTACCTTGTGCAAGGACTCAGAAAACGCAAACAGGATAAAAATCCTCCATCATGATTTCCTAATACCCTGTAAAGCAAGACAAAAACAAAGGGAAACCATCCTACCCGCCTCCAAACAACAGTTAGTCCAATACAGCGCCCAGGCTCCTGACATCCTCCCTGAAAACCTACCCCCAGAGGAGGCCAGCCTTTATCCAGGGGTGTCAAAACAGCAGGCTTGACCTGCCAGCAAAGTTCCAATCAAGCAGGTTTGTGACCTGCAATCCAATTATCCAGTCACTTGAAGCCAAACTAGGAAGTCAACTTAAATTTCCAAATCTAACAACATGAACAGATGATGATTCCTCACATGGATACCTCAATTTGGCGCTTGACTCATTACCAGGATAAGGCAATTCCTTCACCATCCCCTGTGTGATCAACACAACCTTTTTCCTGTTATTCAAGATTCACAATGACTATATAATACCTATCTCTCAAGAAAGAACATTATCTAGTTTCTAAATATTTTTCCCCTTATAACTCTGCTAAAACAGCACAGTTATAACAAGTTCACCATTTTAAGATGGACTATCAACAGTTGAACTCCTTAACTAAAAAGGGCTCTTACACCCTGTCACATATAGATGATGCCCTCTGCAGTCTAGGAGCTCTAAATTCTTCTAAGCTATGGAGTTGTTGTCAGGATACTGGCAAGTTGACCTCTCCCCTGAAGATGGGCTCAAAGCTGCGCTTATCACTTCAGAAGGACTGTTTGAGCCTACCTGCATGCCTCAAAGGCTGTGTAATACCCCTGCTATCTTCTAGAGTGCTATGGACTCCATATGTAATGTTGTGTTCTGAGGCGCGGCACAGACACACAACAAGGAATCCTAACCTTAGGATTGGATTTGTACTAAGTCTCAGTTAGATGGCAGGGAAGGCTATGCAATTACCTTGTGGCCCTGGATGAACAATCTCTACTAGTTGTGGCTAGAGAGAGGCGCTGAAGTACTTGAAGACACAAAGACAAAAATGTGAATTGAACTTAATTTTTATTGATGAATAAGAAATATAATATATAGTGTTTTGTGATACCACAAAACAATATCAGAACAGTAGGATCACTTGCCACAAGCATGAGTGGGGCAAGTGAGATGCACAGAATCAGGAAACTGAACAATTGTATTTCCCAGTTTGGATATAGACTCATTTTGAGAGGCAAAAGCAAAAGAGAGTAATTCATCCTCAAAGTAACCCACTGAAGGCAAAATCAAAACATGGTGAATGGTGACATTCACAACATTGCCCCCCTCTAGATTAGCCTTAGGGGGGTGATACTTGCAGAGGAACTTGGCATGTACTCAGGCAAACAGACAACCACTAGAGAGGAGTTTCACAGTGTACTTGGACCCTTGCTTGAAGGTCACTTCTAGAGGGCCAACCCTGAGCAGATCCAGTTTGTGAGTGTGTCCTCCCACTCTATGCCAATAGTAGAGAACGTGGTCCCCAGTGTGAAACTCAGGCAGAGAGGAGCATCCAGCATTATGAGGGGAGAGCTCAAGCATCTTAGTCTTATATGAGAGGTATAACCAGTGGCCTGTATATCAATCATGTGGTTGACTAGGTTTTGATATGGTTGTAAGGATTCATGGCCTGATCAGGGAGAGTAGGGGCCCCCCAAGAGTAACAGAGTGGTAGCCTCACGCCCATACAGTATAGCAAGGGGGAATACATAGTGACACAATGTTTGCTAAGGCAATACACAAAGGGAAAAGAAGGTAAGTATAGATCCCAGTTTTCAGCATCAGAGTAGGTGAGCTTCCTCATGACAGAAACCAGTGTTAAATTTTCACGCTCAACTGCCCTTTTGGTAAAAGGATTTTAGGGGGAAGAGAAGAACTGGTGAGACCCCAAGGCCTCAACAACAGAGGTTACCAACTTAGCGTTGAAATTAGTCCCATTGTCAGATAGCAATACTTAAGGACAGCCATGGAAGTAGAAAACATCTTGTAACAGGAAGGCAGCAATTGTCTTAGCGTGATTGCTTAGTAGGGCGAGCTTCTACCCACTTGCTTAAGTGATCAACAGCAATTAGGATGAAGCGACAACCAGAGCAGGATCAGGGGAGCAGTCCTACAGCATCAATGCTGACAGTGCGAAAAGCATGTTGAGGGGGAACTAATTTGAATTTGTGGGCAGCAGCTTGAGGCCTCTGCAGCTGGCAGTTGTGGCAACTAGCTATGACTTCTGGAATCAGCAAGCAAAGGTTTTCCCAGAAGTAATTCTTCTGGAGCCAGTCAAAAGTCTTGGCAATGCCCTCATGCCCGGTCTCTTTATGAGCTTGCAGCACAAACAAAAAGGCAAAGACTAGGCCTTAAATAGGGCAAGTAGTGGTCTTTTACTTTCTTGAAAAGTTGATTGTCACAAATGAGGGTGTTGTAACTGTGCTGTTTTAGCAGAGTTACAAGGGGAAAAATATTTAGAAGCTAGATAATAATCTTTATTGGGAGATAGTGATTATATAGTTCATGTGATTAATAGATAACATGAACATGATTGGTGATCACATGGTTGGATGGAAGAGGGGGGTGGCTTGATCCTGATAATGAGTCAAGCGCCAAAACAAGGTATCCACCGTAGAGGATCATCATCTGTTCATGTTGTTAGATTTTGTGATTTGAGTTGACTTCCTAGTCTGGCTTTGAGTGACCTGATAATTGGATTGCAGGTCACAAACCTGCTTGGTTGAAACTTTGCTGGCAGGTCAAACCTGCAGTTTTGGCACCCCTCCCCAACTAAAGGTTGGCCTCCTCTGGGGGCAGGTTGTCAGGGAGGTTGTCAGGAGCCCAGGCGCTGTATTGAACTAGTTGTTGTTCTGTAGCTGGTAGGGCAGTCTCTTGTTATTTTTGTCTTGCTTTTCAGGGTTGTAGGTAATCATGGTGTAGGGTTTTGTCTTGTTTACGTTTGCCAAGCCCTTGCACAAGGTAAGTTTTATTGTTGTTTACCTTTAGAATGATTGCTGTCCCCACTTTTTCAGGTTGTAACTTGCTCTTGTCAACATTCATGACTCATACTTTGTCCCCAACTTAGTGTCTATTGCAGATGGGGACAAATGTCTTTTGCAGACGTTAATTCTCTTTGGCTGTTTGCTTGCAATTGGCCTTCATCACTTGAGGGTCTGAGCAAGGGGGACTTCACTTAGAATTTCCAGTTTGGGTTCTGTCAATGCTTGAATGATATTTGGCTGTGTGCTGTATACCAGTTCAAACAGGGTTTTTCCGGTGAATCTGCTCACTTGGGTTTGACACACAAGTAATGCAGTCTGTAGCTGCTTATACTAGTCTTCAGGTCTCCTGGCGGTGAGTTTGGCTAAGGCTTGCACAAGGCTACCATTTAGCTGCTCTACTTGTCCATTGGCCTGTGGGTGGTATGGTGTTGTTACGGTGTGTTTGACCCTGTTCTTGGTGAGGTATACATTGGTGTCTTCAGAGGTCAATTCTTTGCCTCTATTGGTTATCAGGAGTTTTGTCTTTCCAAACTTGCTAATTATCTCCTTGCCAATAAATTGTCATAAATCATTGCCAGTGTGTGCCTTTAATGCTTGGGCTACTGGCCATCTTATAGCAAAGTCAATTGCGGTGATGATGTATTTCTTGTCATTGTGTTTCCCTGGCATGGGGCCAACAATGTCAAGAGCCCATACTTTAAAAGGTAGTTGTGTGCGGATGGGAAGTACTGACTTTGGAGGGATTTTGCTTTTGGCAAACTTTTTGCACACCTCACATTGGTCTAGGACTTCCTGGACATTGCAGTATAGGGTTGGCCACCAGGCTTTATGTTTTAGGAACTCATATAGGTTTCTGCTCTTGGTATGTCCAAGGTCTCTGTGATAGCAAAGGATAGTGTCAACTTGCTGATGTGTGGGGATGTAGGGAATGGTCGTGCTGTCAGTCATTTTTCTGTGAAGAGTACCATATACGTCAGCAAAGAGATGCTCATTCTTGATGACTGTTTCTTTGGTTATGTTGGTGGTGCCAGGGGGGAACCCTTTGTCTTTTGTTTGTAACACCAGGAGAGGCCAGTCTGGGTCAAACTCATTCTCTTCTCTTGAAGCACGGACATACAGGCAGACAGGGCGTCTGCCATGGGGAGACTGGCCCCAGGCTTATACTGGATGAGCATGTTAAATCTCTCCAATAGTTCCATCCACTGCACTTGACGGCGCAATAGATTTGCTTGAGTCTTGAAATAGATGAGTGACTTGTGATTGGTTAATGCTGTGAATTATTCCTTGCATTCTTGGTAGCAACGCCATTTGACTAGGCAGTGCATGATAGCCAGCAGTTCCTTGTTGTGGGTAGGGTATCAACACTTGCCATCTGTCAACTTCTGAAATTTGTAGGCTACAGTCAGGAAGTTGCTGTCAATATTTTTAATTTGTAGTACTCCCCCAATGGATACATCTGAGGTGTCAGTTTCCATCTGGTATTCCCCATCATGTTTGGGGTATTGCAGGATGGGAGCTGTTGTGAGCTTCTCTTTGAGGCGTCTAAAACAGAGGTCACTTTGGGGGGTCCACACAAACTTAGACTTGGCGCTAGTTATGGTGGATCAGATTGAAGTCTCAAGCCACAGTCAGGTATGAAAGTTGTACATAGGTCACCATTCCCAAGAAGGTGCGGAGTTCCAACTTATCCTTGGGTGGTGGCATCTTGCAGATGGATTGTATCTTTTGACTGTTGGGTTTTATGCCGTCCTTTGAGACTATATGCCCCAGGAAGGATAGTTGCTCATGGAAGAACTTGCACTTGGAGGACTTGGCCAACAGTTTGTGTTGTGCCAAGGTTGCAAAGAGGCTTCCAGATCTTTGTTTTGCTATTATACTGAGGGGCTGTAGACAATAATGTTGTCTAGGTACACTAGGGCGTGTTTGCTTATGTGGGGTGCAAACACTTTGTTCATGAAGGTTACAAAGGTGAACGGGGCATTGGTCATGCCAAAGTTGAGCACCACACATTTGTAGGAGCTGTATTTAGTGTGGAAGGCCGTTTTGGGAATATCTTCCTCCTTAATACAAATCTGATTGTAGCCTGCAGTTAGATCAATCTTGGAGAAGACAGTGTCTCCTCCTAAGGCATTAAAGAGGTTGTCAATCAGTGGGGAAGGGTAACAATTCTTAATGGTAACTTTGTTTAGGGCGTGGTAGTCTGTGACAGGGCGTAAGGTACCGTCTTTCTTAGCCACAAAGAATACGGCAGCCCCAAAGGGAGATTGTGAGGGGCGGATAAGTCCTTTTTCCAATGCTTCCTTGAGGTAGGCGTGTAAGGCGTTGTCTTTATTTGGGGTCATCCTGTAGATAGGGCGTGCCTTGGGTACAGCCCACTTGAGTTGGATAGAGTGCTGAATATGTTTCTCAGGAGGCAGCCCAGGTAACACTTACTTAAAGATTTCTGGGTGGCGGGCCACAATGTCGAGGTCCCAAGGCGTTGAGGTATCCTGGTGGTCTTTGAAGTGTATGATCTTGTACTGGCAGGAGTCCCAGCCAATTAACTTTAAATCTTTCTTCTTGTCCTTGGTCTCTGTGATGCGCACAAAGACGTGGTTGCGGAGCAGTTGGTCCACAGAGTCAGGGTAGATTTGGTGGTTGACACCCTCCTGTTTGATGTTCAACACTGAGGTTGCCCAGTCTACATGAGAATTGTTCTTTTGTAACCAGTCTAGTCCCTGTACAATGTCAACTTAGGAAAGTCAATGATGGGACCTTGGATGGTAGAGTGAAGGTTCTCAAGCATGACGGAGAAGGGGGCAGTTTCCTTTGTCACAGCAATGTGTGTTTGTCAGCCAGGACAAATTTTTAATCCAAAAAGGATTGGTGGCCAGCTTGAACTTATTTACAAAGCTACTGTTGACTAAGGTTCAGTCTGCGCCCAAGTCCAGGAGTGCTGAGCCTATGTAACTGCAAAAGCAGAAAGGATATGACATCAATTTATTGGGATGTCTGGCAATGGTGTACAGTACTGGGTCTTCTGAGGGCACCTGGATCATTGGACATTGGTCCAAGTCCTTGGGTCAGTATTTATTGTTGACCAAGTCAGGAGTTGCGTGGGGAGAGCTTGGCTTGCTTAATACTCTCCATGGGCTTTTCCCTCATCTTGGTTGCCCTGCATGGCAGTGATTCAGAAATGATATGGTTTGACTGGCCATTGTTTCCATTTGCATGTCTGTTAGAACCCGTGGGCTTGTGGTTTATGTTGTTTCTGTTGCCTCCAGGGGGTGGTTGAGGGGAGCGCCTGCTTGGATGAAAATCCTCGGGTCTTTCTTGTTTCCCAGTTTGTGCCTTGTGCAGAGCGTTGGATGTATGTTCTGCTTTTTCTGCTTCACAGTATAGGCTTTGCAGGTTGGTCACCTGATCCAGGTTTACATGTCTCATCATGTGCAATTTGAGAGCGCCATAGTACATGAGGTGTGTGGCTGGGGTGTCAAAGGCCATATTGGATGATGCATGAAGGCAGAGTTCCTTGTAGGTGCAGGTGAGTTCCTTCACAGTGCCTGTCTGGGTCAGGTTCTTCACTTGGCAAATGATCATGATCACTGTATTTTTAAGCACAAATCTTGCCAGGAAGTCTTGCTTAAAGGTATCCCAGTTCTTGTCAGTGTACTCTTCATGCCACTTGTTGCACCAGGTGCCAGCATTATGGGTCAGGCAAATGGACTTTTTTGCAATCCAAAATTGCTGTGGGAATTCCATCTGAGCCAGCTTGTTCTGGACAGGCTGTATCCATGCAGCAGTGTTGTTGTTGTTGGCCCCAGCAAAAGGTTCCAAGGCAGCGCTTTGTAGTCTTTGAGCTACATAGGCGGGCATGGTGGTTTTGTTGGCTGGTTGTGGCATCAATGAGGGAGCCTGAACAAAACCTTGTGCAGACATGGCGTTGAAGGCGGGTAGCAATATTACTGTGTTTTGGTATAGGACAAAACCATCAGGTATCTTGGTACCAGGGTGTACAGAGTCCAGTTGGGTGGAAGGCCAGACATAATTTTGTCAAGGATTTGTTGGCCGCAACGTGTGCGGGCAATAGGCGGAATTTTCAAGATAAGGTAGAATGGAGACCCTATCTGTGCTACAATGTTTTAACTGTGCTGTTTTAGCAGAGTTACACAGGGAAAAATATTTAGAAGATAAATAATAATCTTTATTGTGAGATAGTGATTATATAGTTCATGTGAATCAAGCATAACAGGAACATGATTGGTGATCACATGGCTGGATGAAAAAGGGGGGTGGCTTGATCCTGGTAATGAGTCAAGCGCCAAAGCAAGGTATCCACCATAAAGGATCATTATCTGTTCATGTTTTTGGATTTGGTAATTTGAGTTGACTTCCTAGTCTGGCTTTGAGTGACCAGATAATCAGATTGCGGGTCACAAATCTGCTTGGTTGGAACCTTGCTGGCGGGTCAAGCCTGCAGTTTTGACAAGGGTGTCTTCAGATAGCTTAGAAAGGGCGACTCAAACTTCCTCTGTCTTGTTCTCCCATGACAAAGGGTATCCAATTAGTTCATACAACCGGTCAGCTTCTGCAGGGTGTAGAGCAAGGATGGGCATTCTGGACAGTCCATCAGCATTCTGATGTTAAATCCTGGGATGGTGAAACACAGTGAAATCATAGCCCTGTAGGAGAAGGGCCCATCTAGCTAATTGTCCTTCTGGTTCTTTGAGTTGCTGTAACCACTTAAGCAAAGCATGATCAGTGACCACAGTGAAATGAGTGCCATAAAAATAATGGCAGAACTTTTTGACTGTATGCAACAGTGAGACATTCTTTCTACGTAACAATGTAGTTCTTCTCATGCTTGTTTAGAACACGGGAAGTATAAGCCACAGAATGGTCTACAACTTTGTTGTCTAGTTGGGCCAAGATGGCCCAAAAAGCAAGGTCGCTAGCATAAGGGTATAGGATGAATCCCTTATCATAGTCAGGATACACTAAGATTGGCGCCTCTTTGAGTTTCTGTTTAATGGTCTCAAAGGTTTGCTTCTGACTAGCAGTCCATTCAAAAGGGACATTACATAATAGCTAGACTAGAGGTTCACTAGTATTGAAAAGTTGGGGATAAACTGCTTGTAGTAGCCCATCATACCCAGAAAGATTTTACCTCTTGCAGGTTGGTGGGTGAAAGCATTTTGTTGATGGCTTCAACCTTCTTGGTCATTGGGCAAATCCTGGTCTGGGTTACTTCATGGCCCAAGAATTCAAGACACTCTTTGAAAAAAGTGCACTTAGATGGTATTTAACTTGAGGCCAGCTTCTCAAATCTTTATAACACCTCTTTGAGATGAGCTGGGTGATCTGTGAAGGTAGCACTGAAAACCATTATATAATCTAAGTATACTAGGACATACAACAACTTCAAGTCACAGAGGATGGAGTCCATGGCTTGTTGGAAAGTAGCTGGGGCATTGCAGAGCCCTTGCAGCATGCATGTAGGCTCAAACAGTCCTTCTGAGGTGATAATTGCAGCCTTTTGTTGAACCTTGTGAGAAAGTTCAACTTGCCCTTACCCAGATATCAGATCCATTGTGGAGAAGAACTTGGAGCCGCCAAGACAACAGAGAGCATCATCAATACACAGCAAATAGTAGGAGTCCTTCTTAGTTAAATAGTTTAATTGTCAATAGTCCATCACAATACAATAACCCTCATCCTTTTTCTTCAAGATAAGTAAGGGAGAAGCCCAAGGACTTTGGGAAGGGGCCAGTAGCAAGCATCCAACAGTTTTTTGAGCTCTTTATATACCTGAGCGTCCTCTACGCAACTGCAGCAATATGGTTTAGCATGGAAAGGGAGAGGATCCCCTGTATCAATCTGATGGATAACACCTTTGGCTATTCCATAGTTGGTACTGTCTTTGGCAAAGAAGTCTGAAAATTGATCTAGCAAATCAAACACCTCCTTCTGCTGAACCAGGGATAGCTGCGGGAAGTCTTGCGCAGTAAACAAAGATAGGACTTGGGGCTCAACTTCTGGTAGGTTAAAGTCCTGAAATGTATCAAAGAGATGAAGGGACAAGACATCAGTATCATTCAATAACTTGCCATAGTCAACAACCTGCCCTCTAGATACATTTACGGGGAGAGAAGTTAGGTTGGCTATTAGCAATTAAATAGGGTCCTTATGGGAGACGTCTAGTATTCCAGGACAGAGGTAAGGTTTGTTGCAACCTAGAGAGGGAGGAGAGTACAACTCCAAGAAAGTTTGTTCATGTACCTCATACAATATTTGGGAGTCCAAGATGGCTTGAGAGCCAGGGGTGGTTACATGGAACGTGTCTAGGAGAGAGATCCCCTCAGATGCAGGGCAAGCCATAGGCGGACACTTCATGTTGGAGGAGTGGGTACAGTATTTTAGAGTGAAAACATCAGTGGGATATTCTAGAGCAAACATCTTTAGGCGCTTCCTGGGGACTTTAACTGGCTCTTCAAAGATCAGAGGGACTTTTTACCCCAGAATTGAGAGGTAACCATCTTTCAAGTTGATGATCTCATTATATTCCCTAAGGAACTGAGTACCAACTAGGAGATTGTAGCTCTCATTCTCCAAGACAACTTCAGGCGCAGCTAAGAGAAGCTTACCAAACTTCATGGAGAGAGCAGAATATGCTCCTATGGCGCAAGTCATGGATAGCCCAGCTGTACCATACAACAGGTGATACTTAAGGTTTGGGGCAAGCTTGAGCTTCTTGACAAGATTTGAGGAGACAATGTTAACAGGAGGGCCAGCTATAAGAAAGCCTTGATTTTCACCTTCTGGATGAATATTTCCATGCAAGTGGTAGTACAACCAAAGGGTGGAAGGACAGCCAGGATGTCTTGAGCCTTGGCTAGTTCTTTATCCCACTTCTCAATCATGCATCTTAAGCCCAGAAACTCCTTATAGACAGTTTGGAGAGAAAGCAAAAACAGACACATTCTTGAATACAGCGTCAGCAACTTCAGCAGCTTCTTCTGATGACTCTACTAGCACATAAGACCTCTTTGCTTGAGTGAGGTATTGGAGAGAAACAACTTCTTTGGCCTAAGGCAAAGGCTTAGTAGTTGTTATAGTCTTCCCTGATTGTAATTTGTAGGGGACTACAATAGTTTCAGGGACAGCCAGGACTGAATACTTATATGCGTTGGGATCTTCTATATCAGAATCATCCATTGTAGAGTCATCAGAGATATCATGGAATAGCAGTAGAATGGGCAGAGCCTCAGTGTCAGCAGGCTCAGAGTCAGTGATGGAGGGGGATTGAAGGAGACTGGGAAGAATTGTCAATCAAGAGCGTCTCTGCCTCTAGGTTGACTGTTCTTTTACTGCCTGCTCTTTGGGATCAGCTCCTTCAACTTGAGGATTGGTGCAGACTCAAGAATGATGACCTATTTGACCACAGTTGTGGCAACCTTGATGTCAAAAAGGATTTTTCAAGTTCATTGTAAGGATGCAAGGGCCTTGAGAAGACAAAACAGATTTAGAGGCTGCACAATTCTCCCAAACAAATGCTCCAGTATGGGTAAGGTGCATATCCTGCAACAGCGTCTTTATGCTCTTCATGGAGACAAGCATAGCTTTATGGGCTTTGAAATGGAGGCACAGAAGCTGGTTAACCTTGAGGGCTTGAGCGCAAGCCATGTAAGCTTCATGCGCTGTCAATTGCCTGCTCAGTATCAGTTGTTGTCCTCCCATGTAGAATTTATCTTCAAATTCAGCTAGAGTCTCCTTAGGTTTGAAAGCAATGTGCATGAAGGCTTCCTTCTTTACTTATAAACTAAGACCACCACCAAATTTGTCAATCAGAGGCTGCTTCATATCTTCCCAAGTCTCAATGGTGGGCAGCTCTGGCACTACCATCTCTTGGCAAGTTGGATGTAGAAAGGTCAAAATAAGTTCCTTCTTAACCTCATCCAATGCTTGTCTCATGGCAGTTTCATAGATAGTTAGGAAAGCTGCAATAGTCAAGGTTTTGGGATCAAAGACCTGCTTAAAGGTAAGCTTGAAATGTGCTTCAGAATTTGGACCACCATTGTTGCTATTGAGTACATTTATGTGCAGGGGAAATTCTGCTTTGGATTCAGAGGGAGGCTGTCTAGCCCACAGCTGACAAACACTTTCTTCAAGGGTAGTCAGGGTCTCAACAGCATAGGCACCCGTATCATTAGCTAGAGTGGTCTGTTGCTAAGTAACATCTAGACGTTGGCCTTGGGAGGTCACTACTGTGGAGAGCTCAGCTAGTTGAGAAGTAAGGGATGGCCCCATTGAGAGGAAAAGGGAAAACCTATTGTTTACTGAGTCAATCAATTCACTCATCTCCTGTACGTCTATGTTTAACTTGGCATGGTCCCATTTCAAATGGTATACCTCGTTAGCCAGGGCAATCAACTCCCTAGTGCATTGAATTCAAGTGGCCCCTGACAAGCCAGGGCAGCAGCCATTTTCATCAACAACACCAACTGGACTAGCATCAGCTGCTACCATTTTGCATAGGGCAGCAAGTTCCTGCTGTAGCTCAGCAACTTGAGTGGTCAAAGCAAGGACCTGTGGATCAGGCTGATGAGCTTCAGTAGGACGTCCTTGACTGTAGGTAGACGCACGTAGCTCTCAAATGGCGTCCCATAGTCTCTGCTCTCTATCCACCAAATCATCAGATGAGGGGAAGGCGGAGCATCTGGTTTGGGCATAGATAATTCATTACTTGACTCTGGAGTTTGGCTATAGCAGCAGCAGTTAGCTCTTTCTCAATCAAATTCTGCACTGAGCTCATTAAGGCCTTTAGCAGCAAGGTCTGCTACCTGCTGCAGTTGCTTGAAGGTATTTGCTGAATGCATTGAGTTGTTGTACAAGTTGTTCAAAGGTGGTGAGATAAGCGTTCAGGGTAGAATCTACTTGGGTTTGCCAGGGCTGTTCCAACTGGTGAAACTCATGTAGATGCTCTCTGACATATTCAGGGATAGATTGGTGCATTTTCTCAATGAATTAACCAAAAGGGTCTGGGAGGTGACAGAGTCACACTTATTGTCTGATAGAAGGGAAAAAAGGGAGTGGATCCACTGTTGATAGGCAGCAAACTGATCCCAGTGATGAGTTACAGCTGCTTGTAGAGACAAGATTTCTTGAACGTGGATTCCTAACACCATTTGATGGTAGGTTAAGGCAGGCTGCACAAAGGATAACAGTAGGTGCTCAGCAGAGCCAGTTGTTGAGAGGAGATGCTGTGGAAATTGAGGAGCCACAATTTTTTTGTAGTATTTAGCCTGACTGCTTTGCAACTGAAAGCAAAAGATGGTTCCTTCATGGGCTATCCCAAGGGCTACTGCCATGACTTTTTCTAAGTCAGGGGTACCCATGGGGTAAGCAACTAGGCAGGGACCATTCCCAAGGTTCAGTACAGTAGGGACAATAGGCGGGTCTGCAATGTCTTCCTCAATAGGAGGGCTGGTAATTTCAGGTGAAGTCAGCTCTTGTATAGGCGGAGGCAAAGAACCTGAAAACGTGGATGCAAAAGGGATAACTGAGGGGCTTACAGCCCCTGTAGTGAGCACCATTTTTGTTGTGTTCTGAGGCATGCCACAGACACACAACGGGGAATCCTAACCTTAGGGTTGGATTTGTACTAAGCCTTGGTTAGACGGCAGGGAAGGCTATGCAATTACCTTGTGGCCCTGGAATAATAATCTCTACTAGTTGTGGCTAGAGAAAGGTGCCAAAGTACTGGAAGACATAAAGACAAAAATGTGAATTGAACTTAATTTTTATTGAAGAATAGGAAATGTAATATATAGCGGTTTGCAATACCACAAAACAATACATGGACAGTAGGATCACTTGCCACAATCTTGAGTGGGGCAAGTGAGTTGCTGCAGAGTCAGGAAACCAAACAATTGTATTTCCCAGTTTGGATATAGACTGATTTCAAGAGGCAAAAGCAAAAGAGAGTAATTTGTCCTCAAAATAACCCAACAAAGGCAAAATTGATAAAGTGTGAATATTGGCATTCACAACATGTAAGGTCTGAAGGCTTGGGGTAAATTATTGTAAACTAAGGCCTTTAAACCAAGAATGTTTATATTTGTCAAGTAAAAAAAGGTAGGCAAGGTTTGCAACAATAACTGCACTAAGGATCCTAAGAGCTTATATGAAGTGAAATAAGGACTGAGGCAATTTATTAGCCCTAGGAAAAAAGAGACTAGTCTTAGTGACTGACAGTTTAGTTAAAAAGTCAATTTCTAAGTCTGGAAAATGGTCTGCACTAGCAGGAGGATTAAAACTGTCAACAATTAAATTGTGAGTGTTACTGTAAAAACTGCCTAACTGGTGAAGAATAAAATCAAAAGTAATCATGAACCTAAGATGGAAGATAAGAATAAAGATGGGAGAGGAAAACACAAGCCACAAAACCCAACAAGTACTTTTTTGGGGTGCAAGTCAAACAATCTCAACTTAAGTTGAGACTGAGTAAAACTCAGGCTTTTATTCAAGTCTGGGTTTTTGTGGTAAAGATAAAGAATATGATGACTAGCCAAAGGTAGTTAGTTGGGTTTAGGAATGAGGGCTAGCCACAAGCACATGTTTTCAGTTATCTTAACTTAAAAAAGTTAAAGCAAGGTAAAGGAGAAGAACAGGGAAGCTGTTGATTAATTGTTTGCTTAAACCAAGAAGAGCAGAGGCAGAAGAACAGGAAAACCTAGTCCAAAGCTGCTGGTGTAAGCAGGAAGGGAATCAGAGAAAAAGCAAAAAGGTAATTGGTTTTAGATTTGTTTAAACTAACTTAGCATATAGGTACTGGGTTCAAAACTCATTTGCATATAAAAGGTGAGTTTAAAAATGAAAACTAACCATTAATTTAGGTTAATTTGAACCAGAAAGAAGGAAATGAGGGAGGATATATAGAGGGATTGAAATATTGAAGTTCTTAAATTAAAGAATAGTGAAATGAACCAATTGTAGTAAATGTAAATACTAGCAGCAAGATAAAATAAAAGGAGAATCCTGATACTATACTCTGTACTTGAAGCTCTTATGTGTCCTGGTGTATTTGGATGATATAACTGTCTTCAGTGCAATATTTTCATATCATCTGGCCCACCTAAAGAAAGTATTCCTCAATATTCAAGAGGCCGGCTTCAAGTTGAAACTTTATAAATGTGGTTTCTTCAAGGAGCGCCTTGAATACTTGGGTCTTGAAGTAACTCAAATGGGTATCCAACCTATGACCAAGAAAGTTGAGGCTATTGAAAAAATGCTTCCTCCTACTAACCTTTTTGAAGTCCAAGTCTTTTTGGGCATGATGGCTATTATAGACAGTTTATCCCTGTTTTTGCCAATACTAGTGAGCCTTTGGTCCAATTTTTATGCAAAGTCCCCTTTGAATGAACCACTAGTCAGCAACAGGCTTTTGAGGCTCTTTTTCAGGGATACAGCCTGTGGGGAGTTCTTGGGAACTTGCAGGTGGGCGGCCTGCGGGCCCAGCAGGAAGGGCCCACCACAAGATTGGTGCAAATTTTACAATATTAGATAAAAATTTTCCCAGGATGGCCCAAGGTCCTCTTGCAGGTACCATTGAATCAATTAAGCCAGTAAGCGTGAAATACATCTCTCCAAATATCTGAGTGAAAGTGGATTCAGTGGCCGCAACAGATTCTTGCAAGCAGTTGGGCCGCAGGGTGAGAGGTGGTGTCATGGGAACCAAATATGCAGACAGGTAGTTGTACTTGTTGCAGAATAGCAGAGGAGGTCTGATGATTTTGGTGCCCTCTCTATAAATGGTCTCTGTCTCTCTAGTTCTAGCCTCAGGGGCATAGATTAGGATTTCCTCTAGGGTGAACTCTGAATACGCCAGGTTGGGTGGCTAATCCGTGAAATGTACCAGGCCAAAGGGAGCTCCTGGTGGAAAATATAGTTTGGATGGCTGGTCTGCGGTTTCTTGGGGTTGATGGGTGTGAGGTACGGAACCACAAAAGGTAGACTGCAAATAAAATAGAACTAAAATCAAATATGGAATAACCTGATTGAACCAAAGGTTCATGTCACTTTATTGCAAGAATGACAATGGGCAACTTCCTGGCAGTACAGGGTATAAGTATGCCCATCTTCCATGGGTAAACTTTTACAAATTTCTTTGGCCTGGGTGCTACTGTCTACCAGAATTTTTCTGTCCTTGGTGGTATCCTTTTCAGGAGTTAATTCATTGGCTGGTTTGAAGTGAGAACACAAATTTCCTTGTCAGGTCTGGGGTTGATCATCTCTGGGCGACCTGTGTTCTATAGGAAGTTTATTTATTTCCCCTTTTGTGGTAGCCCAAGTTAATTCAGGATCTATGGCCTGGCCCGCCTGCTGATTGGTTGAGTTAACAGGAACCTTTAGCGTGGGGAGTGTTGATGTAGGTGATTTTGACTTATCAAGTTTTAGAGGATTCTCCAAAGTCAAATCCTGCTCTGGTTTGAGCCCAAAAATCTGCAAGCTGGTGGCCCGCAGGGTACCAGGGTTTGAATCCTGTAGTTGAGGTTTCCCAGAAAGCATGGTCAACAGGAGTTTGTCACTTGTGACACTCTTAAGCAAAAATAAATAGGCTCCCATCCTGTTGTATACTGACTATTATAAGGAGTTTATCCTTTACACCAATGCTAGCGACCTAGCTTCTAGAGCCATCCTGGCTCAACTAGATGATGAAGAAGTAGATCACCCCATAGTCTGTATGTTTTGTGTCCTCAATAAGCATGAGAAGAACTATAGTGTCACTGAGAAGGAATGTCTTGCTGTATTACATGCTGTTAAACAATTTTTCTATTATTTTTATGGAACTCATTTCACTGTGGTCACTGATCATGCTTTGCTTAAGTGGTTACAGCAACTAAAAGAACCAGAAGGACATTACCTAGATGGGCCCTTCTCCTACAGGACTATGATTTCACTGTGCTACATTGCCCTGGAATCCAGCACCAAAACACAGATGAGTTGTCTCAAATGCCTATCCTTGCTCTACACCCTGCAGAAGCTGATCAACTGTATGAACTGATTGAGTATTCTTCCTCTTTGTAAAAAAGACTGAAGAGGTACAAACTGCACTGACTAAGCTACCCAAGAACACCTTAATACGGGACAACCAGCTCTTTAAGAAGGTGCAATGTGGCGGATCCAGATCCAACCAGTCCATCCTGCCATTATCTTGCCCTTGACTCTTATTGACATTACCTTCCTTTGACAAAGCTTCAAAGAGCTTTCTCTCCTTAAGGAGATTTTATGGGACAACACTTTGTTATCATCCTACCAACGGGCCATGATCTCAACACTCTTTTCCTCTCTTGCCCTTAAAGCCTCAAATTCACAATTTGCCTTTGTTTTCACTTGCTGTGAGATTTTTTCCCATTATACTAACAGTTTCTAGGAATCCCAAGCATACTTTTGGTTTCCTTGGAGGGAAGTACATTCTTATGCAAAGTAATTAGAGTATAACTCTTCAAACGCAGCCTTTACTTCCACCAAGGACTCCTCAGGCACAGTCTTGGTGACCTCCAAGCTTGCCCAAGCTTCCTCTAACAAAACTTGTAGGGGCCTCTTTCCTGGCAGCAGCAGTTTCCACGCAAAGTACTCCAATTTAGGCCCTTTCAAAATTTAACAAAGAAGACATAATAATTGAAAAGGTAGTTGAGGGGAAAGCGTTGAAATTGACAATATATTTTTATTAAAGTTTAGCTGTTTTTGCTTAAATACCATTTGGGGCATATTTGGCTGAAAACCTTCTGGTTCCTGAATCAACCTATGATTCATCTTGTGTGATCTATGATGTTCAAGTCATCCAAACCTAGATCTTTACCTAAAAGATCACCAATATTTCTCAACCTATGAGAATCAACCTATAATGGGAAGAAGTCACCTGACCCCATTCATCCCAATGTACCAATTCAGCATAGAGCTTCCTCAGCTCCTGGCACCAAAACCCTGCAGATTAAACATCCCAAACTCAGCTATTAATGTTTCAACTGGGAACCAGCTGATTAACCCTGAATTCCTAGGCATCCTTGCCTTTATTTAGTTATCTTTGCATTTAATGGTTTTTTGCCTTAAACCCCATTAAAACACTTTGAAACTTGAACCAGGCGCCACTGCAGCGCCCAGGAACTTTCCCACGCGGCGCCTCAGCGCCTGAAAAATTTGATAGCGGCACCCTGGCGCTTTGAAAATTCATTAGGCAGTGCAACAGCACTTTTAACCCAATGAATTTGCTGACGCGGCGCTTTTAACCCAAAATTTGGGGGTTTACTTAAAGTTGACCTTAACCAAACTTCATGACACAGTCAAGAAAATTTAACCAATATAATTAAATGCTCATTAATCATATTCCTATGTATTTATTTATTATCTTCCCAATTTAATTAAACCATTTTTGAGACACCCAGTCTCCCAGATTAACTCGGCTAATCTTGCCTTCTGTTCTTTTATTGAACCTAGATATTCAGTTTTCAGATATCTTTACCTTAAGACTTCCAATCCAGCCTATCTACAGGCAATAATCAGAAAAACAGAGATAACTTTATATTTTTGAGCATTTTATTTGGCTAAATAATCAATAGTGACTGCCGTACAGTCACATGCATGATCAATACCTGCCCTATGTACGTCCCAGACTTTGCCTTTTGTTGGTACTCTAGGCTCATAATAAGACTGTCCATGGAGCATTGCCAAGACCTTTGACTGGCTTCAAAAGAATTACTTCTGGGAAAACCTTTGCCTGCTGATCCCAGACGTCATAGCTAGTTGCCACAACTGCCAGCTGCAGAGGCCTCAAGCTGCTGCCCACAAATTCAAATTAGTTCCCCCTCAACATGCTTTTTGCACTGTCAGCATTGACACTGTAGGACTGCTCCCCTGCTCCTGCTCTGGTTGTTGCTTCATCCTGATTGCTGTTGATCACTTCAGCAAGTGGGTAGAGGCTTTCCCTACAAAGGACATCACGGCTAAGACAACTGCTGCCTTCCTGTTTCAAGATGTTTTCTACCGCCATGGCTGTCCTCAAGGGTTGCTCTCAGATAATGGGACTAACTTCAACGCCAAGCTGGTAACCTTTGTTGTCAAAGCTTTGGGGTCTCACCAGCCTTTCTCTGCCCCCTACAACCCTGCTACTAACAGGACTGTGGAACAGTATAATTCTACCTTGGTTTCCATCATGCAGAAGTTAACATACTCTGATGATGCTAACTGGGACCAGTACCTGCCCGCTGCTCTTTTTGACTACTGCCTCAGTAAATACTGTGTCACTGGCTACTCTCCTTTTGCTATGTTATATGGGCGTGAGGCCACCACCCTGTTGCTTCTGGCCCCCTGCTCTCCTTAGATGAGGCCATGGATCCTGATGCCCATATCAAAAATTTGGTTAACCACATAATTGACATCCAGGCCACTGCCTACACTTCTGCGTACAAAACCAAGATGTTGGAACTTTCTTCTGACAATGCTGGACGCTCCCCCTTACCCAATTTCTGCGTTGGAGATCATGTCCTTTACTATTAGCATAGAGTTAAAGATTGTGCCCATAAGCTGGACACTTTGTGGATTGGGCCTTTAGAAGTAACTTTCAAATGTGGGTCTAAGTACACAGTGAAGCTACTCTCCAGTAGTTGACCTTTTGCTCAAGTACAAGCCAAGTTCCTCTGCAAGTATTACCCTCCAAAGGCCAATCTATAGGGGGGCAATGTCTTGAATGCCAATATTTACACTTTATCAATTTTGCCTTTGTTGGGTTATTTTGAGTGCAAATCCCTTGCTTTTGCGTTCTTCCCTTGAAATGGGTTTACTTCCAAAGTAGGAAGTTCAAGTGTTTGGTTACCTGTTTCTCTTCAACTTACTTGCCCCACTAATACTGGTGTGTATGATCCTACTGTCCATGTACTGTTTTGTGGTAAAGATGAAGTGTATGTATTTCATTTCACTATCTACAATAAAATCTAAGTTCTATTCACATTTTTGTCTTTGTGTCTTCAAGTACTTTTTTTGCCTTTCTCTAGCCACAACTAGTAGAGAAATATCTTTCAGGGCCACAAGGTAACCAATTAACCTTCCCTGTCAACTAACCAAGTTTTAGTATAAAATTCAATCCTAATGTTAAGATTTCATGTTGGTTATCTGTGCCGTGCCTTAGAACACAACAGTGAGTGTAATTGGACTGGTCATTTTTCTCATGACTATGGCCTTTGGAGCCCAAATTTTATTTGTTTGTGTGGTTATAATTGTTAAACAGAGGGCAAATAGAGTGTCTTGAGGAGTGGGAGTATTTAGGTCTCTCTCTTTTTTGTTTTGCGCCTTGTGTAGTGCATTAGCCATTTATTCTGCTTTTTCTGCTTCATGGTACAAGCTTTGCAAGTTGGTTACTTGGTCCAGGTTCACATACCTCATTACATGCGGCTTGAGGGCATCATAGTACATGAGGTGTGTGGCTGGGCTATCAAACATCATATCTGAGGGAGCTTGTAGACGGAGTTCCTTGTAGACTCAAGTAAGCTTATTTCTGTACCAGTTTTTTGTTAAGTTATTTACTTGGTGTATGATCATGAGGGCTGTGTCCTTCATCACAAGTCTTTCCAGAAAGTCTTGTTTTAATGTGTCCCATTCCTTCTTGGTGTGGTCTTTGTGCCACTTTTTGCACCAGATGCCTGCATTGTGAGTAAGGCAAACGGATATCTCTGCAATCCAAAAGCATTTGGGGCATTTTATTTGTATCATTTTGCTTAGATCAGATTGGATTCATGAAGTGGTGTTGTTGTCATTTGCTCCTGAAAATTATTCCAGGCTGGTACTATGCTGATTTGGGCTACATGGGCAGGCATGATACTTTTTTCAACAACTCAGGCTGTGGTAGTAGGGTTTTGGAAGAACCCCTGAGCTGATAAGGTGTTAAAGCAGGGACTGGCATCACTATGTTATGGTACAGTATATACCCTTCTGGGTTTTTGATCCCATTTGTGTAGGGCATCCAGTTCACAAGGAGCCTGGAGATAATTCTTTTGTATATTTATTGACCACAGTGGTTACAGGCAACTAGAGGAATTTTGAAAAGGAAGGTAGAATGGAGACCCTATCTGTGCTACAATGTTGTAACTGTGCTGTTTTAGCAGAGTTACAAGTGGAAAAATAAATGCAAAATAAATAGTATTCTTTATTGAGAGATAACTATTGTATAGTTGTTGTGAATTGTGGATATCAGGAACATGATTGTGTTGATCACTTGGTTGGATGATTAGGGGATGGATTGATCCTGGTACTAAGTCAAAGGCTAAATTGAGGCATCCAACACATGGGATCACTATTTGCTCATGTTGCTGTTTATGAGAATTCAAGTTCACTTTTGCATTTGGCTACAGGTCACTGGGAAATCAAATTGCAGATCACAAACTCTCTTAGTCAAAACCTTTTTAGGGGGTCAACACCTTTGTTTTCACACTGCTAAAATACTACAGTTACAGCATTGATAGCACAGGTAGGATCTCTATACTACGTTTCTTTTCAAAATTCCTCCTGCTGTCTTTAATTGCTGTGGTCAAGAAATATACAAAAGAATCATGTCCAGACTTCCTGTGGACTGGACACCCTATACGCAGGTACCAAAATACCATAAGATTATGTACTGTACCAGAACATGGTGATGCCAATCCCCACCTTCAACACCCTATCTTTCTAAGGATTCTTCTAGGCTCCTGCTATGCCTTGAATGACAGAAAAAAGTATCATGTCTGCTCATATAGCAGCAACTTTTCAGTGCCACCTTGGAGTTGTTTGCAGGTGCTAACTTCAACAATGCCACAGCTTAGATCCAATCTTCCCAGAACAAACAGGAGAAAATGGAACGCTCCACATTTTTTTGAATTTTAGAGATATCTGTTTGCTTGATTCATGACACAGGCACTTGTTACAACAAGTGGCACAAGAATCACACCAAGAAGGACTGGAACACCTTTAAACAAGACTTCTTGGCAAAGATTTGTACTGAAGGACACTGAACTTATGATCATCTGCCAAGTAAGGAACTTAACCCATACTGGCACCGTAAAGGAGCTCAACCGCGCTTACAAGGAACTTCAACTATGTGCCCCCTCCAACATGGCTTTTCACACTCCAGCCACTCACCTCATGTACTACAACGCGCTCAAGTTGCATGTAATGAGACACATGAATTTGGCTCAAGTAACCAACTTGCAACGCCTATATTGTAAGGCAGAGAAAGCAGAACAAACGTCCAATGCTCTCCACAAAGCGCAAACTGGAAAGAGAGAGTGACCCAAAAATTCTCACTCAGCTGGGCGTTCCTATTGCTCACACCTGGGAACAACAGCAGCAATGCAAACCACAAACCCGCAGGTTCAAATGGACATGGAAATGGGAACAACAACTAGCCAAACTGTACCCATTTCTGCATCACTACCACAGAAGACAATCAAGATAAGGGAAAAGCCTGGGGAGAGCACTAAGCAAGCCAAGCTCTCCCCACACAACTCTAACTTGCCCAACAATGAGTACCACCCCAAAGATGTAGACCAATTTCCAATGATCCAGGTTTCTTTAGGAGATCTGATACTCTACATCATTACCAGACATCACAATAAACTGATGTCTTACCATTTCCATTTCAAAGCTACACATGTTCAGCACTCTTGGACTCAGACGCAGACAGGCCCCTTGTTGACAACCATTTTGTGAACAAGTTCAAGCTAGCCATTAATCCTTTGTGGATTAAGATTGTTGTTTTAGCCAACAAGCATCACATCACTATTACATGGGAAACAGCCCCCTTCCCTATCACTCTGGAAATCCTTCACTTCACCATCCAAGAACCTGCCATTGACTTCCCCAGATTCATTCCGGTACTTGTCCTGGATTGGCTTCAAAAAAACAACCTTCACATGGACTGGGTCACCTCTGTGTTGACCATCAATCAAGAATGGTCAATCACCCAATTTACTCTGACACAGTTGATCAATTTCTTTAGGGACCGTGTATTTGTATGCATTACAGAGACTCAAGAAGAAAATGACAACTGTCACAGTAGATTCCATAATGCCAAAAATTATTCACCCATGTTGGAAAGCTTGGAAAGCCGGAAAGCCAATAGCCAAATTAACTGATTTAACAGACTTGAATCAAACAGTTGATTGCAAATGGGTTACAGCTGCTCCAGTTTGCCGGTCAAATCTGATTCCCCCTGTAAGTCGATGTTGATAAATCAACATAACTTAAGGGTCACCAGATATGAACTTATTTATCAGCATGGTTGTCAGAAATTGGTCACCCAAGGGTTCTTTGCAACCTGGACCAGATACTTACTTGACAATCTATTAGGAATAGAAGTTCAAGACTCAGGTGGTATTGCTTAGTCAATTTTTCTGATATATATTGAATAGTTTTCCCTGTTTCAACTCTAAGAGTTGAGTCCTCCTATATTTACTCAATAAAAATCAATTATCCCAAGTTCTAAATTTTAAATTTTAAAAAGGCATCCTGTTATCAGGCTGTTACAGTATATCCCGTACAATCTGATTCTGAACCAAATCATTTCAGGAAGATGGGGCCCAGCATTGGGAACTTTGTTTTTGGCGGCCCTAAATGTCAATTTCATGCCAGCCAATTTTGATGCTCCTCCCCCCATTCCTAAAACTGAAAATTGTGTTGCCTCCCAATGTCCAGGATTTCATTCTGAAGATTTGTTGATGTTGTCTCAGGCCATTTATCTAGTACTTTTTTGGTTAGGATTAATCATTTTTCTTAATCCTAGTGTATCTTTTGGAAATTTCACCAAACAGTATTTGAAGCTTTGTGGGTGGTTAATCATCAATTTATATGTGGATTTGGGTGGTGATTCCCCACCACTAGGAGAAAGCCTCTTATTATCCTGTAATTTCTGTATGTTACTCAACTCTTCCATATCTGAGTTTTTGGAAGCAGTTTGTCATGAGTTTGTGTTTCTTTTCTCCTGCTCCGTTGAGATATCTGTGTTCACTATGTTTATTTGCATCAGCTCCTTTCTGAGTTTTTGGTTTGGGCTCTTCTTTAATTTGTGGTTTCCATCTCTGGTTGCAGTTGTTGAGACTGGACCATCTGTTTCCTATTTCTGCTGTGCCATGTTATTTTGGTATCCAGATAATTTTTCTGCTCCACCCACTGATGAAATTTTGCGCAAAGTTTTGTCAGCCCTTTCATCTTATTCTGGCTCCACCCTCAGTCACAAATCCCAAGTTTATCAAATAATGACTAAGGTTTTGGTGGATGCATGTGAATGGTTTTTGTCTGTGGTGGAGCGCAATCCGCGGGTTTTAACTGAAAGTGCATCTTTTTACCTCATGTTAAATAATTTGTGTGTATCTCTTGAGGAGCTCAAAGTATGTTGTAAGTTGCACGCCTTATATCAAGGCACTAGTCTGCTGTCAATATTCCTTCCTCAGTTTTTTGCTTATTGTTGCACAATTGATTTCCCTGAAGTCAATAAGCTCTCAGTGTTGTGGCTAGCAGTTGACCAGAATGCCCAGGACTTGGCAGTTTAGGTTTCTCTGTTAACCACAACTGAGGGCCTGATAAGCCAAATTCTTTATCTGGTCTCAAATCTGTCCGCTACCACACAAGATGTGTTGGTTATCAAAGCCAAACCCACTGTGTGTCCATGGTTTTCTGGTGCATGTCCTGCAGTAACTTTATCTAGTCCTGGCAAGAGTGTTATTTTTGTGCATCTTCTCAGCTGCAGCTAGCAGTTATGAACAAACATTCAGATGTGGATAAGGTGACAGTTACAGCATCTTCTAAAAGCTCTTTGGCTATGCTCCAGCACATGCTCCCCAATAAGTTGACAATTGTCAAATCCAAAGAGCTTCTTTTAGTCCCTATTGATTGTGACCGCCCTGTTCTTCCTGAAGCAGTTCAAGAAATGATTGAGCTTTATTTTCAGGAGCATCCTGCCTCATTAGCCTCATTCTGGGCCACCAAAGAAAAGCAAGCTCCTGCTGAGGTTGCTTCATTTGCAGCACAATCAAATCTACTTCAAGTTACTTCTTGTTTTATATTAGCATTGATAATGATCAAACTATCTTCAGGCCTGTAATTCTGTTAGATATGAGTGCTTCTAAAATTTCATGAGTGTGGAGACTGCAGATCTGTTGCAGTTGAAGTACCATCCCGGCATGCTGGTAAGAGGAGTAAATTGCCAAACATTCCCTTTGTTCCAGTTGAAAAAGCCTGTAACATTTGTGGTTGCGGGTCAATCCTTTACTACTAGATTCTCCATATGCACTACTATTGTGTATCTTATTATCTTGGGGATAGACTGGTGGCAGAATCATAATGTTTTAACTCTCTTTAAAGAAAATGTGTCACTGTTACAGAGAAAATCAGATGGAAGGGATAGTGCGCCCTTGCAAAACCAGAAACCAGCAAAGAACCACCGCCAAACCCTTGAGAGAAATTGATGACTTAAATGCTGTTATTGACAAAAATGGGTCAAGGCTGGGGCTTCCCAAATTGCCCTGGAAAATCTGGATCTGCCTTATTTTTATCCAAATAATTATGACAAGAAAATTATGTGTTATACACTATTTGGAGATGGCAGCGCTTGACCAGCTGGTTGCCAGATTTTTTTAAATTATGACGTCATTGACTCCAATTCTAATGCAGGTCCTCCCACTGCTGAAAATATTCTTGCCAACTAATCAGATGTTGCCAAACCCCACCACCATCATCCTGAAGCACCTTAAGACTTCCCCATTCCCCTCTAAAAACCTGTTTCTAGATAGCTTAGTTTCACTCAAATAAAAAGCAAGTTTTGCCAAAAACCCCATTATGCTTGACCACTTGGGCCTTCTGATCCCTGTTGTTGATAGTCTAATAAACTCTTTTTTGACACTGGCTATGGAGTCCCTCACTGTTCAGTGGCCTGCCCTGTACCTGGCTTCGCAAATGTTGCATTTTACTGATTTGTCTTTCAAATGCTGTCCATAATTCTGTGCTAATGTCAGTGTTCTGCCATACTGATTTTGGAGCAAAATTAAGCAGTTCCTCCTACCAATTTGGCTTATTGCTTTTAAAGCAGTTGGCAATTTATTTGATTTATCCTCATCATCTATCTTTAAACAGTTTAACTTGCCACTATATTCTTACAGTTTCAGGTAAATCATTTTTCAGGAATCACGGTTCACTTACCATTACTGGGGATATCAGAATTGGAGCAGTAATCTCAGTTTATCCAGTCTATCCCTTCTTCTATGCCTGTAAGTTCAGATTTACTTGCCTGTCTTCACCCCTGGTCTGCGGCTTTTGATGCAACCTGGGGCAAAGTTCTTCTCAAACATACTTAGTTTGACTTTGACTTCAAGGTTACCGTTGATCTGATTCATATTGCATCTCCTATTTACCCTTTGACTTTGAGGGAGGATGTATGTTTGGAGGAGTGGACTTGGGACATGTTGGCAAAAGGATACATATTTAAGAAGGCTTTGTCAATCTTCTCTCTATTGTTGTTCATTCAAAAATCCAATGGGTCTCTTTGGCCTTGTGTTGATTATGGGAATTTGAATAACATTACAATACCAGATTATATCCTTTGCCTTTCAAAGCGCAGCTTTTGTTGTGTTGGGAAGGCTAAGGTGCTCTCAAAACTTGATCTGTTGAACGTGTTCAGCCAGATTAGGATTGCAGAGGAGATAGAGTGGTTGACAGCATTTGGAACCAAGAAAGGCATCTTCCAGTTCTATGCTATGCCCTTTGGGTTGAAAAATGCTCCTGTTTGCTTGCAGCAACTAATTGATTCTGTCTTGGGGGATCTCCTGGGTGTATGTGCCATTGTGTATATGGATGATATCTTGGTATTCTCTCCTGATGAGGAGTCACATAAATCCCATCTGTCAGCAGTGGTAGAGCGCATCCTCCAGGCCAACTTGATCATTAAAAGAAGCAAATGTGAATTCTTTAAACGTAAGGTTACCTTTCTGGGTAATATTATCTTTGAGGATGGCCACATCATTGCCCCTGACAAGGAAGTTACGGTTCAAGAGTATGCTACGCCTGTGACAGTATCCCAACTCCATAGTTTATTGGGTACTTGCAGGTTCTTGAAGAAGTTCACTCCACACCTGTCTGAAGTGGCCGCCCCATTATATTTGGCTAGTGGTAAGACAACCTTGGTTTGGACGCCTGAGTGTGCAGAAGCGTTTGGAGCAGTCAAGGATCTTTTGTTGTCTTTACCAGTATTGAGATATGTAGATCCTGAGCTTCCTTTGGTGGTTTCCACATATGCCTCAAAATAGGCTTTGGCTGGTGTGTTGTTGCAGATTGCTGGCAATGGTGTTGGGAGACCTGTAGGGTATTTCTCCTGGAATATGAAGGCTCAAGAACATAATTGCATGATTTAAAATAAGGAATTGTTGGCAGTTGTGGAATCTTTAAAGCACTGGCATCACCATCTCATGTCAGCATTTCATTCATTTGTAGTAAGAAATGACCATAAAGCTCTTCTGTATTATTGTCAACCCAGGGTTTTGTTGGGTTGCTAATCCAGATGGCATGGCAATATAACAAGATACAAGTTCTGCTATGAGTTTATTAATGGAACCAATAATCACTTGGTAGATGCAATGAGCAGAAATCCTTGCCATCTCCCAGATGCTAGTACAGATGTTGAGTTCAACACGCACACTATGATTCCAGACAAGGCTGTGGTTCCTTTTGTGTTAACTCTGCCTGCTACGCTTGCTACCATGTCCTTTTACTGAGGGTGCAAACTTAGACTTATATTCCAAAGTTAAGTTTTTACAGTATCTGTCCAAGGGTTATGCTAGGTTACTGGAATTAGCATGTGCACATCCAGTAGACCAATCATAGGGTTATCACATGATAGGACCAATTCTATATCACCAAGGTTGCTTGTGGGTCCCATAGGGAACCATTTGGGATGAAATCATGGAGACCTATCACTCCTGTCCCATGGCAGGCCTCCCAGGGAAAAACAAAATGGTGGAGTTAACTTGCCGGCATTTTTTTGGAAAGGTTTGATGGTGCAGGTGGTGGCTTACGTTTGAGACTGCCTGGTATGTGTTTGGTCCAAGGTGAGCAGGAACAAAACTACCAGTTTGTTGATTCTTTTACAGCCAACTGCAGGGCCCTGGATGTCAGTGTTGGTGGATTTCATTGGTGAGCTTCCCAATTCCAATGGGTTTAACACAATCATGGTGGTGGTCAATTGTTTCACAAAGATGGCACACTTTTTACCTTGCTCAACCATGATTACTTTGGTGGAAACCGCTAGGTTATTTGTGAGCAGAATCTTCTCCCTAAATGGCATCCCAATGGAGATTGTAAGTAACCGTGGATCAATTCATTGCTTAGTTCTGGGAAGCCTTTATTGGGATTCTTTGAATCAAGCTATGCTGCTCCACTGCTTTCCACCCCCATTACAATGGACAAACAGAGAGGTTATACCAAAGTTTGGAGGTCTACCTACATTACTACACTAATGTGCAACAATATGATTAGTGTGCAAAACTACTCATGGCAGAGTTCACTTAAAATAATGCTCCACATACGTCAACTCAGGAGTTTGCCATTTTATGCCAATGTGGGTCACAATCCTTTATCTAATGTGGGTCCTCAAATGGTTAGCAACGTGGAAGCTTCAACTGATTAATCTGCTGCATTGAAGCAGGTTTATCAGGAGCTTCAGGTTACTCTTACCACCTCTGTGATAATATACAAGGAATATGTAGATTGCAAGCACCAGGAGGGTCAGACTTACAGGCCAGTGAGATACCCAATAGAAGCTCTTTGACTTCAATTGTTACTCTGATCCCACATCAGAGCCTGAGGAGAAGCAGGGCAGGAGCAGTAACATGAATCTGGTGCTCCTGCAGATGATAAAATTGAGCTTTGGGACATAAACACTGTCCACAATATTTGCAATAGGAATGGCGCCTTTGCTGTGCCCACCACATTTCCTGAAAGCTACCATATTATGTCCAAGAAGGGAGAGGCTGGTTTTTGTACAAGGGGCACAGCTTTAATTACAATGACAAAAAAATCCATCTGTCAACATCACTATAAATGTGATAACCTTGGCTGTCCACCAAGACTCACCACCTATGGGTTCACTAGGTTCAAGGCATTAACTGTAGGCCACAACTGTTGTGAACTTTTGATACCCTATATCAAATATCCCTGGTTTCTTTTCCAAGTAATTCCCACTACCAGGGACCAAAAATTTACAGAGGTAGTTAACAACACCCTTCTCAACCTCAATTATTCCCAACTTGCCTCTGTTAGTGACCCCTCAAAATTACAGAGATACTTCAATGATCAGAGGTATGCTCTGATCACTGAAGGCATCAGTGCTACATCCATTAATCAGTTGATCCTAACTAAGGAGCAAAAATTGTCCTGCATGAAGAGTGATTCCTTCTGCATGATGATGACCCATATGCACAGGAGCGTATTATCTGCTTTGCAAGCTCTCAGTATTTGCACAACCTCCTCAAGTGCAAGACCTGGTTTGCAGATGGTATTTTTTTCATCTGCCCAAAGCTCTTTAGCCAGTTTTGGAACATTTATGAGCAGGTGGGCAATCTATTTATTCCCCTGGTCTTCTTTTTCCTCCTAAATAAGAAGCAGGAAACTTATGTCTGTGCTCTTTCAATTTTGAAGGCCAAGTTAGATGAGATCCTTTCAACCATTGAAGAGGAGCCAAAGGAGACTAGAGGGCGCACAAAAAAGCCCCCCTCCTAGGATGAAGAAGCCCCCACCCCCAATAAAAAGCAAGAAAGCCTACCCTACCATGAATATCTGGTAGTTTACTTTGAGCAGACTAAGTCCAATAATTTTATCAAAGTCTCCAAGAGCTCCCTCCAGAAGAGCTATTTCCACTTCTGCTAGGCACTCTGCCACCACCTTCAGAAATGCTCAGATCTGCACAAGCTCATCAATACACAAGGGATCAAAGAGGCCAAGGACATCTTCAAGTGCTTTGCTACCCTGCCCTAGTAATAAAGGAGGGAACCAATACTTCTATGATATCTTCCCTGCCATCCCTAAATCATTGCCAACCAAGCAGCTTTTGTGTCTTTTATTGAGTATTTTGAAACTCAATGTATTGGTATTTTTCAGGGAGGACACCACATCAGAAAGGGCGGTGACTCAATCACCTGGAACTTCTTTAAGCAGGTAAAATATGGTTTAATCAAAACCACCTCTTCCCTTGAAGGGTGACATGGCCAGTTTGCTACTATGGTCAGGGTCAAGAAGCCCAAATTCAACAAGATTCTTATTCACTTGAAAACACAGCAGGCTATTGTGGGGTTCCTGGTTGCCAGTCCCCAAAGTATGTCCTGGGCTGTAGCCAGGGACCGGCTTGGAGGAGTTGTCATTTACCAACAGTGGTGAAGGGTTGATCAGAAGTTTGAACTTATCCTGCTAACTGCAAACTCTTCCAGCACCTTTCCAATCACTAGATGAGCATCCCCACCATGCACCTATACTTCATCAGGTGCCAACCCCTCTGTAGGTCTATACCACTCTTGTAACAACCTGGTAAATTCATTCCCTATGAACTCCCTTCCCCTATCTGTCATCTCAAGATGCCTAGTCACTCTCTCCCACTCCTCCTGGGAAGTTTTACTAGTGGTGGATCTCCTACAACTCTGACAATAGATATCATTTTACCCTTGACTAGGGTAAAAGATATGGGGTGGTTCACTCATTGGGCTTGTACCCTAATTACTGGAAATTTGGGCAGGGGTCATAATAGGCCTTCATTTCCAGTCAGAAGGAAGATCCCCTTAGAAACCTCCTGATATGATGCCTTGATAAGGGAAACAATATGGGTTTGCCAATACTGGGAGTCCTCCAACAATCTCTTGGACTCCTTGTACTTGGTCTTGGGCACCTGCACCTTGGTCTTGAGCTCCTGAAGTCTGCTCCAGCTTAGGATCCTTCTTTCTAGCTCTGGCTGCTTTATCTTGGGCTTCTGCACCTTTAGCTTGGTCTTCAGCTACTTTTGTAGTCTTTGTGGCCTTTGTAATCCACTTGATCCAGTTCCTGAAGAGTCTCAGATAGCTCCCTCTTTTATAGCTCCTTGTTTCAGACAAAAAACCTCTCTTAGAACTCTGGTTTAATTAAGCTTATACTATCCAGTTTTTCTCTCTCTATAATATATTAATTTTTAAAACTTACTTCAGTCAATTAAAGCTCTGAATTTTCTGCTTCTGCTCCTCATTTTTTAGGCTTTAACTCTTAAGTTAAAGCCCTTAAAACATTGATTAAATAGACTCTGGCTTGCAGCCAATCAAACGCCTCAATCCAATGGTTTTTCCAAAAGGTTTCCCCAGATGACTTGCTCTTGACTATGGTTTAAACCCAAAGCTGTCTCGCTCCAGTTAAACAACTTCTCTGTGTTTTGAACAGTTTTGCCGTGATTCCCGTCATGTTTCCCCAGTGAATCACAAGCGCTTCTGCATATGTTTTACTTTATAAAATTTTGAACCCTCAATTTTTCAATGTTTCTCTGTTTCTCTATGTTTCCTCAATGTTTTTCAACTTTGAATCTGCTTGCTGCTTGCCATTTGCTTCTCTTAGTTGCTCTCAGAAAATTTTGCTCTTTTGCCTTCACAGTTTCTCTGTCATGCTTCTTGCTCCTTTCTGGCTTAATTCCCACTCAATAAATTGTCAAAACCGCAGACTCAACCCACCATCAAGGTTCCAACCAAGCAGGTTTGTGACCCGCAATCCAATTATCCAGTCACTTGAAGCCAGACTAAGAAGTCAACTCAAATTACCAAATCCAACAACATGAACAGATGATGATCCTCTACGGTGGATACCTTGTTTTGGCGCTTGACTCATTATCAGGATCAAGCCACCCCCCTCTTCCATCCAACTGTGTGATCACCAATCATGTTCATGTTATCTATCAATTCACATGAACTATATAATCACTATCTTCCAATAAAGATTATTATCTATCTTCTAAATATTTTTCCCCATGTAACTCTGCTAAAACAGCACAGTTACAACAAAATTTACAGTTTTAACATACTGTAAACCATATTCCTCCTCTTTCTTCCTGTTCATATGACAGTTAATTATTTTCTAACATATGGGTCATTATTTTTCTTGTTAGGCCTAAGCGCGGGAAGATTATTTTATAACTTAATTACATTATTTATATTCAAATTATTCAGAAAGGTTAAAATACAATCAATGTCAAATCTTTAATTGATCTTGGGCTTAGATATTTTTTAAAAAACATAATTTATCAATTTTAGAATTAAAAATTGCACCTTATAATATTGCTGAAAATATCTTAAGTGCTACTACATGCTACAAGTTAAAAATATTTATGACGAGTTGCATGGGAGAGTAATAGCAGCCCTAAAGCTATAAATGGGTCATTATTTGTTAGATTAATCTGTTTCCTATTAACTTTGCTACTTAAAACTTTAAAATTTTGTTTTAATTTTCTTATCAATAAATTTAAATAATTACAACAATTTTAACAAAATAAATATTATTTAATCCTTGTAATATAAAAACCTATATTAAATTAAGCATTTTTACAGCTAAATTAAACTGTATTAAAAGCTAGTAAAAATCTTATTTCATATACCATTATTTCTTGAAAGCTGATTAGTACAAAATGACATCATTCTAAAAAGAGCAACCTAAAAATACAATAAAAACTGATATGATGCTTTTTGTTGGAAATCAAATTGTTGCCTAAAATCTTAGCTTTTTTAAAATATTTAATTTAAAATATAAAAATTTTGAATCCCTCTTTTTAAAAAGAGGGCAGATAGCTTTTTTGCATATTTAATAAATATTAAATAATTTTGGATTTTTTAAAAAAAAATCTAGTAAAAAGTCAAAAAAAAACTAAAACTAAAATTAAAATGGACTTTTATTGAAATTTCAGTGATCTCATTTAGCATAAGTAATTTATTCTTAAGTTAGATTTTATAGAAAATATATAATAAGAACTTATAAGAGAGTAAAAGTTTTTCTTTTCAAAATTTAAGTATTTAATATTAATAAAATAGCTTTATACAACTATTTAATAAAATTATAATCTTATACTGTATGCTAGAGATAATATGTATAAAAAATTCAAACATAAAAAAGAATGTATCAAAATCTTGCTTTATTTAATTAAATTTTATAAATGTTAAAATTTATTTGAACTAAATGGAAAATGATCTTAGTCATTGTATCTATAAAAATAAGATACAAATTTAATTATACAAGCAAATATTTATATGTGATTAGAAAAACATTTTTGTTTTGATAGATTTAAAATATATAAAGTTCATTTTTAAGAACTGTTAAAGGTTATAATAAACTTAAGTTTATTTAAAAAAAGGTTTTTGAGTTGGTTACTAAAAGTAAGCTAAATAATGATTTATACTTTAAATTTAGTTTATTGATTAAAATATCATACTTTAAAAGTTGATTAGCATATTTTATTTCAAATAATAATTTTATAAGCTTACATTCAAAGCCACTTCAAGATACTAAATTGACATTAAAATATAAAGTTGCAGCACAATTCCGAAAGCTGAGATTAAGGGCTTTCTAATGATACTAGTTTGAGCAAGATTGAAGTACTATTTGCGGAAATATCAACAGTTAACCAGAATATAAAAAGGGGTAAATAAACAATGATATCAGACTTCAGGGGTGATATTGATAAATTAAGGAGATCAGTTGGGGGTCAGTTGGGGATTTATGCCTGTAGTGCAAAAGCTCAGCTAACATGGTATTTAAACAGATCAACTTTACAGAAATTTACTTTACAATCTACACCTTTACTCCTCTCTGATAACTGCACATCTATTTCCAAGCAAGAACTGCCTGAACCAAGCCAAGGAACCCAACCACTATCATTATAGAACCTATCAGATTTGCACCTCAGATGACACCCTTCTTCTCACTGGGGGCTTCTACTAAGAGAGAAAGCATCTCTATGCTTAAACAAGCATTCCTTTTTACTGCTGGCAGTGATCTTAACAGCTTTGTTGAGCATTTCTTATTAAAAACAGAGTTTGGAAAAAGTACCTTCATACCTGTCATACAAAATTCTAAGACAAATGATTTCCTTAACAACCTAAAGGAATTGATGTCAGAGTCCCCTGCTAAGCACCTTCCTTCCCTAAGAGCATTGGTTACATCAAGCTACAGTTTGAAAGAGCTTTGGGATCATAGATTTAAAATGTCAAAAAATGAGTATTCATATTATAAAAATATAAAAAATGCTAGAAAATTATTATTAAATTCAAAAAATAAAAAAGGAAAAATGATTCAGTAAAGAAAGAAAACATAAAAATATTTAAAAATTATATTAAAAAATTCATTTCTAACCAGCCAATTCACTAAAAAATCCCCTGGATTAATTTATGAAGAATTACAAAAAGAATTGAGTGAACACTTAACTAAAATAAAATACTCATTATTGAAAACAAAAAAGAAATTTACGAAGATATGAAAATAAAAAACAATATTTCTATTTCACTTTCCACTTTTTATAAGCTTATTCCTAATAATATAATTAAAAGCAAAAAGCAAACTGATATGTGTAACATTTTGCAACTTAAAAAAGTCATTAGAAATAAGAAAAAGGATTTGAGTATAAAGAAGTTGCCATTGCCTAAATCTATTAAAGAAAATTTGGAATCTATTGACCTACATGAAAAGTTTTATAAGCATCAAAGTAAAGAATATATTAGTGATATAAATAATCTTGATAATAATTCATGTGTCATAGTAATAGACTATAAAGAAAACTTTAAAATATGTGGGGGTCCTATAGAGACAAATAATTGTTTTTATGAGAAAATACCTATTTCTTTATTAGGATCTGCAATTGCTTTTAAAGAAAATGAGAAAATTAAATATGATTATCATGACTTTTTATCTGAAATTTTATCTCATGACTCTTTGTTTTCAGGTCAGTGTTTGATAAGTCTGCTTAAAAATAATAAATTTAAGAATATTAAAAATATTAAAGTTTAGACTGATAATGGTAATCATTTCAGATCTTATGAATTCTTATATTATCTTTTTAAAGAGGTACCTAAAATTATAAAAGGAAAAATTAAGTTTAATAGATTTGTTGAGTGTCATGGCAAAAGTATAGTTGATGGTCATTTTGGTGTATTATCTAAAATATTTAAACAAAAGGAAAATGAGATGTATATAAAAAATATAAATGATCTCAAAATGGTTTTTGAGAGAGAGGAAGAAAGAAAGGGTCTATATGAGACACTTGTAAATAATTCAGATGTTTCCCAAAAACCCTTTTTTCACATCTATGATAGAAAATCTAGGCCTAAAAAAAGCTGGCTTGAAGTCAAAGCATTTTATGTTAATCTTTCATATTTAATGAAAGATGGTGAGCTGTATGTTTCACCTTTGACATTTGAGGATGTTAAGGAGTACTACAAAATAAAATATTGTGCAAAGTTCTTCACAGATAACAGAGAAACAAAGAGAGCTGATACTACTAAAGGATTAGTAGGACATGTTCATGAAGTTGGAAGCATAACAAAAACTTATATTTCACATAGGGTAAATAGTCTTTTAAATACAACAACTTTTTTTTCTAAAAATCACTAAGAAATTAGTTATATGAGCCAAAGATAGGGTAATAGCAATTATAGCTTTGGGGCTGCTATTACTCTCCCATGCAACTCATATATTTAATTCTTGGCTTATTAAAATAGAAAAAAGGGTTTTAGCAAAAAAATACAGCTAATAGAAATAAGATTTATTTCTATTATTTGTATATTTTACACTATTAAACTTTTCTTCAGTAAACTAAACATTATACTAATGTTCAAGAAACATAAGTTTATGACTTAAATGATACCAAAGAAGTTAAAAGGCTTTGAAATGCTTAAGCTGGCGCCTTGGCTTAATCTAACAAATAATGACCCAAATGCTTTTACCCTATCTTTGGCTCATCATAAATATTCTTAGTTTGTTTCAAAAAAGGTTGTTGTTTTTGAAAGACTGATAACTCTATTTAAAATACACCCTCTAGTAAGCTGCCCTACTTCATGAACTTGCCCTAATGCACCACTAGCATCTTCTGATATTTTTGTTTCTCTGGTATCATCACGTGATTTCAAATGATAAGTTATCTCAGAATATTCTGAGAAGCTTTCAAATGTTAAAGGGGAAGTATACAACTTTCCATCTTTCATAAAATATGAAAGATTGATGTGCAGATTTCTAACTTCAAGCTCTTTCCTTATAGGCCTAACTTTTCTCTCATAAATATAAAAGAATGACTTTTGAGAAATATTTGAGCCTGATAGCGCTGATTTGTATAATTTTTTTCTTTTTTCTTCTTGCTCAAAAATATTTTTAATATCATTTATATTATTAATATAAAGCTGATTTTCTTTCTCTTTTAACATTTTGATATTACACCAAAGTGACCATCAACAATGCTTTTTCCATGAGATTCTACAAATATTTTGTATTTAATAGACCCGTTAATGTATTGTGTTGCCTCTTTAAATAGATAATATAAGAATTCATAGGATCTAAAATGGTTTCCATTATCAGTCCATACTTTGATATTCTTTTATTTTTTTAAACTTATCTGATTTAAGAAGACTTATTAGACATTCACCTGAAAACAAAGAATCATGAGACAATGTTTGAGATAAAAAATCATGGTATTCATATTTAACTTTATTGTTTTCTTTAAAAACTAATGCAAACCCTAATAATGAGATAGGTTTTTTTGAATAAAAACAATTATTGGTCTCAATTGGACCACTTCCAACCTTTAAGTTTTCCTTATAATCTATAACTACAACACAAGACTCATCATCTAATTCATAGATATCTTTATTATATTCCCTATTTTGATGAGCATAGAAGACTTGGTGCTGATTAATAGCTTTTAAGTCACTGTTTATAGATTCTGGCAATAATAAGCTTTTACATTCACATTCTTCTTTTCTTTTTTCTAAGGATGATTTTAAGTTACAAATATTACACATGCCAGTTTGTTTTTTACTCTTGATTATATTTTTTTTGTATTAATTTATAATAAGTTGAAAGTGATATTAAAATTTCATTTTTTTTCATATTTTCATATGTTTCTTTTTTTAATAGAGAATATTTTATTTCAGTTGAATATTCATTCATTTCTTTTTCAATGTCTTTATAAATTTTTTCTGGTGCTTTTTTTTGTAAACTGGCTTGTTTCAAAAGAATTTTCCAGCAGGTTTTTAATTAATTTTTTGATTATTTTTTTTACTAAATAGTTTTTATTTTTTTGGCTTTTTTTATTTAAGCTTACATTTTTATTTTTATTTGTTTTTCTTGAGTATTCAAACTCACTTTTGGTTATATTAAATCCCATATCAGTAAGCTCTTTTAAAGAGTAACTGGAAGTAACCAGAGATCTCAAGGCTGGGAGATGCTTTTGGGGAGCAGATTTCAGAAGATCCTTTAAGCCATCAATTATCCCATTTAGTTTTTGATTTTGAATCAAAGGAATGAACTCTGTTTTTTCAAACTCAGTTTGAGTGAGGAAGTGATTGATGAAGAAATTAAGGTTGCCTCCAGAAACAAAGAGGAATGTTTTCTTTAGCATAGCAATTCTTTCTCTTTTTGTTGATGCTCCCAATGAGGAAAATGGCTGCATGGCAGAGGTGAAGTTAACAGATTCTATAATATTGGATTTATGATTGATGATAAAGAGATGCTTTATAGAGATGCCTTGCAAAAGATTACTGGTTGGAGGAATGATATCTTTTTGTAAAGATAGTTTGAAGTAAACCTTAGGTGGTGCTTTATCTCTTATACCAAGCCTTATGACACCATTCTGAAAGAAATGATATGATAGCTTTTATTAAAAATTCAGCTTAAATTTATATTCCAAAAATAAATGAAATACCCAATTTTCATGCACAAATGATATATGTGGAGCAGCTAAGCATCATTGTTACATCATATCCTCTTTGTAATCACTGTGAATAAATTAAAATGATGTATTAACTTAATTACAACTCTTCCGCATATTTTTAAAATCATAAAATATTAAAGAATTATATTTAAAAGATGCTTAATTTGAGGTTCACAGCTCACTTGAACCTCAAAATTCATCTAAACAGCAAATAAATTAACATCCTAACTTCAAACTACCATAAAATCCTAAATAATTGAGCTTTTTAAATATAAAAAAATTCAAAAATAATGCTCTTGATATTAACTTTAATTTTGTCAAATAAAAATTATATATTGTCTAATGAAAACATTAATTTTTTTAGCTTTAAGCAATATATTTTATTTCATTATCAAAATAATATAATGAAATATGGCATATGCTCTTTTAAATTGCTTTTGCTTCAATATTTAATATAGTAAAATATTAATATTTTAACAAAAATAGAAAGATAAGATTCTTAGCTTCATTTTAATAGTTTACAGTGTGGAAAAATATTAAATTTTTATTGAGTTATTACTGTTTTAAATATAAACATTTGTAATTTGATTTTTTCAAAATTGAACTGTGTTATGCTGCGACTTGGGCAGCATGTGTATTAGAAAACGGCCTAATCCCTAAAATAATGGCCCAAATGTTTGTGTTTAGAGATTAAAATTACTGGTTATAAGGAAATGTAATTTAATTTATGAAAATATAACCACCTATGAAAATATTATTGGTCAGTATTTTATTTTAGCCAATCAATACTGGTACCTTGCTGGGTTCTAGATTTACTATATGTCCTTGCATGTTAGATGGTTGCTGTAGTGGTATAAAAGCAACAAGGCAACGGAAGGAAAGTCATAGTAGAATGAAAGCTGTGAAATTAGTGATTTTATTGGTGCTAGGTTTGGGAGTAGCAGCCAGGGAAGCTGAACTAGATTGTCTTGAGGGCCTTGACATATCCTTAATTGGAGGAGAAACCTACAAGAATGCCACTTTTTATTGGAACACTAGATTGACAAGCCCTGAACCAGCTGCTGTTATCTGCCCCAAAAATACAGGTGATGTTATCTGTGCTGTCAAATGTGCTGCCAAGAGCACCTCCATCTTGGTGCGGTCAGGCAGACATTCTTTTGAGGGCTACTGGCAAGGCAACAAAGGTGGAGTAGTAGTGGATCTACGCAACATGAAGAAAATTGAAGTAAACAAGAAGAAAAGACAAGTGACTGTCAAGGCAGGAGCTCTTATTGGGCATCTTTTTGCTAAGCTTTGGGAAGAAGATAAAGGAGTCCTTCCACATGGCCTGCAAATAATGTTGGCGTTGGTGGCCAGACACTTGGCAGTGGATTTGGTATGTTGTCACGTAAATATGGTCTGTTGGTGGACCAAGTGGTTTCCTTGAAGATGGTTGATTTCAATGGAAAGCTACTTGATGTGGATGAGAATAACAAAAAGGATCTTTTCTTTGCCCTTTGTGGAGCAGGTGACAGTTCCTTTGGCGTAGTCACTCAATTTACGTTCAGTTACATCAAGGATCAGAATGATTTTAATGTTGCACACTACAACTGGAACGCAGGAAGAAACAACTTCACCAACATTGTGGAATCCGTAATGAAGTACTACAACAGCATTACTACTCCTGCTGCTGGATCTGATTTGACTCTTTCCCCTGGCAGCCACATTGAGTTGTGCATCACTTACTCTGATGAACGTAATAAGAACAATAGATACATCAAAGAGCTTGAAGGGATCATCAAGACTTGGGACAAGAAGGATGTGCAGAGCACAGACCAGCTTAAAGCTTTTCTCTTTTTTGATGACTTTGGCAAACAATCCCAAAGAGACATTGAAACCTTGTGTAACACCCCCCCAGTGACTTGGTAGTTCTTTTTCAAGGCCAAGGCTGGCTTCCTTTGCAAAAGCCTGAGTACAAAAACAATTGATAAGCTCAGAGACATTCTTGCCAAGCCAAGTGGGGTTTTAGTGTCCTGATTGAACTGTGGGGTGGTGTTATTCCAGGAAAGAAGGGCACTTTGTTTGCTAACTGTGACAAATATGCTTCTGTCCAGATTGACCTGGGCAATCCTGGTCAGGGAAAACTTCTTTAGAAAGCCTATAGTGCTCTCAAGGGTAGCTTTTATGGAGCCTATCAGAACTATATTGATGCCAATGAGCCCAACTTCATGAAAGTGTACTACCCTGGAATTGAAGATCAATTGATAAATTTCAAGACCAAATATGACCCAAAGAACATATTCAACTTTAAGTTTTCCATCCCCACCAACAATCAATCAAAAAAGAAGAGAAGCCCCCCCCAAATGAAAGCCTGGATATAACTCCAGCTTGACTTCAGCCAACACTTCAAATTCCAAATAAATACTCTAAACAGTTTTTTATTTGATCTCTTAAAAGGTAATAAAATATTCTTAATCAAATAAATAGCTCTTAAAATCATATTTGATTCATTTGCCTATATCTCTAGATTAGAATAGCAGTCGTAATAAACTAAACAGTGTCAAGTATATTCTTCTAGAAAGTATAATAAAAAATAAAGGGGAAATTTAAGAAGAGAATGATACTGTTGTGACTGGGAGTATTGTGTAGTTGGTAGCTGTATCTCACTAACTCAAAACATGACTTATTAACTATCAAAGACTAAGTTGTGTATTCTCTAAACTTAGTGTGTATAATATATATAATAAATTTAATAATTGATAGTTTATTTAAGTTAAAGTATAAAATTTATATAGTGATGGGATATTCAATTATTTCCACAAACACCAGAATCCTCTTGTACCATATTCAGATACTGCAACATCTTAGCCCAATATTAACTTTCTTATTGGGTGATCATAATTAATATTGACTAGTCTTACAACTATGGTCAATAACCCTCCTATCTAAATCCAGGACAAGTGTGCTGGCTATGTCAGGGATCCAGTCTTGGGCGGCTGGCCCATTGTTTCAGGGGTAACTTGGGCTGGGTTTTTGTGGGCAAAGCCCACCACAAGAGGGGAGCTAACTTAAAAAGATAAGAGACAGACTTTCCCACCCAGGACCACAGGCCAGCAGCTGGGATTATAGTGTCAATCACCCCTGTGAGGGTGATGTACACAATTCCAAACAGCTTGCCAGTGTGGTCAGTTGGAAGGTCTGGTGAGGAAGCAGGTATAGGTTTTGGGGTCACAGGCGGTTCCATGGGAAGGTTGTAAGCAGAAGATAGTTGAATTTTTCTCTGAACAACTTGGGTGTTGAGAATATCCACAGGCCTTAACGGTTGTATCTAACTGCAGATTGTATGTGGGCCAAAGAACCAAGTTTGAGTATCTTTTCTGGGGTGTAGTCCTTGTATTTGGGTTTCAAAGGGTAGTTGTTGAAATGGATGGGGCCAAAGGGTAAACCAGGAGGACAGAAAACTGCAGGCAGTGGGGCAGGAGGACCAGGAGATCTTGTACTGAATTGGTAGATAGCAAATACAAAATAAGGCAATAGCTGTGTGAGCCAAAATAACATAACCTTTATTCAAAAATGGCAATAAGGTTTGAGTGCAGAATTTATAGGCATATATAGCATCCCGCCTCCAAACTTAGTATTCCCCATGATGGTTTCATCAAAATATTGGGAAAAATACAGGCAGGTGGCCAGGAGGCCTGCTGTGGGAGCAGCAAAATGGCACCTCAGCTGGGTGTTCTCTCATTGGCCAGACTGTCCAAATTGGTCACTTGAGTTCTTGATTTTTGACTGTGGTCATGGGGTTGGGCCTAAAGCCTGTGATTTCCTTTGACAGGGGAATTTGATTGGTAATCTGAGAGGACTTCAGATTCATGAATTTCACAGAGGAACTTTCTCTGCCTCCATTAGGCAATTTGAGAAGTTCCTCCTCAGGCGCCATAATAATTGAACCTGCACTGGTATTCTGGCTTTGGGACTTAGTAGGGGCTTCAGCTTGCGGGGGCTAGATCTCAGAAAAATACTGGCAGATGGGCTCTTGGTCCATGGGGCCAGCGGCCTGCAGGAATACAGGTTCAGGGTTTGAATATCGCCCTTGGGCCCAGGTTTCAGGGGGTAATGAATTGTCAATCCTGACAGGTTGCCCTATTGCTAACCAAGCTTAATGATCAATGTTGTTTTACAGTGAGAAATAGTTTATATCCAATAAACATACAACAGATAATTTATTTAATGTGATAGAGGATTATATAATATCATGGAGAGCCACATACTGTCCATATACAATATGTTAGTTATGGGGATTATCAAACTATTTTTTCATTTAGGACTCAAAAGGTTTGATCACATACAAGATGGTTGGCTGATAAGCATGTCACTGATTTAATGATAAATTAGGGAATCACTCAGGGAATTACTTTCCTAAGATGGATTGATTGTGAGGTTGCAACACAATAAAGGGAAAATTTTATAATTAAATAAAATATTTTTTTATCTTTATATCTACTTGCTAATCAATTATTAACACTACTTTGACACAAAAATTAGCTTTTTAAAATATAAAGTATTGTATCTATATCTGATAGATTATTATCAAAACAACAGGGTCAACCCCCATCAAGGCTCCAACCAAATGGGTTTGTGACCCACAATCTGAATTTCCAGTGGCCTAAAGCCAAATGCAGAAGTCAAGTCAAATTTCCAAATATAGCAAGATGGCCAAATGACTATCCCTTCACAGTTTAGCTTGATTTAGCCCTTAACACATTTCAAGGACCAAGATGTTGCAACCAAGATTACTCCCCCACCTGCTAAAGTATTTTACAATACACAGGGGGCACTCAAAAAGTCACCTCAGAACATGACTAACGGTATTAATCAGTCTGAGCAGTGTCAAATTGTGGGCATATATCCTAATTAGGAGTATTGCCAATTCAAAGCGCTGATCCCTTACTCAAGATATTCCAAACCCAAATCTTAGGCCAAACAAATTACCATGTCACCCACTAATGGACTTGTGGCTTCTTGATATAGAATACAGAAGTTTTCCAACTTTTTAAGATAAACAAGTAATCTCAGTCTAAAAACAAAAATAAAAATCAAGGAATTTATATTAAATTACAATATATTTGGATCCACTTTGATTTTGCTTTTTGACTGAGTTATCTTTATTTTTAGAATGAGATTTTTGGTTTACCTAAACATGTTTGAAGGTTACTGTATTAATTACACTATTCTCTGATAAACAATATTTTATTCCAGTCAGGGATCCATCCTGCGGGGGTTTCCTGAGAACTTGCGGGCAGATGGCCCACAAGCCCTGAATGCAGAGCCTATCACAGGATGGGATCTAACTTTAAAATATAGGATAGTGATTTACCAACGATGGCCCAGGGTCCGCTGGTGGGGACATTGATACTAGGTAGACAGGCAGGTAGTTGTATTTGTCTCAGGATAGCAGGGGGCATGGTGTCTTGTTCTGAGGCGCAGCACAGATACACAACATGGAATCCTAACCTTAGGATTGGATTAATACTAAGTCTAAGTTAGATGACAGAGAAGGCTATGTGATTATCTTGTGGCCATGAAGGAATATCTCTACTAGTTGTGGTTAGAGAGAGGCGCCAAGGTACTTGGAGACACAAATACAAAAATGTGAATCAAACTTAATTTTTATTGAAAATGAAATGGAATATATAGTGGTTGTTGATACCACAAAACACTACCAAGACGGTAGGATCACACACCACGAGCATGAGTGGGGCAAGTGAGATGCGCAGAGTCAAGAAACCAAACAATAGTATTTCCTGATTCAGTCATCAACTCATTTTGAGAGGCAAAAGTAAAAGCAAGAGATTTGTCTTTGAAATGGCCCACCAAAGGCAAAATTGACACATGGTGAATAGCGGTATTCACAACATTGCCCTCCCCTAGATTGGCCTTAGGGGGGAGGTACTTGTGGAGGAACTTGGCATGCACTCAAGCAAAGGGACAACTACTAGAGAGGAGCTTTACAGTGTATTCAGACCCTTGTTTAAAGGTCACTTCAAAAGGGATAATTCACAGAGTGTCCAATTTATGGGCGCACCCACCCACTCTGTGTTGGTAGTAAAGAACACAGTCACCAACATCAAATTCAGGCAAGGGGGAGCAACCAGCATTATCATGAGAAAGCTCAAGCATCTTAGTTTTGTATGCAGAAGTGTAGACAGTGACCTGTATATCAAATATGCGGTTGACTAGATCCTTGATGTGGTTGTCAGGATTCATGGCCTTATCAGAGGAAAGCAGGGGGCCCCAAGAGCAATGGGGTAGTAGCCTCTTTCCCATAAAGCATAGCAAAAGGGGAGTACCCAGTGACACAATGTTTGCTAAGGCAATACACAAAGAGAGCAGCAGGTAATTATAGGTCCCAGTTGGCAGCATCAGAGTAGGTGAGCTTCCTCATGATAAAGACCAGTGTGAAATTTGCATGCTCAACTGCCACATTGGTAGAAGGGTTGTAGGGGGCAGAGAAAGACTGGTGAGACCCCAAAGCTTTGACAACAGAGGTTACCAGCTTGGCATTGAAGTTAGTCCCATTATCTGAGAGCATCACTTGAGGACAGCCATGATGGTAGAAAACATCTTGTAACAAGAAGGCAGCAGTTGTCTTAGCTGTGATGTCCTTTGTAGGGTAAGCCTCTACCCACTTGCTGAAGTGATCAACAGCAATCAGGATAAAGCAACACCCAGAACGTGAGCGGGAAGAGGACCTACTGCGTCAATGCTGACAGTATGAAAAGCGTGTTGAGGGGGAACTAATTTGAATTTGTGGGCAGCAGCTCAAGGCCTTTGCAGCTGGCAGTTGTGGCAACTAGCTATGACTTCTGGAATCAGCAGGCAAAGGTTTTCCCAGAAGTAATTCTTCTGAAGCCAGTCAAAAGTCTTGGCAATGCCTCCATGCCCAGTCTCTTTATGAGCTTGCGACACCAACAAGAGGCAAAGACTGGGCTGTACATAATGCAGATACTGGTCTCGTACCTTCTTGAAGAGCTGATTGTTGTGTATGAGGGTATCTTTGGATAGCTTGGACAAGGCCAGTTGTACAACTTCTGTCTCACTTTCCCAAGAAGGGGGGTATCCAATTAGTTTGTACAACCGGTCAGCCTCTGCAGGATGTAAAGCAAGAATGGGCATTCTGGATAGCCCATCATTGTTCTGATGTTGAATCCCAGGGCAATGAAGCACAGTGAAGTTGTAACCTTGCAGACGTAGGGCCCATCTAGCTAGGCGCCCTTCTGGCTCCTTAAGTTGTTGTAACCATTTAATCAAAGTGTGGTCAGTGACAACTGTGAAATAGGTACCATACACATAGTGGCAGAACTGTTTAACTGCATGCAACATGGCAAGACACTCCTTCTCTGTGACACTATAATTCTTCTCATGCTTGTTTAGCACATGGGAAGTGTAAGCCACAGGATGGTCTACACCCTTGTTTTCTAGTTGGGCCAGAATAACCTCAATAGCAAGATCACTAGCACAGGGTATAGGATGAACTCCTTATCATAGTCAGGATACACTAGGATTAGCGCCTCTTTAAGTTTTTGCTTAAGGATTTCAAAGGCTTGCTGCTGATTGGTGGTCCATTCAAAATTTGACATTACATAACAGCTAAACTAGAGGATCACTAGCATTGGCAAAGTCAGTGATAAACTGTCTTTAGTAGCCCATCATCCCTAGAAAGATTTTACCTCTTGCAGGTTGGTGGGTGGAAGCATTTTGTTGATGGCATCAACCTTCTTGGTCATTGGGCAAATCCTGGTCTGGGTTACTTCATGGCCCAAGAATCCAAGACGCTCTTTGAAGAAAGCGCACTTGGAAGGTTTTAGTTTGAGGCCAGCTTCTTGAATCTTTATGAACACTTCTTTGAGGTGAGCCAGGTGATTGGTGAAGGTAGCACTGAAAACTGTTATAGCATCTAAGTATACTAGGATGCATGACAGCTTCAAGTCGCAGAGGATGGAGTCCATGGCCCTTTAGAAGGTGGACAGGGCATTGCAGAGTCCCTGCAGCATGCAAGTAGGCTCAAACAGCCCTTCAGATGTAATGAGCGCGGCTTTTTGGCAATCCTTGGGCAATACATTAACTTGCCAGTATCCAGATGCCAAATCCATTGTGGAAAAAAACTTAGAGCCTCCAAGAGGTCAGAAAGCATCACCAATATGCGGCAAGAGGTACAAGTCCTTCTTAATCAAAGAGTTCAATTGACAGTAGTCCATCACAATACAATGACCTCCATATTTCTTCTTTAAGATGAGTAGTGGGGATGCCCAAGGACTTTGGGAAAATGCCAGCAGCCCAGTGTCCAACAGTTATTTGAGCTCTTTAGATACCTGGGCGTCCTCCACGCGGCTGCAGTGATATGGTTTAGCACAAAAGGGGGGGTTGTCAGTGTCAATCTGATGGATAACGCCTTTGGCTAACCCATAGTTGGTACTGTCCTTAGCAAAGATATTGGGAAATTGGTCTAGCAAGTCTAGCACCTCTTTCTGTTGAAACAGGGACAGCTGTGGAAAGTCTTGCGCAGTGAACAAGGATAGGACTTGGGGTTCATCCTCAGGTAGGTTAAAATCTTAGAATGTGCCAAAGGGATGTGAGACAGGACATCAGGAGCGCTCAACAACTTGCCATATCTGACAACCTGCCCCCTAGACACAGTCATAGAGAGAGCAGTCAGGTTGGCTACCAACAATTGAACAGGGTCTCTATGGGGAGACATCTAGGATTCCAGGACAGAGATAAGGTTTGTTGCGCCCTAAAGAGGGGGAGAGTACAACTCCAAGAAGGTTTGTTCAGGTAGTTTATTATGATATCTGGGAGTCTAGGATGGCCTGGGAGCCAGGGGGGATGATGACAGCAGACGTGGCTAGAAGAGGGATCCCCTCAGACGCAGAACAAGCCATGGGTGGACATTTCATGTTTTAGGAGTGGGTGTGATATTTGAGGGTGAAAACCCCAGTGGGGTATTCCAAAGCACATGTCTTCTGGCGCTTCCCAGGAACTCTAACCGGCTCTTCAAAGATCAGAGGGACTTTTTATCCCAGAATAGAGAGGTAACCATATTTTAGGGATTATCCCATTATATTCCCTAAGGAACTGAGTACAAACTAAGAGATTGTAACTCTTGTTTTCCAAGACAACTGCTGGCACAGCTAAGAGAAGCTTGCCAAACTGCATGGGTAGAGCGGAGTAACCCTATGGCGCGGTTCATAGACAGTCCAGCTGTGCCATACAGCTGGTGATAATTAAGGTCAGGAGCAAGCTTGAGCTTCTTCAAAAGTTTGGAGGAGACAATGTTGACTGGCAAGCCAGTATCTAAAACAGCCTTGATCTTCACTTTTTGAATGGAAATCTCTACTCAAGTGGTAGTGCAACCAAAGGGTGGAAGGACAGCTAAGTTATCTTGAGCCTCTTCTAGTTCCTTATCCTACTTCTCAATCATGCATCTTAACCCTGGAAACTCCTTATAAACAGTCTGGAGAGGGAGCAAAACAGATACATTCTTGAAGACAGTGTCAACAACCTTGGAGGCTTCTTCTGACTACTCCACTAGAACAGGGGACCTCTTAGCCTGAGTGAGGTAAGGGAAAGAGACAATCTCTTTGGCTTCAGGCAAAGGCCTAACAGTAGTTGTAGTCTTGCCTGAGCGTAATTTATAGGGGACTGTAATGGTTTCAGGAACAGCCAGAACAGAGTACCCATATGCATTGGCATCGTCAGTATCAGAGTCATCCAGGTCAGAGTTGTCAGAGATATTGTGGAACAAGAGGAAGATAGGAGGAGCCTCATTATCAGCAGGCTCAGAGTCAGATATAGAGGGAGGGATTGAAAGAGATTGGGAAGAATTGTCAACCAAAAGCGTCTCTGCCTCTAGGTTAACTGTTCTTTTCCCGCCTGCTCTTTTGGATCAGCTTTTTCAACCCATGGGTTGGTGCAGACTCAAGAATGATGACCTATCTGACCACAGTTGTGGCAACCTTGGTGTCAAGGAGGATTTTGCAAGTTCATAATAAGAATTCAAGGACCACAGGAATATGAACCAGAGTTAGAAGTAGCTCAACCTTCCCTAACAACTGCTCCATTATGGGTAAGGTGCATATCCTGAAACAGTGTCTTTATGCTCTATATAGAGGAAAGCATATCTTTATGGGCTTTGAAATGGAGGCACAGAAGCTGGTTAACCTTGAGGGCTTGAGCGCAAGCCATGTAAGCTTCATGCACTGTCAATTGCCTGCTCAGTATCAGTTGTTGTCCTCCCATGTAGAATTTATCTTCAAATTCAGCTAGAGTCTCCTTAGGTTTGAAAGCAATGTGCATGAAGGCTTCCTTCCTTACTTCCAAACTTAGGTTGCCAACAAACTTGTCAATAAGAAGCTGCTTCATAACTTCCAAAGTCTCAATGGTGGGCAGCTCTGGTACTACCACCTCATAGCAGGTTGGGTGCAGACAGGTTAAAATGTGTTTTTTCTTAACCAAATCTGAGGCCCTACTCATGGCAGTTTCATAGAAAGTTAGGGAAGCTGAAATAGTTGAGGTTTTGGGGTCAAAGACTTGCTTATAGGTAGTCTTGAAATGTGCTTCTGGAGTTGGACCATCATTGTTCTAGCAAGTACATTTATGCATGAGGAGAATTCTGCTTCAGATTTAGAGGGGGGCTGTCTGGCCCACAGTTGAAAAACACTCTCTTCAAGAGTAGTCAAAGTTTTAGCAGTGCAGGCACCCAGGTTATTAGCTAAAGTGGTCTACTGCTCAGTAACGTCTAGGCGTTGGCCCTGTGTTGCTACTATGGCGGAAAGATCAGCCAGCCAGGAGGTAAGAGAAGGCCCCACTGAGAGGCAAGGGGCAAACCTTTTATTTACTTATTCAATTGATTCACTCATTTCTTACATGTCCCTGTCAAGTTTGGCATGGTCTGGTTTCAAATGATTCACCTCATTAGCTAGAGCAATCAACTCTCTAGCACATTGGTTTTTAGGGGCTCCTGAAAGGCCAGGGCAGTAGCTATCTTTATCAATAACTCCAACTGGTCTAGCAGCAGTTGCCATCATCTTGCGTAAGGCAGCAAGTTCTTGTTGTAGCTCAGCAACTTGAGTTGTCAAAGCAAGCACCTGAGGATCAGGCTGAGGTGCTTTAATAGGGCAACCCTGACTGCAGGTAGAGGCTTGCAGCTCTCAAACAGCATCCCATAGTCTCTGCTCTCTATCCACTAAATTTTAGATGGGGGAGAAGGCAGAGCATCAGGCTTGGGCGTAGATAATTCATTAACTTGAGTCTGGAGCTTGGCAATAGCAGTGGCAGTGACAACCCTTTCTTGATCAAATTCTTCACTCAGTTCACAAAGGTCTTTAGCAGCAAGGTCCGCTACCTGTTGCAGTTGCTCAAAGGAGTAAGCGCTGAACACATTAAGCTTCTGAACAAGTTGTTCAAAGTCCCTGTGATATAGGTGTTCAGGGTGGAATCTACTTAGGTTTTCCAGGGCTGTTCCAACTGGTGAAACTCATGTAGACGCTCCCTGATGTATTTGGGGATAGAATGGCACATTTTCCTGATGGAATTAACCAAGCAGGTCTGTGAAGTGACATAGTTGCTCTTATTTTGTGATACCAAGGAATACAGAGAGTGAATCCACTGCTGTTAAGCTGCAAATGGCTCCCAGTGATGAGTAAAAGCTGCTTGTAGGGACTAAATCTCTTGGATGTGGAGCCCTAACACCATTTGATGGTGGGATAAGGCAGGTTGTACAAAGGATGACAATAGGTGCTCAGCAGAGCCAGCTGCTGAGAGGAGATGTTGTGGAAATTGTGGAGCCACAATCAGTTTGTAGTATTCCGCTTGACTGAACTTTAGTTGGAGGCATGAGATAGCTCCGTCATGGGCTATCCCAAGGGCTACTGCCATGACTTGTTCTAAGTCAGGGGTGCCCAAAGGGTAGGCCACTAGGCAGGGACTTTTTCAAAGGTTCAGCACAGTAGAGAAAAAAGATGGGTCTGTGATGTCTTCCTTGATAGGAGGACTGGTAATTTCAGTCAAAGTTAGCTTTCTATGGGCAGAGGTGAAGGTCCTGAAAACGTTGTTGCAAAAGGGATAACCAAGGAGCTTACAGCCCCTGTAGTGAGAACCATTTTTGTTGTATTCTGAGATGCAGCACAGACACACAACAGGGAATCCTAACCTTAGGATTGGATTTGTACTAAGTCTTGGTTAGATGGCAGGGAAGGCTATGCAATTACCTTGTGGCCCTAGATAATAATCTCTACTAGTTGTTGTAAGAGAGAGGCGCCAAAGTACTGGAAGACACAAAGACAAAAATGTGAATAGAACTTAATTTTATTGGTGATTTAGGAAAAGGAATATATACTATGTAGCTTTACCAAAAAACAGTACATGGACGGTAGGATCACTAACCACAAGCATGAGTGGGGCGTGTGAGTGGCACAGAATCAGGAAACCAAACAATTGTATTTCCCAGTTTGAGTATAGACTCATTTTAAGAGGCAAAAGAGAGAGAGATTAATCCTCAAAATAAACCATCAAAGGCAAAATCAAAACATGGTGAATGGCAGCATTCACAACAGCAATTGTGCACTGTGTTGAGAAATGCTGTTGTAACCTGGAAGAGACCACCTTTCCATTCTGCGTCCTGATAGATCACAAGCTGCTCCAGTATTTCAATACACAGTCCCATTTGTCACGACATCAGGCAGTCTGGGTTGAGTGTCTGTCCCTTTACCAACTATGCATTGAATACAAGCCTGGAAAGGAAATTGTCACTGCTAACTCCCTCTCCAGACTAAGTGTAGTGACCATCACAGGGGACAACAGCCTAGCCCAGACTGGCCAATGCTCTACCTGTGTCCTGAAGCAATCTGCTACAAAGACCTCAAAACCCACAACTATCTTAAATTAAAGGTCAACAAAAGTCAGTTCATCACTGATGCTGGCTTCAACTGTTGTTGGGCAAAGATCTGTAAGAAGACGCCTTATATTCCCACCATTCATCAAGGAGATACCATACTGCATTATTACTGCACCTTGGATCACATCAGAGGATACAACCTCTTTGAAATAATGAAGCGTAAGGTTTGGTGGCCTTGTATGTGCTAAGACATCTTAGACCTCCTCAAAACATGTGTGCTGTGTGAGAAGAATACATCAAAGCCTATGCCTCCCAAATCTGTCCTTCCCATCAAAGCCATGGAACCCTTTAAACAGTGGGCCCTCAACATTGTTGGACCCCCCCCCCAAGGATAGGCTAAGCAATAAGTACATCATTAGGGCCATCAACTATTTCACCTGTTGGCCAGTGGCGTGGGCAACCACCAACCACACTGCCACCACAATCACCTCCTTTATTGTTAAAAAGTTTGTGGCCTGCTTTGGGCAACTCAAACGTCTTATTACAGATGATGGGTCCAAAATTATGGGCAAGTCATGAAGGTTTACTGCTCCAAAAATGTCTTCCAAAGAATAGTCATGACCTCCTATTATCCCCAAGCCAATTGGCATGTGGAGCGTCCAAATGGTTCACTGGCCCAACTGATTGGCAAGCTCTCACAGGAGCACCCTAAAATTGCGTGGCCTGAACACCTGCCCACTGCTCTGCTTATCTTGCAAGCAAGGATCAACAGGGGCACTGGGTTCAGCCCCAGCGCCTTGGCCTTTAAAACACCTGACAGGTTGATGGGAGTGGAACAAGGGAAATTATGATTCTTGGTTCCCGGGAAACCCCCTTGTTGACTACTCCTTCCCTGAGCCAGTGATGCGCCAAAGCCCTGGATATTGAACACAAGCAAATTTAGTGAGCAACAGGACACCTTGAGGCCAGATACGCCATAGGTGACCCTGTCTATGCCCTCAACCCCAATTTAGCCAGATTAAAAACCCAACCACTTGGGGCCCTTCAAGATAGCCATGGTCTATGACAACCACACCTACCAACTTGAAGATGCTCAGGGAAACACCAAAAAGCTTCACCATGATTGCTTGCGCCCCTGCTGTGCTATCCCCACACAAAGGTTGTTTATGCGGACCATCCCAGATCTTCTGCAGACTCCAATTCTGGTGTCTGACAACAATCAGGGGGAAAGGGTGTATTACAACCAAGTTTTCTCTTTGTCTGCTAATGTATCTTACAATACACAGGGGGCACTCAATGAGCCGCCCCTTGACGTATCTAACAGCATGGATCAATCTGATGACAATATCAAACTGCTGGCAATTCCTCCTAATTAAAAGTGCTGCCAATTTGACCTGCTGATCCCCACACAAGTTATTCCTTGGCTTTGAACCCTACATGGAACTTGCCACTATGCCACCCCCTTATGGCCTTGTGGCTCTCCTCATATAGTATATTAGTCACAATATTCTATAAAAAACAATACATTATTCTATTTATTTCTGTCCTTTCTATTAGACTATTGTCTTCTCCAATCAAATAATGAACGCTAATTGGTTCAGTTGCAACACTAAGGTGAGATCAATCTTACTGAAGGCCTTTGCATCTGCAAGCGTATCAAACAGGTTGCCAATTAGCAGCAGGGGTACTTGTTATTGACTGTCACCTTGTTTAGTGTGTGGTAGTTGGTTACAAGTTGGAGGGACCTGTATTTCTTGGCTACAAAGCAGACTTCAGCCCCATATGATGAGAGGGAGGGGCAGATATGACCCTTGTCAAGTGTGTCACAAGGTGTTGATGAAGAGTTTTGTCCTCCTTGGGCATCAAAAAATAGAGAGGTTGTATCTTAGGCAGTGACCCTTGTAACTGGACAGCATGTTGTATCTCTCTTGGAGGGGGCAGTTGATTTAGAGATTTTCTGAACACGTCCTTGTACTCCTTGAGAAGTGATACTAGTGCAGGAGTTGATGGTGTGTCTGAGGGGGGACATTGTGAGTTCAGAACAAATGAATTACACTGAACATTATTTAAAGTCCAGCTTATCCCCTTTAAGTCATAGGAACTGGTTTCTGTGAGGCAGAAAAACACAGTGTCATGAAGCAGCTTGTTTATTTTGATGGGGTGGATCTGGAAGCTTATCCCATTCCGGTTGAGTGTGATCACAGAAGTGTCATAATTGATATGTGGTTAATCATGTTGGAGTCAGTCAAGACCAGCAATGACATAGTGGCTGATTCCCGCCATAATTGGCCCCAAGATCTTAACCTGGATGCTCCCCATTTTCACAGAGAAGAATACCTGGATGGTCTACATGGAAGCAGTTTTGTAGGCAAGGGTTAAATAGGCTTCAATAAAAGACTCAATGCTGAAAGTTGGTCATAGAAGGTAATTTTGAGACAGGTAGAGGCCTATTAGGTAATATGAGTGTGGGGTTCCTGTCCACCAGTCCCCAAGTGTGTCCTGGATTGTAGCCAGGGACCGGCTGGAAGGGGTTGTCATTCTCTAGTAAGGGGGAAATGTATCTCAGAAATATGTATAGGGGTCAAAATGGGCTTTTATTCACTCTCAGAAGGAAGATCCCCTTAGAAACCTTCTGGTATATGGCCCAGGATAGGGAATAATAAAGGGGTTGTGCCAATACTTGGAGTCCTTCAACAATCCCTTGGACTCCTTGTACTTGGTCTTGGGCTCCTGCACCTTGGTTATAGTCTCTTGTGTTCTAATCTTATACTCCTGTGGTCTGTCCTGGCTATGGCTTCCTATCCTTGGTCTTCTGCTCCTTCTGTAGCTTATGTGGCCTTTTTAATCCACTTGATCCAGTCCCTGAAAAGTCTCAGATAGCTCTCTCTTTTATAGCCCCTTGTTTCAGACCAAAAACCTCTCTTAGAAACTGGACCTCCAAAGCTTAAACCATCCTGTTTTTCTTTTTCTATAATATATTAAACCTTTAAACTTACTTCAGCCAATGAAAGCCCTGAATTTTCTGCTTCTGCTCCTCATTTTTTAGGCTTTAACTCTCAAGTTAAAGCCCTTAAAACACTGATTAAATAAACTTTGGCTTGCAGCCAATCATACGCCTCAATTCAATGGTTTTGCCAAAAAAGTTTCCCCGGATTACCCGTCCTTGACCCTGGTTTGAACCCGAGGCTGTCTTGCTCCAGGTATATAACTGCTCCACGTTTTGAACAGTTTTGCCATAATTCCCATCATGTTCCCTGGCAAATCTTGAGCGCTTCCACATATGTTTTACTTAGGCAAATTTGACCCTTTGATTTTTCAACGTTTCCCTGTGTTTCTTTCAACGTTTTCTGACTTTGAACCTGCCTGCTATCTGTCTTTTTGTCTTTCCTAGTTGTTCTCAGCAAAATTTGCTCTTTTGCCCTTAAAGTTTCTCTGTTCTTCTTCTTTTTTCTTTATGGCCTATTTCCTCTTCAATCCCTCTTCTAAAAGTAACATATAGTTCTAACAAACTATAGAGTATTTTTCCTTCTCCTTCTTTTTTATTATTTAATTTTCAATTCTTTTTTAATCATAACCAGGCAATATTTAATTATTCTTTAACTGCTTCTTTTTTATCTAAATTTCCTCTCAAAAGTCACTAAACCAGCTCTTCCAGCCTCTGCATCCAGTCCAGCTAGTTCATCCTCTCAGCTCTTCAGCTCTTTAGTACCAACTTCTGGTCCTCTGGCCATACTGAATTATGATCAGCTAGTCCTGCATCATAATCTTCTTGTCCCTCAGCTTATCCTTAACCAGTTCCTCACCAAATCTTTACTAGGAACCTCCTTTGTTTCTTCTACACACTGAATCATATTGGTTCATTCCATTTAATATAAATTAACAGTCCATCAACTAGCCTTCACTGTGATCAAACAGTCCCTCCTGCTAGTTTTCTCTGTTAATTCTGTGAACCACCTTGGTTCTTTATCTCACCCCCATTACTAGAACTCATAGACCCAGGCATGAGTCTACATCAAACTGGTGTTTGACTGGGCCCTTGCAAGTGGCAGTCTACTTAGGCCATTCAACCATAGATCAATGTCTATGCGTTGTCTTTACTCACCCAGGTGATTAAATCCGGGATTTTAGTTGCAGAGTAATCAGCTCTACTTCCCAGTGGCCTGATCACACCAAGTTCTGCAGCTTGCTTCCTCAAGCAAGAAGCCTTGGTGACACCTCTGAGCAAGTCTATACCCTCCAATGCTCACCTTGGGTTTCCCCAAAGCTCCCATAGGGGCATAAACAAGGACACCCTACCAGTCTGTTAGGTAGGGTGCTTGCTCACAGACCTCTTGTAAGCATATTAGGGTACATTGAGCCCTCAGAGCTCTTCCCCTCCCTGGTAGCCTGCGTTACCCACCAGGGGTCCAAAACCTACTCCCCCAGACAGACAAAGTTCCCTGCTTGCTATTTCAGTCCTCACCCTTCCGCAGCCACAGTTTCCTGCGGGGTGAAGCACTATAGCCCAAAGCAGCCAATATCTTCTGCTGGGTGGAGGCAACATCTGCCTCTGGTAGTCCTTTATTACCTACCAGCCAGGCCTTACTTACCCTAGTAGTCCTATGTTACCTACTAGGCTCACCTTACTTACCCCCTAGTAGTCCTATGTTACCTACTAGGCTCCCCTTCAACGAACAACCAAACCTCTGCTTGGCCAACATTAGCCCCGCCTGCAAACCACCAAGCATGTGGATCACCACAATGAGGTTACTAGGGAAGGTAAGGCCTGCCTAGTAGGTAACATTGGCTACCAGAGGCAGAGGTTGAACCAGCCCAGCAGGTAACATTGGCTGCTAGGGTGCTAGTTAGAAGGTCTAAACCTAGTAGGTAACATTGGCTACTAGGGGAGGATGATGGCTCTTTTACCCAGAAGGTAACATTGGCTTTTGGGAAGAATGGGTGATGTGACCCTGGTAGGTAACGCAGGCTGCCAGGGAAGGGAGGAGCTACAATTGCTCTATGTGCTCTTGTGCACTCACAGGAGGTCTGTGGGTAAGTATCCTACCTAAAAACTTGTAGGATGTCCTTGTAAGTGTTTCCTAGAGGCTTTGAGGGGTCTTAAAGCTACCATTGGGGGCATGGATATTCTCAGAGGAGCATTATCAAGGTAGCTGCTTAGGAAAGCAGCTGTAGAACTTGGTATTATCAGGCCTCTGGGAAGTAAAGTTGGTTACTTTATGCTTGAAAACTCAGACCTAACCACCTGAGTGAGTAAAGACAACTGCACAGACATGAGAATTATCTGTTGTTGAATGGCCCAAGTGGAGGTCACTTGCAGGGGCCCAGAAAACGCCAGTAGCCTTGTAGACTTATTTCCTGAGTCTGAGGTATTGGTAACAGGGACTGAAAATGGAACCAAAAGTGATTCAAAGGAAAGGATCCCAGTGAAGACTAATAAGAAGGACTTAATGATTATAGTGCAGGTTAGTTGGAGGACTGACAGATCATGGTTAGGAAAGGAACCTTGATGGTTCATGAAGATAGAGAATGGAAACTAGGAGGTTAATAGCATTGAAGAACTAGCTGTTGGACTGGAAGGTTGTGGAAAAGAACTGGATGAAGAATGAAGATCATGAAGCAGGAATAGCTGAAGAACTGGAAGTTGGTTGAGAAGGACCAGCAGTAGTGGATGAATGAGCAAGAATGATGGATTTAGACTGCTGGAATAAGGATTGCTAATAAGAAAGAAGTAGTAAATAGAATTAATTAAACTGCCAAAAGTATGATAAAAATATTAATATTAATATTGTATAAAGAAATAGGTATAAAGTAGAAAATAGTTTAAAGAAAAATGACTGTAAATTTATAAGGAACTGATTGAGTAAGAGGGAGCTAGAGTAACCAGAAACATGACAGAGAAACTTTGAAGACAAAGGCTGGAGTTTTGCCAAAATGACTAAGTGAGGCAAGAAGCAAGCAGTAGGTGAGTTCAAATGGCTTAAATGTTAAGGAAAATATGAAAAAACTTGGAGAAACTTTGAAGAAATCAAGGTGCAAAAATTCCCTAAGTAAAACAATGTGGAAGCGCTCAAGTTTTGCTGGAGAAACATGACATGAATCACAGCAAATTTTTTTGAAACACAGAGCAAGTGTTTATCCGGAGAAAAACACCACTGGGTTTGAACCAGGGTCAAGAACAATTCATTTGGGTAAACATTTTGGTAAAACCATTAAGTCCATGTGTTTGATTGGCTGCAGGAAATCCCTGTTTGATTACTGTTTTGAGGGCTTTAACTGAAGAGTTTAAGCCTAAAAATGATGTAATTAAGCAAAAAAAGCTGAGTTTTATTAGCTGAAGTAAAAAATGGTTAATTTGTTATAGAGCAGGAAAAAAATGGATGGTTTAATCCTGGAGAACTAGAGTTCTGAAAGAAAGAAAGATAGAAAAAAAGAAGCACTGAAACAAGGAGCTATAAAAGGGGGTTTAATCTGAGACTTTTCAGGGACTGGATCAAATGGAATAACAAGGCCACTAGAGCTATACAGAGAGCTGGAGATCAATATAAAGGTGCAGAAGCCAAGAAAAAGGTAGATGGGCCCAAGATTAAGAAGCTGAGCCTTAAGATTTAGGAGCCAAAGTTTAGAAAGGAGCAGAAGTCCAGGATTCAGGTGCAGGAGTCTAAAACCAAGTACAAGGAGTCCAAGAGATTGTTGAAGGACTCCAAATATTAGCACATACATATTGTTTCCCAGAACCCTGGGCCATATAAAAGAAGGCCTCTAAGGAGATATTTCTTCTGAAAGTGAATAAAAGCTCACTTTGACCCATGCCCAAAGTTTTCAGTAGTAAAGCTAGACCCTATGAGTTAGTTACATAATATCTTCTACCCAATTCAAGGGGAGAAAGATACCTACCGTCAAAGTTGTAGAAGATTTACCACCAGTAAGTCTTCCCAGGATGAGTGGGAGAGATTAACTAGACACCTTAAGATGACAGATATGGGAAGGGAGTCTATTGGGAACAAGTTTACTAGGTTGAGAAGGACTGGTAAAGGCTCAGAGAGGGACTAGCACCTGCCAAAGTATAAGTGCATGGTGGGGATGCCCACTTAGTGATAGGGAAAGTATTGGAAGAGTTTTCAGTGATGCAGACCAAGTATAAGAAACTTCTAGCAAGCCACCTACCACTACTAGGAAATGACAAATCCTCTCAGTTGATCCCAGGCTATGACCCAGGACACACTATGGGGAATGGTGGGCAGGAACCCCACTGTACTGTCTCATGAGTGATGACCACCATTTGGGAGTCAGCCACATATACTACCTTGAAGCAACTGGGTACTTGGTCTATCTGTTGGGAGTCTGCAAATTCCTGATTGACCATGATGTCATCAGCCCCAGTGTCTAACAAAAGTTTATGGGTGTTCCCACGGAAACAAAAAGGGTAGGATAAGTGGGTGATTTTGTTTGAGGAATAACTGGCTTGGAGAGCAGGGTTTTCACTGTAAACTTGGAATACCTCTAGGGTCTCCACTTTATGTAGTAGTTGCAGGGATTCTTGGAAAGAGGAGATTAGAATGTGGGTCAAGTGGGGTTGCAGAACCTCTTGTATCTATGACCCCCAGGCTTTTCCTGAGTCCTCAATCTGGGACAACTGGAGCTCCCTCTTTCAGGGATGCTTGGTCCCATTTTCCTGCTGACAAGATTGGCGGTGACCTACTTGGTTGTGGGCGCTGCCAGGTGTGGAGCAAGATTGGGGTGGCACGTCATTGGACCTACAAAGCCCATGGAGGCTTGATTGTTAGCCTCTATAATGGCCTTGTAGCAATTGTTGACGGAGGTGCAGCACCCTACAAAAATCCATTTGCAGATATGGGGCTTCAGCCCATTGACAATGAGGGTGAGTAGCATTGCATTTCTGTCAGCGATGGCTTTGGGAGCGGCAGCAAGTGCTTGCTGCTAGGCTGCAAGATACTTGAGGACACTGCCTGTCTGCTTGATAGCAAGTAGAGGAGTCCCTACTAAAATAGGCAAGAAGGCTTTGCTGTAGCAGGATCTGGCCACGTCCCTGAAGGTGGTCCAAGTAACTTTGTGTTCCTGACTGGCCCAGTTGGTGAACCATAACGCAACAGGCCCTGTGAGACGTCCAGAAACAGTGGCAACCCACATATTCAGGTGCTTGGCAAATGCAGAGACAGGTTTCTGTGGAGTAGAGCCAACTGACAATATCAGCCCCCTTCACGCCGCCTGTGAAGGATTTGAGTTGGAGGTTCAGCATATGCTGCAAAAGATCAAACTGCGGCAGCATGACACTGGAGTCACATTGCCCTAGGTGGAGAGACTGTAAACGCTTGTATGTACCAATTGGTCCTGGTAGATAATGTATCCCTTGGGGATGTCCCCTTCAGGGATAGGGAAGAAGTTTTACTGGTATGGAATAGCCATACAACCTGTACTCTGTCCTTTCTTGTGGGGAATTTTTCTTTTAGGTAGGTTGTGAACCTACTGCTGCTACCACTGTTGAAACTGAACCAATGATAGTTCAGTATTTATTGGGTAAGACAACAGTCTAATAGAAAGGAAAGGAATGATAAGTTCAAGATAAGGTTTTTATTAATCAATATTGTGACTAATATACTATATGAGGAAAGCCATAAGGCCACAAGGGGGTGGCACAGTGGCGGGTTCCAAGTAAGGTTTGAAGCCAAGGAATAACTTATGCAGGGATCAGCAAAGTCAAATTGGCAGCTCTTCTAATTGGGAGATAGTACCCACAATTTAACCTCACCTTCTGGCTGATCCCTGCCGCTATATACATTATGGGGCAACTCATCAAGAGCCCCCTGTGTATTGTGAGATATGTTGACAGGAAAGAGGGGAATCTTGGTTACAATATAAACAATAGAGTGAGGCACAAATTGTGACCTACTCTAAAAGTTGCAGCACAAATCCACCAAGATTTCTGTGACCCATTCCAAAACATCCAACAAAACAGGCTTTTGATAATGTGTTTACACAATTGCTGTTCACATCCCTACCCTAGTCTGGATGTAATGTCTCCTCAAGTGGACTCAAGTTCTGAGGGATTTAACTAAATTTATGTTTTCTTTAATTTTATTTTTAAAGTTTATAATAAAGCCAAAAGCTTGATTTTGATCATACTTACATTCAATCACTTACATTTATTAACATATATATAAAGAGGCTACCTGTCTGGATGTAATGTTGCCTCAAGCGGGTTCAAACTGTAAGGGAAATATCTGAACATATTTTTTAAAATTTAATGTTGTGAGTTGATGAACAAGCCAAAAGCTCAATTTTAAATGCTTACAAGTAGTAATTTTCATGAATATTTGAAAGCATGGAAGTTAAATGATTTTACAGAGTGGAACCTAAATCATGTAAAATGAGACTATACACAACTAAAGCTTAAATAAATGTATATTTGGTTTCTTTATTTTTAAAGTATGTGGCTAACCTCATGTAATCATATCAAAGTGGTTTATCTACAAAGATTATCTACTTCAGAAGGTGTGGATTAAATTGGGAGAGAAGCAAAAAAAATTTAAGATACTTTAATATGATTGGATGTTTAAACCTTGCTGAGGATTGAACTGACAAACAAAAAGAGAGATTTAACTGCTTTAAAAATACCAAAAGGAAAAGAATACATAAATGTTAGTTTAAGTAAAGGATGGTTGGTTTGGCCATTTTTAATTTATTTATTCTGTTGCAACATTATTAATACTCTCTCTTGGGAAACTAATTCCCCAACTAATCATTAAGTTGGTGGCACTGTTATTTTTGACCATCTATTACAGGATCAAATATTTTGAGTACTAAGAGGAACACTATTTGGACAAACCTCATGACCTAAGAGGAACAATTACTTGGATAAGCTCCATGGCTAATATGACATACATGGACAGTATGTGGCTTCCCATGATACTTTGTAACACTCTAAACTCATATCAAATAAAGTATCATTCTCTTCTTAATTTTCCCCTTTATCTTTTTTTATATACTTCCCAGAAGTATATTTACTTGACAATTATAAAGTGAAATAATAGGAAAATTTACTCTGATGCCTCACCCAATTCAAGTGGCCATATATTGTTTGATAGAAACCAAGCTTACCATTCTATAATCCTAATAATCATATTAGGGGATTAAAATGATAATAGTAATAACAAGATTGTCAGGATACCACAACCTAAGTTGGGGTCCTGTTAGCCTCAGCTGCCAACTTACTTTGTTGGGAGGAGGGGAGGGCCCACCATAGAAGGGGTGCTAGTTTTATGAAGTAAGATTCTGAGTGGTCTACTAAGGTACATGTTCTAGTGGAATAAACTATGGTATTAACTAATCTGGACAAGTTAATGTAGGCTATTCCTGCATACTGGTTGTCAGATGGGAGTGACAGACTAGGGCTGTGGGGTAGAAGCCAGGTTTGGGTGTGGGTGAGACTTCCATATTGATCTGTTAAGCAGGAAAATAGTTGTATTTCTCAAATAATATGGTGAATGGGTACTTGTACCAAGCTCCTCCTTTATAAAATGTTATTGGAGCTCTCTGTCTGACCAGGCAATTAAAGCAGAGGATGTTATCCAAGGTGAACACCTTGCATTCCAATTTTGAAGGGGTATCCAGATAGATGTATTGGGCTAAAGGGAGCTCCTGGAAGACAATAAAATGAAGGACAGGTTTCAGGAACTTCCTCAGGTATGTAGACTATAGGGACAGGATTTTCTTTTAGTACATTATTGAAATGAAAAACAACTAAGAATAAATAAGGAATAAAATGATACTGTAAAATCAGAACCTAAAGGTAAAATGCAGGATTGACATATTCTTTTTCATGAACTCACCAACTTAATGGAGTAATTTTCATCCCAGAATAACTTACTTTTTTATATAAAATGATGAAAAATATTCCAGTAAGTTGGCGAGTATACACAAAAGAATTCGACAATCCTGTATTTTTACCTTTAGATTCTGAATCTACATTAATCTTTTTAGTGATACCCAAAACTTGATAGTCAATAGTTTTAATCCATCAGTCTTAGTGATCAATACCCTGACCTTGAAATTGAATTCTTAACTCTGAATTCTGTTATTAAAACTAGACTGTACTTCATTTTATTAGGTTTGATCAATTGTTTTAGTCCTTACTTCACCTCCTATAAAAGTTTGGAGTATTAATTTAGTTATTGTTACAAACTTTACCTAGCTTTCATTATTTAAAAATATAAATATTCTGGGATTGAAGGCTTTAGTTTATATTAATTTGTCCTGTAGCCTCAGACTTTACAAAGGTACCATAATCTTATTTATTTTAGAATGACAATACCAGTTTACAAGTGCTTTCTGGTTTTAAACATCATTTAAAATGCTAAGTTCTGCTTGAACTATCACCTGATAGCTGAGTTGCTCTGTTTCTTCCTGCCCAGGAGCTCTGGAGTCATAATGTACCTCCTGGCCTATAATTCTTCTATTGATATGACCCCAACCTGACAGTACATTGGTAACCCACAAATATCTCTATCATCTTTACTAGAGTTCCTCCCGTTTAAGATTAATGATTCCTCAGCAGCCACAATCTGGGTCACTTTCAGCCCCATGAGAAAAGCATATTATTGAGTAACTTCCAGGATACTGGCTGACTGTGGATTACATGACTGGGTGTCCTGAACTTCAAGCCAATCATTTGTTTTAACTTTAGGATTCAAACCTTTATGCTTAGCAGCAATTTCCTTTTCAGACAGCCTGTCAGTTAATACAGAAATGGCAGTATCTTGGTTTAATGCCTCCAGCAATCTAGATTGTTCAGGGTTAATCATCAGCCTATGATGCTCTTATGCACTTAGCAAGTTTGCAGCCAGGTTTTCCTGCAAAGTTCCTTTATTATCAGTTATAAATTACTGTTTGTTTATGTTTGCTCATAGGCTAGCCATTAAAAATATGTACAGCCTGCCTGAGCTTCCAAAGGGCCCACAAAAATATCAGGGAGAGGTTCCAAGTTCAATTCCCCCAATTGGAGTTTATTATTTCATATGAGAGAAATTAAATTCATGAAAAAGACTTACAAAATAGATTTTAAAAAATAAAATACCTACATATCTTTTTCAGATAATTCAAATAAAAATGGTAATAAACAATTTCTCAACTGAACCCATAATAGTTCAGTATTTGACTGGAGAAGACAGGAGTCCAATAAAAAGGACAAGCATGGGAATAAGAATTTTTATTAGAAAAGACCGTAATTAATACAGTAATTTTCAAACCTGTTGAGGTAAACAAAATATCTCAGTCTAAAACCAAAAACAACTAAGTCTAAAAACAAAATCAAAGTGGATCCAAATATATTGTAATTTAATATAAGCTCATTGATTTTCATTTTTTTTAGACTAGGTTTTTTGTTTATCTTAAAAGGTTTGAAAACTTCTTTATTCTATATCAAGAAGCCACAAGTCCATCAGGGGGTGCATGACAGTAGGTTTGACATAAGGTTTGGGTTGGGAATATTTTGAGTAAGATATCAGCACTTTGAATTGGCAACACTCTAATCAGGAGATAGTGCCCGCAATTTGACACTACACTCAGACTGATCTATATTGTTAGTCATGTTTTTGGGGTGACTCTTTGAGCAACCCCTGTGTATTGTAAAATAAGTTAGCAGGTGGTGAAGTAATCTCTGATGAAATAGCTTGATCCTTGTAATGTGTTAAGCCTAATTCAAGCTGTTCACCATGCAGGGACAGTCATTTAGCCATATTGCTAGATTTGGAAATTAGAGTCACTTATGCATTTGGCTTCAGGTCACTGGAAAGTGAGATTGTGGGTCTCAACCCTGTTTGCTTGGAACCTTGCTGGGAGTTCACTCTGTTGTTTTGACATTAATCTATCAGAGATAAATACAATACAATATTGAAAAAGCTAATTTTTGTGTCAAATATAGTGTTAAAATTTTTATGAAGTAGATATATAGATAAAATAATAATGATTTTTTTAATTATAAAACTTTCCCTTTATTATGTTGCAACATCTAAAATTAATCCCTCTTAGGAAAGCAAATCCCCAAGTGATTTCCCAATTAATCATTAAGTTAGTGAGTTGCTTATCAGCAACCCATCTTATACAGTAGTTTTAAAAGCTATAGCAACAATCAAAAAAACCTCAGATTTAAAAGAAATCTAAGTTGCACAAGATTCAGGAATTAAATAATTTAAATATTTTTTGGTTAAAAAATGAACTGTCAAATAATTTAAGAAATTTTACTAGCACATGATACAAAATTATATCAAACATCAAGCAGCATAGTTTAAAGCACAAACAAAATGAACTGACACAACAAGTGAGAGGGATTGATGCTGTTCTGGAGTAATTATAATCCAAGCAGGATTCAACTGAGGCACCAACAGAAGGACTAAAATGAAACAAAATTTGAGCAATCTAGAAGCAAGATTCTACAAGCACAAAAAAAATGAAGTCATACAAGATTTGTATTATGAGCATCCTAAAATAGAAGTATAACAGTTTAACAGCCAATCATCAGCTATCTGATTAAGTAAAGAGGAATTTTATTCATTTTCATGGAGCCTTATTTATATGAAATGGTTTGAGAACTTTCAAAATATGGACTTAAGATAACAATAAAAATAAATCATAAAATTTCAAACTTCTACTTTTAGTGATTTTATCCTAGATTTTTTTACAATGGCTTTCTGTTACAAAAGCAACAGCTTCAAGGCCCCGGATGGGAATCAAACCCCCTCAAAGCCGCCAGGCAGGGCTAGTGGGCAGGGGAGATTTTCCCGCACCTGGATTTTTGCTTTTCAAAGCAAATCCAGGTGCAGGAACCATTCCTGTCCTGGCAGTAGTTTCAGGGCCCATTCTGGGCCCCAAAAGCTACACCCAAGCCTTGGTGGGTTTGGCTGGGCCTGGGCAGGCTATTTTTAGCTGCCCAGTAAACCCAGTTCAAGCCCACCCTCCATTAAGTAATTTGGGGTCCCCAATTGGGGACCCCTTTTTTAATCAAGTTCCTTGGGCTCAGGAAAGCCTGTCAAGCCAGTTCAAAAATGGTGATCAAATTGGAAAAACCCCATAACCCCAGAAGCCAAACCTGCCAAAACCAATGGCCAGTCAATCTGAGATGGGCTACCAAAAAGCCAAACAACTGTTCCTGAAAACCCCAAAAATGACCATGAAGCAGCCAACCAAACAGCATAACTTGAGATGTCAAGCCTTGCCACACAGATATCACCAGAATAATCCCCAGAGGCACCTGCATGCAAGTAAGATTATAAAGCAGAAGCACTTGAAAATTTTTTGTATTGTCATACTTACCAAATAAAGTTGTTATTAACCTTTGGTTCTCCAATCTATTTCCATACATATTTTTGATACTCTTCCATCTGCATACACCCAAGCGTCAGTAACCACCCACTGGGATATATAGTCAGACTCCAGTTGGAAAAACCAAAGCCTTTGACTACTAATGTCCACCCAACGCTCCATTTGGCCCTGTGCATTTCACTGAGTATCCCACCAATCCTGACCACAAACCCTGGACATTGGAAGACTTGAAGTGGTACACCTGCCCAAACAAACCCAAGGAACACTACCAAATTATCTGTGACAGCAAATCAATCACCATCTACCCTTTGATCTTCAACAGTAAGTACAACAATCCTGCTGCCTACCTGGTCCCCATGGAACCACCCAACACCCAAACCAACCCTCTCAACCCCACCCACCTTTGATGCCACTGGCTAGAGTAGTCAATTCCTGGGAGTGCTTTACCTGGAGCTCACAGGATTGATTGGCTCTGCCTTGCCAGCAGTTGGGCCTTAGGCTGTGGCTGGGAAGGCCCTTTCCTATCTGGTAAAGTTAGGTCCCATCATCTTGTGGTCCATGCCAGTACCTGCTTTGAATCCTCACTCACCTGCTGGATCTTCACTGTACTCTTGGTATCCTGACACTTTCAACAAAAACAACATTTTCAACAGTGCCAGCAACCAATCCAGAAGCAGCCAATCCAGCTTCAATGGAGGCAAGTCTCAGAACGTGGAGGCACCTGTTTACACCCAAGCCTTTGAGACAGGTAACAAAGAAGCTGACCTGTACCTGATCCCCAACCCATATGGCTTTGACTTGTTCAACAGTCACCTAGTATCTAGCTCTGCCCCTGCTCCTGTACCCACCCTGGCACAAACTGCCTGTCAACAACCAATCAGGATGACAACCCTGATTTGAAACATCTTCCTGCCACCAGCCAACCTGCCCCCTCAGCCAATCAGGCTTCAGCTCCTGCGGCCCAGCGCCCCAAGCAACAAATAATTACTGCCCAAATTCTCAAAGAAATTGTGGCACAAAACCTGCAGGATATGTCCTGGGATCAGATAGCTAGCTAATTACAATTTACCTGAGACACAATGATGCGGGAATAAAATAAACTGATGAATAAGGGAAGCCTGGTTGGGATAAACAAGAAGCCCAAAAAGGCCCCAGAGTCCCAGATCAGAGAAGCCTACTTAATTATGCTCAATTGCCTGCAGCAGGACCCCAAGCTTCCCCTGACTTAGGTCCAGAAGCAAATTTTTATCATAGCATTTGGGTGTCTGAGTGCATTGTGTAGCTCTGGATGCACAGAAAGATGGTTTAAATCAGGGTGTTGACCAATGTTGGCAACAACCAATGGGATGGTAGTGAGAGACCCATATGATAATGCCATCAAGTCCACCCTGGTCAAATGCCTGACAAGTTTTTCAGATGATGTCATGTTTGTCTCATATTATAAGCTATCAATAGCTTTCAATGATTTTGGCAAGAAAGGAAAAGCCACCACCAAGAATGGAAGAAAGAAGGTCAAGAGGGGGACTTTCATTGTTGCGTTTCTGGCTGTTTTGGCCAAGGATTTGTCTAAAATTAGAAAAACCCAGATTTCATTGATGGCTACTCATACAGCCACATCCTCAGTGGATTACTTGACTCCTGGGATAGCTCAAATTGCACTCACCAGGTTTTTTTGAGCCACCAGATGGAGGGTAGCTCAACTGCTCTTGAATCCATCCAAGGATGGGGGCATTAGGGCTCTGTGTACCCAGCCAGCCATGCTGACATCCATCTGGCTGTTGTTGTGTTCTTTAATATTATAGATACACTCCAGGAGCGCCTCCCTCAGCTTTCAACAATCTCTATCTTGGGGTTCTTGACTATGACTCTCTCTTTGGTCAATAGATGGTGGCTGACTTGTTTACCCAAATTGTCTTCCATATGAGCATGTTCAGCCAAACATGTAAGATCAAGCACCTCCCACCTTGTGCCACAGCCACCTATCAGCCAAAAAAAGCAATGACTGATGAGGAATATGACAAGCTGTATATGGCGGCCATCTCAATAAATCCTCCTGCCTCTACCCCCGCCACCACCCCCACCTGCCTGCCCCACCCACCCAATCCCAGACCCCCCAGGCCAGTACCACCTCTACTCTTACTTCCTGCGCTATTCTACATACTAGACATCACTCTTCCCCACCCCAATAAACTCCCTATCATCAAACATTTTCTATTTATATTATCTTTATTTTGAATTTCAATTGTTCATTTTTCTTTGTTTATAGTTGGCTTTATTCTGTATGTTCAGTTTTTTTCTATAAAATCATATATTTGCTATACCATGTATCTAGATTCAGAACACAGTTATTTTTAGCACTAAAACACAGCCCCTGTGAAAATATTAACAACAATTTAGTGATGAGCTAAATTTGAATTAGAAAAAATTAGTTCAATTGTGTTTAGATAAAGTTGTCACTGATCTGAATTCAAAACCTTAATGATAAACTTTAATCCATCCAGAAGCCAAGCAAGAAAGTGATTGCTGTGACATAAATGGTTATTCAATCATTCTTTGATGCATGTGCACTAATTAATATGATTTGCTGGATTTTTTTCCATTGAGCGCCATTGCTGCTGTGGCAAGTTGTTAGTGGACTAGTGCCCAATCAGCTACTGGGTTAGCACTAGTCCATCAACATCTTGCCACAGCAGCAATGGCAAACAATGACAAAACAATCAGCCAATTATATTAATTAGTGCACATGCATTAATTAGTTATTAAATGACCCTTTATGTTGCAACAATCACTTTATCGCTTGGCTCCTAATTGGCTTAAAGTTTATCATTAATGTTTTGAATTTGGATCAGTAACATCTTTATATAAACACAATTAACCTATTATTTTTAATTCAAATTTTGATGATCACCAAATTGTTGTTAATATTTTCACAAGGGGCAGTGTAAAGTGCCAAAAATAATATGGTAATTAAGGAAACAATGCCAAAACAAAGCAAAAAACACATACAGTAGTTTTAAAAGCTATGGGGACAAGCAAAAATTCTTCAGATTTAAACAAAATCCAACTCTCAGGTTAAAATATACACTCTGTTAACAGGGTTTATTGGTGTTAATGGGCAAAATGGGTTAACACAGCAACAAAGTACTCACGCGCAAAGCAAAACCATTCAAAATATAATCTGAAATACATTGATTCACAAACAAAATGGTGTGAGTTGACTTTTGGTGTACATATGTTTACTATGTGAATTGGTGACAAAATACACCCAAGCGTGGTGTGTCAAAACTCAATCCAAAAATGAAACACAATAGCAACTCACTATGTTAACAAAATCACTCATGCAATGTGTGCAATGGATTGTAATCATGAATGATACCAAGGTATCTAAAATAAGACACAAGATCTGAAACATAAATTTTAAAAATGTTGTGTTGGGTGTTTTAATTTGGCAGTAAAATCTAGGAAAATTGGTGGATTTTTTTTGAGGATTCTAAAATGGGTGTTGTAAAACCAAAAACAACTAATTAAGAAATAAAAAAATCTATAATTGGGATATTGGGTGGGAAAAACTCTAATTAAATATCTATATTCAGATAAAAGTAAAAATTAAATTTAGGGAGTAACTTAATTGAAATTTATTTAATATTTTATTAAGCTTTAAAATGGAAGAAACACAGCAACAGACTACCATTGCACCTGTTGTGCGCTGCGGTTGCAGTCACCCCTGCAGGTCAAAGAATAGACTTAGTACAACACAAGTGCCTACTCAGGAGGGAGGCAGGAGAGAAGAGTTCCATAGTGACGCTGCACTGACACAGCCAGTTCAAGGAGCACAAGCTTTTAGGGTGCAGAGCATAAACCCTCAGGTCTCCAAGCTGAACCAGAAGCCCACCAAGGTCACCGCTACAAAGAAAGTTAGAAACAAGGAGGTAGAACTTAATTTGTATGTGTTTGATTTTGTGTACCAGCAAGAGTCAGTCCTGTCAGCCATGCTGGAGAAGTTGAAGCCTGTACTTGATACTAGCTATAAGCCTATGTCAGTGATGGCAATCAGGAAAAGGACAAGGAGCCTGGGTTCTTCAGAACTGACAAGGGACAGTTGGTGCTCAAAAAGGTTGCAGCCTTCTATACCAAGGTATCCATGCTCTGTGCTGTGCCCAATGCCAATGAGTTGTCCCCTACTGCCAAAAAGCCTGCCCAGAAGCGCATCCCCAACATCAAATGCATCATCCTGCTTAAGCTAATGGAGGAATTGGGTGACTACAAGGCAGCCTCAGCCATTGTTGGAGTGGATCCCAAATACACCAGCAAGACCTTCCAAAAATTCATTAATACTGGTTGTGTCCGTGCTGCAGAAAAAACTTGCACGTGTCAACCATGCTCACCAAGGAGCACAAATGGGCAATCTACCTGTGGTCCACCCAGGACTGCCATCTTGAACTGGCAAATATACAGGCCTTGGTCAAGTCCACTTTTGGGATTGTGGCTTCCATTTCCTTTTACTACCATCTGCTCAAGGGAATGCACTTTTCCTGGAAAAAGCTTGGGGTATCCCCCTACAATTGGAATAGCTCAGTCAACATTGACGTCCGGAAAAAATACACAGAGGTATACACTGCTTGCAAAGCCAAGGGGACAGTCAAATTCTACTACATTGACAAATCAGCATTTTCCTCATCAATGTGCAATGGGTATGGGTATGTCCCCAAAGGCTCAAATGACAGGATGGCTTGGCATGCTGCAGTCCGCGCCACAGCCTATTTGATGGTGGCTCTCCTTGGTCCAAAGGGGGTTGAGCTTTATCAATTGATACTAAGCTCCCACAATAGCTGTACCTTTCTAAAATTTCTCCAAATGGTCCAGGAGCACCTGAGGCGCTCAAACCCGGGCTTTACCAATGTAATTGTGCTGGACAACATTGGTCTCCACAAGGTGGCAGATATTCTTGAAGAACTTCCATCAATTGACACCAGCATTGCAGTGGGCCCCCAGCAATTGGCCACGGCAATTTTGCGCCTTCTCTTCCTCCCTGCCTATTTGCCCTTCCTAAATCCCATTGAGGAAGTCTTTGGGTGGCTCAAGCAAGTTGTCAAGCGAGGAACCCCAACTGGGACTGAGAACCTCTTTGATTTGCTGCAGGCCAGGATCCACACCCTCCCAGCTGAGACCATGGCCAAATTCTATGGCCACGCTGATTTTTTCATCCCCATGTGCCTTGCCAAACAGCCAATCAATTAAAGGCTTATTGTGTCTAACTTTTTTATATTCTATAATTTAGTATTAAAGATTTATTAATTATCATTTTATATTTAGATGTTTCCACACCTGCAATCACATTCAGAAGATCCATCAATAGATGTAAGTAATTTATTTATTTATAATCATTTTTTATTGTGTCATCTAAGGGTATCCCAAACGCTCAGTACTGGATTACGCAAAAATATTTAAATCACTTTGGTCAAATAAATGTAAAAATAGTTTTAAAAAAATTAAATGTAAAATGTACAGGTTAGGATTTATTTTATTAACATATAATTTTATACTTTTATGAAACCCATTTCCGCAATATATTTTGCATATATTGGTTGCTAAAATATTATTTGAAAAATCAATTTTAATAAAAATATTGTAGAGTATAAAGATGTTTATTAGAAGAGAGAATTTATTATAAACACCTGTAGTGAGTTTGGCAGTATGTACCCACCCCGTAATGGAGATGGCGCACAACCTCCACTGCCACACTGTGTATAGTGGATATACCTGTATTAAAGTATTTGCGCCTGCTGGTAAAAGGAAGGATGTTGAGGTGGGAATGGAGGAGCAGCTTTTCTTGTGGGGCTGCAAACCTGAAGATGCCTGCCAGGACCAGGGCGTCCTGGATCACATGGTCATCTGAGTTGTATCCAGGGGGGACCTTCTTCCTGTCAAGTGCAAGACAGGTCTTGTCAATCCCCAGAAGGACCCTGTCCAGGTCTTCAACAGATGCCCCCATCCCAAAGAAGAATAAGAACCCCAGGTAAACAACCAGATGAAGCCTTTGTCCAGCAAAGGCTTCTGTAAACTCACAGAGTTTATTATACACAGTGCTAATCTTCTTCTCATGCTTGTTTTGGCAAAGGTCAGCTCCATAGCTGCTGGGACCCCTGTCTTGTTGACACTCCAGGCCAGCCTAAAGTCTACCAGGAGGATCTTGGTCTTCTTTACGGCTGTTGCAGATGCAACAGCCAATTTCAATACCGCACGCCCAAAGTTCTCCAACAGGTAAGATATGGTGTGCTCCACCAGGAAGCAGAAGCAAGCAGCTGCATGGGCCCGGCCCATCTCCAGTATATTCTTGAATGGGAGAGTTGCCAGGATGTCCCAAACAAGCTCAATGGAGTTTACATAGTAAACTCCACCGAGGTTCACTGGGTCCAGGCAGACCAAGTGGGCATCCTTGTAGGCAGTAACTTCCCACTCAGATGCCCCCTCAGAATGCGTCAGCTCAGCTAGCGCGTCCCTTGTGATTGGGAAGGACCCGTGAATTCTGTCTTCAAGCTCCCGCAAGACAGGGGGGACAGAAAAAGCTGTTTTGCTACATGATTAGCATATTTGGCATAGAAGGTGGGGGGGACAAAAGGGACCAGGACCCGGCAAAGTTCACCATCAGCATCTTCTAAAAAAAGGTAAGTATTTGAGAATTTTTATTAATTATAATTTTTTAGGTTACCTTCTTGGTTTTCTTCCTTGCCGGCAGCTTCAGCCAGCTTTTCCATTCTTGGCGCAATCAATTGCGCAGACAATTTGGTATCCTCTGCCCTGGAACGCTTGGCAGGTTTGAGGTGGGCATACATCTCCAGGTCATCAACCCAGACAAACGGTGCAGAAAGATTCTATGCCTTGAACTGGAGCCCCTCAACACTGTTTTTTGAATATTTAGTAAGCACTTGATTGTTATTTCTGGGGTGTCAGGCATTTTTGACATTAGTGCCTTTGCAGACACCTTATCAATTATGTCCCCAGTGAGGACGGCAGACTTAACCTTTGCTTTGACCTGGCAGTCAATGTCCTTTATTTTGACAATTGCCTAGTTGAGGTCCTTCAGAAGCTTTTTGAGTTCTCTCATTTGATTTTTTACTAACATTTTCATATGTTTTTATAGATTTTGCCCCAATAAATTCTGTATTATTTTGATAATGTTGCCTCTTTGTTTATTCCCTTTTGTTTTCCCATTTACTACATTACCCCATCTTTCATACCCATTTTGTATATATTTTACGCTCATCTCAATATGTGTTGTTTGCTTTGTGTTAACATTGTTTCCTTGATTACCATATTATTTTTGGCGCTTGACATAGCCCCTTGTAAAATATTAACAATGATTTGGTGATCAGCTAAATTTGAATTAGAAAATTATAGTGTTAACTGTTTTTAGATAAAGTTATTACTGATGCAAATTCAAAACCTTAATGATAAACTTTAAGCCAATCAGGAGCCAAGTGATAAAGTGATTGTTGTGACATAAAGGGTCATTTAATAATTATTTGGTGCATGTGCACTAATTAATATGATTGGCGGGATGTTTTTTCATTGCTGCTGTGGTGAGTTGTTGGTGAACTAGTGCTAACCCAGCAGCTGATTGGGCACTAGTCCATCAACAACTTGCCACAGCAGCAATCACGTACAATGGAAAAATATCCAGCCAATCATATTAATTAGTGCACATGCACCAAATAATTATTAAATGACCCTTTATGTCACAACAATCACTTTATCACCTGGCTCCTGATTGGCTTAAAGTTTATCATTAAGGTTTTGAATTTGCATCAGTAACAACTTTATCTAAAAACAGTTAACACTATAATTTTCTAATTCAAATTTAGCTGATCACCAAATTGTTGTTAATATTTTCACAAGGGGCTATGTTTGGGTGCTAAAAATAAATGTGTTCAGGATCTAGATACACGGCATATAAATATATGATTTTAAAGATGCAAGATGAATATAAAGAATATACCCTCTATAAACAAAGAGAACACAAAAAATTGAAATTCAAAAAAAAGATAATATAAAAAGAAATTTTCTGGGACCAGGGGTTTATTGAGGCAGGGAAGAGTAATGCCTAGTAGGCAGAATGGCGTGGAAAGGAAGACGTACAGGTGGTGCTAGCCTGGGGGGTCTGGGATTGGATGGGTTGGGTTGGGTTTGCGGGTGGGGGGTGTTGGTGGTGGGGGTGGAGGCAGGAGGATTGCACGTGATGGCCAACATATACCGCTTATTGTATTCCTCATCAGTCATTGGCTGGATGGGCTAGTAGGTGGCTATGGCACAGAGTGGGAGGCGCTTATCCTTGCGTGATTGGTTGCCCATGTTCACATGGAAAACCATTTGCGCAAATAAGTCAGCCACCTTAGGTGACCAAAGAGAAAATTGTGATCAAGGACCCCAAGATAGAGGTTGTTGAAAGCCTGAGGGCGGCACTCCTGTGGTGTATCTCTAATGTTGAAGAAGACAACATCAGCCAGATGGACGTCTGCATGGCCGGCAGGGTAGACTGAGGCCTGGTGCCCGCATCCTTGGATGGCCTCAAGGGCAGTGGAGCTTTCCTCCATCTGGTGGCTCAAGAAAACCTGGTATTTGGAATATGAGCCATCCCAGGAGTTGAGCAATCCACCAAGGATGTGGCCATATGAGTACCCATCAATGAAATCAGGGTTTGTCTAATAGTAGACAAAACCCTTGGCTGAAACAGCCAGAAATGCACCAATGAATGTCCCCTTCTTGACCTTCTTCCTTCCATTATTGGTGGCAGCTTTTCCTTGCTAACTGAAATTGTCAAATGCAATTGATAACTTGTAGTACAAGACAAACAGATGTCATCTGTTAGACTTGTCAAACATCTGACCAGGGTTGATTTGATTGCGGTGTCATATGGGGAATCCTCAGTGCCATCCCATTGGTTGCTGGCAAAATTGGTAAGAACCCGTATAGAAGCCACCTTTCTGTGCATCCAGAGCTGCACCATGCGCTCAGACACCCAAATGCCATGGTGTGCAAGTTGCTTCCAGACCTGGGTCAATGGAAGCTTGGGATCCTGCTGGAGGAGGTCAAGCATTATTGGGTATGCCTCATTGATCTGGGACTCTGTGGCCTTCTTTGGCTTCTTGGCTGTCCCAATCAGATTTCCCTTATTAATCAGGTTGTTGAATTCCTGTATGAAATAGCCTGGGTGAATTGTAATTGGCTGACTATCTGATCCCAGGACAGACCCTGCAGGTTGAGTGCCACAATTTTCTGAAGAATTTGGGCAGTGATTATTCTGTGTTTGGGGCGCTGGGCAGCAGGAGCTGAAGCCTGATTGGCTGAGGGGGGGCAGGTTGGGCAGTGGTGAGAAGTTGTTCCAAATCAAGGTTGCCATCCTGGTTGGTTGGTTGGTTGACAGGCAGCTTGTGCAGGGGTGGGTGTGGGAGCAAGGGCAGAGCTAGACGCTAAGTGACTCTCAAACAAGTCAAAGCCATATGGGTCAGGGGACAGTAACAGGTCAGCTTCCTTGTTACCTGCCTCAAAGGCTTGGGTGTAAACAGGTGCCTCCACTTTCTGAGCCTTGCCTCCATTGAAGCTGGTCTGGTGCAGATGGCTTGGCTGCTGGCGCCATCAAAGATATTGCTATTAAAAACCATTGTAAAAAACCTAGGATAAAATCACTAAAAGTAGAAATTTTAAAATTTAATGATTTATTTTTATAGTTATCTTGAGTCCATATTTGGAAGGCTCTCAAAATCATTCCATACAAATCTGGAGCCATGAAAATGAATAAAATGCCTCTGGTCCTAAATTGAATAGCTGTTGATTGGCTGTTAAACTGTTATTTTTCTATTTTAGGCTGCTCATACTAAACAATTTTGTGTGAGTTCATTTTGTTTTGTGCTTGTGTAATCTTGCTTCTAGATTGCTCAAGGTTTGTTTCACTTTAGTCCTTTTGTTGTTGCCTCATATGAATCCTGATTGGATTATAATATACTCCAGAATAGCATCCATCCATTTCACTTGTTGTGTTGGTTCATTTTGTTTGTGGTTTAAACTACACTGCTTGATGTTTGATTAATTTTGTATGATGGGTTAGTAAAATTTTGTTTTTGGTTTGACAGTTCATTTATTAACCAAAGATATTTAAATTAATTGAATCCTGAATCTTGCTTGACTTGAATTTTGTTTAAATCTGAAATCATTTTGTTTAAATCTGAAGAATTTTTTCTTGACGCCACAGCTTTTAAAACTACTGTACTGAGATAAACGTAAAACATATACACAATGGGTAAAAAGATGGGATAATATAGTAAATGAGAAAAAAAACAGGGATAAACAAAGAGGCAATAATATCAGAATAATACAGATTTTATTGGGGTAAAAGCTATAAAAACATATGGAAAGGTTAGCAGAAAAATCAATGAGAGAATTGAAGAAGCTGCTTAAAGACCTTGACTCTGCAATTGCAGAGATCAAAGAAATTGACCACAAGGTCAAAGCCAGAGTGAAGTCTGCCGTCCTTGAAGGGGACAAAATAGATAAGGTATCCACAAAGTCCTTATGGTCAAGATGCCTAAAACATCCAAGAAACTAATCAAGTGTCTTCTCAACGTCAAAAAACCGTAGTTGAGGGCCTGCAATTTAAGGTGTATAATCTTTCTGCGCTGTCTGCTGGGTTGATGACAAGAGAGGTATGCACATCTCAAGCTAGAAAAGCGTGCAAGGAAAGAGAATACTGAATTGCCAGCGCAATTGCTTTCACCAATAATGGCTAAGCCTGCTGAAGCCGCCAGCAAGGAGGAAACACAAGAAGGTTACCTAAAAAACAAAATCAATAAAAATTCAAAATTCTTACTTGTTTTTTTTAGAAAACATAGATAGCAAAATAAGCCAGGCCCTGGTCCCCTTTGTCCCTGCCACATTCTTTTTCAACTACGCCAATCATGTGACAAGGCAGCTGTTTCTGTCCCCCCTGTCTTGCAGGAGCTGGAGGACTGTGACTTTACAACAGTCACTGTTAAGTATTTAGCGGAATAAATACTCCAAAATATAAAGTTGTTCTGTTTTTTCTGTTTATTTTATGTGGATAAGTTGACTGGAATTCTTCAGATAAAGATTCCTGGAAACTTGTTATCTATATTTAATAAAAAAAACAGAATGTAGTTTGTTAGTTAGGCCATACTAATTGACAAAACTAAGGCAAGATTGGTTGAATCAAGCTTGGAGACTGGGTGTCTCAAACCGGTTAATTCCCCTTGAAGGTTGAATGATGCCTGGGTATTTAGGATTGATCAGCTGGTTCCCAGTTGAACATTGATAGTTTGGATCTGGAATACGCAATTCCACAGGGTTTTGGCGCTGGGACTGAGGAAGCTTCATGCTGAATTGATACATTGAGATGAATGGCGTCAGGTGACTCATTCTCATTGTAGATAAATTCTCATAGGTTGAGAAGTAATGGTGATCTTTTAGGTAAAGATCTAGGTTTGGATGACTCAAACATCATAGATCACTTGAGATGAATCATAGGTTGATTCAGGAACCAGAGGGGTTTTCAGCCAAATATGCCCTGAATGGTTATAAGCAAAAACAGCTAAACTTTAATAAAGATATATTGTCAATTTTGACGCTTTCCCCTCAAATACCTTTTCAATTATGTCTTTTTTGTTGAATTTTGAAAGGGCCAAATTTGAAAGTTTTTCATGTGGAAACCGTTGCTGCCAGGAAAGAGGTTCCTACAATTTTGTTGGAGGAAGCCTGGGCAAGCTTGGAGGTCACCAAGACGGTGCCTGAGGAGTCTTTGGTGGAATTAAAGGCTACTTTTGAATAGTTATACTCCAATTACTTTGCAAAATAAGGGACTCCTGCCCAAAGAAACCAAATCTATGTGTGGGATTCCTGGAACCTGTTAGTAGGATGGGACAAGATCTTACAGCAAGTGAAAGCAAAGGCAAATTGTGAAATTGAGGCTTTAAGGGCAAGGGAGGAAAAGAGCGTTGAGATCATGTCCCATTGGCGGGATGATAACAAAGTGTTGTCCGATAAAATTGCCTCTCTAGAGACAAAGCTCTTCAAAGCTTTGCCAAAGGAGGGTAATGGGAATAAGAGTCAAGGGCAGGATAATGGCAGGATGGACTGGTTGGACCTGGATCTGCCACAAGGACCGCATCCACAGGTCCTTTCTGATGTTGCGGGAGGCATTGGATGAGCTTACTCATGCCAAGGGGCATCTGAGTGAGCAGTTACTGCCTACAAGGATGTTCAACTGGTCTGCTTGGACCTGATATTCCTCAGTAGAGCTTACTGTGTAAACTACATTGAGTTTGTTTGGGACGTCCTGGCAACACTCCAATTCAAGAACATACCGGATATGGGCCAGGCCCATGTGCCTGCTGGCTTCTGCTTCCTGGTGGGGCACACACTTCTTACCTGCTGGAGAACTTTGGGCGTGTGGTGGGAAATCAGCTGTTGCAGACACAAAAGCTGTCAAGTAAACCAAAACCCTCCTTACCAACTTTGGGCTGGCCTTGAGCGCTGACAAGACAGGGTTCCCTGCAGCCATGGAGCTGACCTTTGTAAAGACAAAGCATGAGAAGAATATCAGCACAGTATACAAAAAACTTTGCTAGTTTACCAAAGCCTTTTCTGGGCAAAGGCTCTATCTCATGTTTTAGCTCAGGCTACTATTCTACTTTGGAATGAGCACTAACGTTGAGGTCCTAGATGGTGTCCTAATCAGGATTGACAAGGCCAGGCTCTCCCTTGACAGAAAGAACGTCTACCAGGCTACAACTGTGTTGACCATGTATCCAGGACGCCCTGGTCCTGGCAGGCATCTATGGGTTTGCAGCCCAACCAGAAAAGCTGCTCCTGCATTCACACCCAACCCTGCTTCCTTTTCAAGTTACCATGAATATTTTATCAAGGTGTATCCACTGTCTACAGTGTGGCAGTGGAAGTTGTGTGCCACCTCCATTGCCAGTTTTGTACATACCAAAGAACTCACTACAGGTGAGCCTAATAAATTTGCTATTACAATAAATTTCATTACAGTTTAATTATTTTTATTATAATTAATTTTAAACAATTTTCATTCCAGTGATCTAATAGAAAAATTTAAAGCAGGTCTTTATACAGGGTAATAATATTTTTTATAAAATCTATATACCTTGATAGCTTTACCTTTTTACTTTTTTTAATTATCTTTACATATTTACAGGCTAGTAGTGACATGAACTTATGTTTATAATACATTAATATCAAGCATTTGGGAAAGCCCCCACAGAAGACAAAAGAAAAAAATCACAATACAAAATTAAGCATCTGCGTCAGTGGTGCTGTTCTATGTGATTGCTGGCTTGGAAGCTTCTAAATATAAAATTATAAACCATAAATCTAAAATAGTAAATTAGAGAATAAAAAAGTTGGATATGCTAAGCCTTTAATTGATTGTCTGTTGGGCAAGGCACGTGGGGATTAACAAATCAGCGTGGCCATAGAAATTTGCCGCAGTATCAGCTGGAAGGGTGTGGATCCCAGCCTGCAGCAATTTAAAGAGGTCCTCGGTCCCAGTAGGGGTCCCTTGCTTGACAACTTGCTTGAGCCACCAAAAGACCTCCTCAATGGGATTTAGGAAGGTAGGACACACCATCTCTAAAACAGCATTTCAATTTACGCCATCTCAAATTTAAGTCAAGATGGCATTTTTTTTGTTAGTGATTTTAAATCACAAAAAAACAAGCAATAAAATAGTTAAAATTTACATATACTTTTATAATGCGGCATCTCAAATTTACTTTATCTAAATTTCATTATTTTGAGTCAGATTAATTAAATCTTATTTTACTAACTTTATTTACATTTGAAATCACTTAGTGTGGGGTGTTATTACACCATCTTGACTTTATATCATTTTAAATCATGCTATTTATCTTTAACTAAAATAAGCTTATCTCCAAACTAAAATAAAGCCTGTTGTATAGTGCCAGAAGATATCCCTTTAGTATAAACCCAAGACACTTATACCAGGAACAACCTAAAATAACACTAATATGATAGTCCAACTAGTGATTGTCATTGCTGGACAAAATCCACTTTTTCTATATGTACTTTATAACTTATCTATACATGGATATGTTGATAAGGGTTTCCTTAATAAAATATTTTGATAGTGATTTTAAAATAAAAGGGGGTGATTACGCCTTTTTGATTTATGTCACTTTGAATTCCACCGGATTTCATATCACTTAATTGATTTGATGCACACAATGGATAGGGGAAAATAAGGGGAAATTACATATGAGGCCAGGCTACGCTATATTGATGCCCCTCTGCTATTCTTGTTTTCCATTTTTCAAAAGTAAAAATTGACATTAAAACCCATTTTAATAAAAAATGTAAGAAATTGCCTGAAACTTTTCAAATATATAGTTTGGCTTCCTCTAAACAACTAGGTACTTTTTAGCCCCAGTTGTATAAGCTATTTTTTAAATATTCAAGCTTTACTTTTTGGCCTGGTTGAGATAGCTCCACCAGAATTTGTTAATTTAAATAAAAATGGTCAAAAATACTATGTTTTGATCTACAGCACCTCAATTACTTTACTTCAAAAATGCCATTTTGACTGTAGCTTTCAGGCAAAACTCAAAGGTTTTTACTTGAGTTACTATATTTTTTTTGTTTTTAAAAAAGCAAAAAAAATTGAGATTTTGAGATTATATATTTTAAAGCCTTTCCTACAATTCTATGTAAAAATATTAAATACTTTTATATTCAAAACTTTCTCATTTTCTCTTTAAAAACAACCCCCAAATTGCTCATTTTTTGATACTAATTCACTTTTAGATGCCTCCCAAGTCCATCAATAAAGCTGCGTCCAAGGCCACCAGGGCCTCCAAGTCCAAGGTCACTACTCCCATGGCCAAAAAAGTCAAGACAACCCTAAAGAAGCAGACTTCTTAGGCTAAAGCCCCCCAAACCCCCACACCATCACCTGAACCAGAAGAAACCAGCCCAACCCCTCCTCACTCTCCTTTTGTTTACTCCCCCTCTGATCCTCAATATAAGTTATTCAACTTCAATTGTCACTCTGATCCCACTTTGAAGCCTGGAGAGGAAGAGGAGCAGGAGCCTGGTGCTCCAGTGGATGAGCAAATTGAGCTCTTGGATCTAAAAACAGTCCTCAATATCTGCAATCAAAATGACACATTTGCTGTGCCCACCATATACCCTGCCAGCTACCCTATAATGACCAAGAAGGGGGTGCCGCTTTTTATACAAAAGATACAGCTTCAGCTGTAACAAAGAGAAAAGGCTGATCTGTCAACATCACTACAAATGTGATAATGTGGGGGCCCTGAAAGGCTCACCACCTATGGATTCACCAGATTCAAAGCCCTGGCTGTTGGCCATGACTGCTCTGAGCCTTTTGACCCCTTGAACCAACTGATCTTCTGGTTTCTTTGCCAGGTCATCCTAATCACCAGGGACCAAACCTCCACTGAGGTAGTTATTGATGCCCTCTCAATTTGAACAACTCCCAACTTGCCGCTGTTGGTGGCACCACTAAATTGCAGAGATACCTCACTAATGAGAGGTATGCTTTGAGCCTTGAAGTGGTCAGTGCTACATCAATCAATCAGTTGATTATAACTAAGGAGCAGAAGCTTTCACGCCATGAAGAGAAATTCCTCCTCCATGATGACGGCCAACATGCCCATGAGCAAATATTTTGCTTTGCTACCTCGCAGGATCTTTGCAATCTTCTCAAATGCAAGACCTGGCTTGCAGATGGCACTTTCTATACCTGCCTAAAGCTATTTAGCCAGCTTTGGAACATGTACAGCAGGTGAGAAATCTAGTTCTTTCCCTAATCTTCTTTTTCCTCTTAAATAAGAAGCAGGAAACATATTGATATGCTCTTTCAATTTTGAAGGTTAAGTTGGATGAGATCCTCCTAACCATCATAGAGGAGCCAAAGAGACTAGAAGGCTCAAGAAGAAGGCAAAGCCACAGGAAGAGGAAGCCACCCCAACCAAGAAACAGGTAGAAAGCCTTCCCTACCATAAATATATGGTGGTGGATTTTGAACAGGCTCAGGCAAATGCATTCATCAAAGTCTTCAAGAGCTCTCCCCCAGGGATGCTACTTTCACTTTCAGCAGCCATTCTGCTGCCGCCTTCAAAAATGCTCAGATCTTCACGAGGTTGTCAATGCAGAAGGCTCAAAAGAGGCCAAGGACATATTCAACTGCTCTGATGCCCTTGCTCTAGTAAGAAAGTAAGAAACCAATGCCTTCTACAATACCCTCCTCTATCACCCATATATCCTTGCCCACCAGGCAGCCTTTTCTCCTTTCATTGAGATTTTTGAAACTCAAAGGGTAGGAGTTTAAAGGAGGACGTCACATTAGAAAAGGTAGTGACTCAATCACCTGGAACTGCTATAAGCATATCAAAGAAATTTTGATCAATATCACCTCTTCCCTTGAAGGGTGGTATAGTCAGTTTGCTACAAGAGTCAGGGTCCAGAAGCCTAAGTTCAACAAAATCATGTTGCATCTCAAGACCCAAAAAGCCATCTCTGCCTGCCTCTTCAAGGCTGGCATGAAGACTCAGGGCAACCCTCCCAAGCACACCAACATGGTTAAAAAGTACACATAGATCAGCAAGGTGTTTCTTGCATACTATCCTAAGGATAGAAAGCTTGAGCATCTCCAAGCTATCTCAGTTGCTCTTTCTAGCAATATTTGAGCCTTTTTTAATAAACACTACTTTATCTTCTCTCTTCTTTATTTTAATTTTATCATTTTTAATTTTATTTAGTATTTTTTACAGTTATGTGCTTATTTTAAAGTATGGTTCATGGTTATAAAAGATTAAAATGTTTGTTTTTGGGTATATTTTAGCTTTTGGGCTTTACAAGAACTAGTTGCTACTAATTTACTCCATTTTATATTCCAGATCTGGAATCCTAAGGCCTTTTAAGCCTAGAAATGTTTTTCAATTTAATTTTTAGGATATTTATTTTGGATTTTTTTGGGTTTTTTTTGGAGTTAAAAAAATCTAATTTTAAAACTCTGTTTTTATTAGTTGCATTGCCTTAAATTAAATAGCTTATTTACTATAAAATCAAGATAGCAAAAAATTGAGATAGCGTATTTTGAGAGGCATTTTTGAGATGGCGTGTCCTACCTTTAGGAATGGGGAATAGGTGGGGAGAATGAGAAGGAGAAAATTTGCCATGGCCAATTGTTGGGAGTCCACTGCAATGCTGGTGTTGATTGTTGGAAATTCCTGAAGAATATCAGCCACCTTGTAGAGACCAACATTTTCCAGTACAATCACATTGGTGAAGCCCAAGCTTGTGAGCCTCATGTGCTCCTGGATCAATCAGAGGAATGACAAGAAGGTACAGCTGTTGTGAGAACCCAATATCATTTGATAAAGCTCAATCCCCTTTGGACTGAGGGGAGCCACCATTGAATATGCTGTGGTGCAGACTGCAGCACAACATGCTACCCCATTATGTGAGCCTTTGGGGACATAGCCATATGCATTGTGCATATACAAGGCAAAATTTTATTTGTTAATATAGTAGAATTTCACTATCCCTTGGCTTTGAGGGCAGTGTACAACTGCATATTTTTTCCAGGCATTGATGTTAAAAGGACTGTTTCTATTGTAGGAGGGTACTCCAAGTTTTTTCCATGGAAAGCGCAGACCCTTCACCAGATGATAATAAAAGGAAATTAAAGCCTTGACCCCAAAAGTAGACTTAATCATTGCCTGTATATTTGCCAGTTTAATATGACAATCTCAGGATATCCACTGGTGGATTGCCCATTTGTGCTCTTTGGTGAGCATGGTGGACATGTGCAAGTATTTCTCCGTGGCAAGAACTCAGCCAGTATCAATGAATTTGTTGAATACCTTGCTGGTGTACCTGGGATTCACTCCAACAAGGGTTGTGGCCGCCTTGTAGTCATCAGATTCCCACATGAGCCAGAGAAGTTAATGTGCTTTATGTCAGGAATGCGCTTCTGGGCAGGCTTTGTGGGAGATGTTAAATCTAGATCCTTATTTCTGACAGGCGCACAAGGCATAGGCACCTTGTTGTAGAAGGCTGCATCATTCTTTAACACCAGCTGTCCCTCCACAGTTCTATAAAACTCAGGCTCACTTTTGTTTTCCTAGTTGCCATCACTGACATAGGGCTTATAGCTGGTGTCAAGAGCAGGCTTCACCTTTTCCATCATGGCTGCCAGGACTGCTTCTTGGTGGTAGACAGTGTCAAACACATACAAGTTAAGCTTGATATCCTTGTTTCTAACTTTCTTGATGGTGATAGCCTTGATGGGCTTCTGGGTCAGCTTGTGGACCCAAAGGTTGATGCTCTGCACTCTAGCAGATTGTTCTCCTTGGCCTGGTTGTGTCAGTACAACCTCACTATTGATCTCTCCTCTGTCTCCTTCCTGAGTAGGCACTTGCATTGCACTAACTCTGTTCTTTGACCTGCGGGAGCAACCACAACTGCAGCGCAAAATAGGTGCATTGATACTCTGTTGTTGTGTTCCTTCCATTTTAGGTATTCAATAAAATACGAAATAAATTTTGATTAAGTTACTCCCTAATTTTAATTTTTGCTTTTATCTGAATATGGAAATTTAATTAATATTTTTTCACACCCAATATCCCAATTATAGATTTTTTAATTCTTAGTTAGTTGTTCTTGGTTCTACAATGCCCCTTTAGAATACCCAAATTATTTTACACCCTTTTCCCCCAGATTTTGCGCCAAGTTAAGCACCCAACACAATATTTTTAAAATTCATATTTCAGCTCTTATGTCTTATTTTAGATAACTTGGTAGCATTCTTGATTAAAATCCATTTCACATAACAATTGAGTGGTTTTGTTTACATATTAGTTGCTACTGTGTTTTGTTTTAGGTTTGAGTTTTGAATCACTGCACTTAGGTGTATTTTGCCACCAATTTACAAAGTAAACATGTGTACACCAAAGACTAGCTCACATCATTTCTTTTGTGAATCCATGTATTTTGGAGTGTATTTTAAATAGTCTTGCTTGGCTGTGAGAAATTTGTTGCTGTGTGACCCACTTTGTGCATTAACACCAAAAATCCCTAATAACAGAGTGTATTTTAACCTGATAGCTGTAATTTGCTTAAATCTGAAATCATTTTGTTTAAATCTGAGGTATTTTTGGTTATCTTCATAGCTTTTAAAGCTACTGTACCAACTTATCCTAATTATGAATGCAATCTAGAATACAAAAAGGAACTAAATATTCTGAGTGTCTTTTTTGGAATTATAATTAATAAATATCAAATTTATCCAAAAATATAAGTAACAGTGCATATTTACAACCAAAAATAATTAATAAGAAACAAAACCTAATTTAAAATAAACAATGATAACTACAAGCCTTTAGACTATTATATATGCAGAGATAAAAATTAAAATAAATAAATTATATATATAAACTTAATTTTATTTTATTTTTATACCAAAATGGATACATCCCAACAACAGAGCCAATGTGCTGAAGGAGTACGCCGCAAATGTGGACCCCTTGTGGGTCAAAGAATCAAGTTAGTGCAATTCAAGTGCCTACTCAGGAAGGAGACAAGAGAGAAGAGTTCTATAGTGAGGCTGCACTGACACAACCAGCTTAAGGAGCACAGAGTGCAAGGGCACAGAGCATAGATCCCAGGGTCCAGAAGCTGACCAGAAAATACACAAAAGGTTACCACAACCAGAACAGTAAATGACATCATCACTGAGAGAGTGTCCTATGTATACAACCCTGTATACCACACAGTGGTGTTCTGGCTACTATAATGGAGAAGGTTAAGCTAGTCCTTGACATCACATACAAGCTTTATGTGAGTGATAATAAAGGGTAAGATGACAACAAGATGCCAGAGTATTTCCAAACCACTGGTGGGAATCAAGGGCTTAAAAAGGTTTCTGCATTCCTTAGTCAGGTGCCTATGCCCTGTGTCATGGCTGAGCCTGTGGAATTGCTTACCAATGCCAAAAAGGCCAAGTACAATGTTATCCCTAAATCCACCTGTGAGACCTTTATGAGACTCATGGAAGATACACCAGACTGTTAGAGTAAAGTGGTATGCCACGTGATTCAAGGAAATGTGATGAAGATATAATAAGCAGATTGTGAGTTACTTGACAAGCAGAAGATTAAATTGGGAGGACAGGTTCAATATCTTGGATCCAATTGTGGTGTAGCAGAAGATGGAGGTTGAAATTTTCAACAAGCAAATGACTTGTAAGGGAAAATTAGAGAACAAATCTGAAGGCATTGGCATGTAAAGAGCAGGCCAAGTTGCAGCCATGGATTCAACAGCAACCTTGACCGCCACAACAGCCAGTCTTTCAAGGACAGGAGCAAACAGCCCCAGATATACCATCATTTGGGATAAACTTTCTTTTATTTTGAGGGAAATTAAGCTATCTAGAAACAAGTTTCTAGAGGGGAAATGGGTAAGTCTTAAGGGAGTTCAGGATGGGGTAGGAGGGGATTCAGCGGCTTCTGATTGGCTGGCAAGAATATTTTCAGCAGTTGGAGGTACTGCCTTGGAATTTGAGTTGATGATGTCATAATTCAAAAATTCTGACAACCAGCTGGTCAAGCGCTGCCATCCCCAAATAACATATAATGCGTAATTTTCTTGTCATAATTATTTGGAGAAAAATAAGGCAGGTCCAGATTTTTGAGGGCTATTTGGGCAACCCCAGCTTTGACCCATTTTTTTGTCTATGACAGCATTTAAGTTGTCAATTTCTTTTAGGGGTTTGGCTGTGGTTCTTTGCTGATTTTGGGTTTTTCAAGGGCGCAATATTCCTTTAATTTGATTTTCAACTGTAACACAGACTATGTGAAGGCCACAGCCATTGTTGATGTCACAATAAGTTCCATAATGCCAGGGATTATTTGGATAAGTAGGAAAGCTCAAAAATCCAGAAAACCTTTAACAAAATTGACTGATTTAATGGACTTGAATCAAACAGTTGATCAAAATGGGTTACAGCTGCTCCATTTCACCAGTTGAATCTGATTCTCCCTTGCAAGCTGACAATGATAAATTGATATAATGAGAGTCACACAATATGATCTTATTTATCAGCAAAGTCATTAGAAGTTAGTCACACAAGGGTTATTTGCAAACTGGACTAGGTATTCACTTGATAATGCAGAAGGAATAGGAGCCAAGGATCCAGGTGGTATTGCTTAGTCAAATTTTGAATCATATGGGAAAATTTTCACTGGTTCAACTCTTAAGAGTTGAGTCCTCCCAAAAAATTTACTCAAAAGAATTTAAATATTTTCCTTTCTAACTTTATTTGATCATGTATCCTGTAGTTTACCAGCTGTGTTACATCCCCTATAATTTGATTCTCAGTCAAATTATTACCAGAAGATGGGGTCCTGCTGTTGGCACTTTGTTGTTGTCTCCTCTCAATGTTAATCAAATGCCATCAAATCTTGGAGTTTTCCCTACCATAGCTGAAGCCAAGACACTTGCTTGATCTCAATGTCTCAAATTCTATGCTGAAAACACCTTTATTCTCTCACAGGTAATTTATCTAGGACTTTTTTGCTAGGGTTAATCCTTTTGCTTAATCCTAGTATATCTTTTGAAAATTTCACCAAACAGTATTTATAGCTTTGTTGGTGGTTAATCATCAACCACATGTGGATTTGGGTGGTTATTACCCACAACATGGAGACAGTTTCCTACTATCCAACAATTTTTGTCACAGTTGGGATCTTGGAAAAATCTTCCTATAGGCTCTACAAAACCCATAGAAATGGGTGTCATCCTTCTTTGAGAAAAATCCAAGCACAAAACAATTCTATTAGTCAAGTAACACCTGTGGGCAATCTGACAGTGAATCAAGCAGAACTGCCATCTTGAACTGGAAAATATTCAGTCAATGGTTGGGTCTGTTTTTGGAATCCAGGCTTTGGTTTCCACTTGCTAAAGAGCAGTGAAAAAATCAAACTTATCATGGAAGAAACTCTGTGTATCTCTGTACAATTGGAATAGCCCAGACAACGTTGTCTACCACCATAGCTACAACAAGACAGTTACTGCTCTCAAGGAAAAGGGCACAGTCAAGCTCTACTACATTGACAAGTCCTCCTTTGCATCATTCATGAGAAACAAGTATGGCTACATCCCCAAAGGCAAAAAGAACAGCATGTTCTGGTGTGCAGCTGTGTTTTCTATTGCCTACTTGATTGTAGCTCTTCTTGGTCCCCTTGGTATTGAGCTATATCAAATGATCAAGGGTTCTCACATCAGTATGACCTTTCTGGAATTTATCTGGTTGGTTCAGGAGCACCTGAGGCGCACAAGCCCGGGCTTCACCAACAGTATTGTGCTGGGTAATGTTGGACTCCACAAGGTGGCAGATATTCTTGCAGAATTCCAGGTGATTGAGCCTGGTGCTGCCATTGCCTTGCAACAATTGGTTACAGTGCCTTTACGTCTTCTCTTCCTCCCTGTTTATTCCTCATTCCTCAATCTAAACAAGGAGGTTTTCAGGTGGCTCAAGAGATTTGTCAAAAAAGGGGTGCCTCCTGGGCCCAAGGATTTATTTTAATTTGCTGCAGATTGGAATCCATACCCTCCCAGCTGAATCTGTGGCTTAATTCTATGATCACACAGATTTTTTTCTCCCTGTGTGCCTCTCCAAGCAGCCAATCAATTAAAAGCTTAACCATTCCAAATGTTTTTTTGCATTTTATTTTTTAATTTTTATTTAGTTCAGTTTATAAGGGTGTTCTTTATATGAGCCCAATTGTATACCATCAGGTTTAATAAAAATTAATAAAGCAAAGCCAAATAAATGAATGAATTAATAACACACAAAAATAATCTTTTTTATATTTGACTTTATTTAGTTTAGTTTATATTGGCGTTGTTTATATGATTCCAATTGTATACTGTCATCTATAATAAAATTAACAAAGCAAAGAAGGATGAATAAATTAATATACAGAAATATTTATTTTTTGTTATGTATTTATTTATTGAATATAAATGGTTCAATTTGAGTAGATTGTAAAGAAACTATATATTAAAAATTTTATTTGGGTTTAGAGCTTTATTGGGGATGTGAGCAGCAGAATTCCAGGACTTGAGGTTGAAATAAACTAGCAATTTTTTTTGCTAAAGTGTATGTTGGAATTGCTCATGTACTATATAAATTGCAGTGGCTTGAGTACAGGAGCACTGTGATACAATTGGCCAGGAGGGTTTCTTCTGGTGGAGCTGCTATTCCATATGTGGCAGCAAGAATAACTGCACCCTGAATAATGTGCTCAATTGAGCTGTACCCAGGGGAATTATTTTGGTCTAGTAAATGTCTATTTCATCCAGCTTTATTATTATATCAGACAAGTTATATTCTTCTGCTTTAATCCCCATCATTACAACAAGATTTAGGTAAACAATTAAGGGAAGTCTCTTCCCCACAAACAGGGCTGGGAACTCAAAAGTTTATTGTATAGGGTACTTATTTACTTTTTAAGGGATGTGGTAGCAAAAGTTTTTTCCATGATTGGTGGTATTCCAGTCTTTTTGGAGCACCAGGAGGCTCCAAAGTCTCCAAGAACACCCACAACAGTGGGCAGGACAGTTGAAACACTGTTGGTAAGGTCAGTTATTTTTCTATAAAGAATTTTAGGATTTGGGATGTTGTGTATTCAGTCAAGAAACAGAAACAGACTTCTTCTTGTCCTCTCTCAATTTTGAATAATTTTTGATATGACATGGTTTTGACAAAGTCCCAGACAAGAAGGACAAACAGCTTGCAGAATTTCAGGGGAAGAATGTACTTGTTGAGATGGAGTTTAGGGGCTGTGGCCAAAGCTGAGACCAGTCATTCAGTGTCATCTGGTGTTGGTTAGAGCTTTGCAAGTTGTTCTGACTTTATAGTGTAATTTGTTTCTAATTTTTATTATCATTTTGGAGCTGGAGTCAGGACCAGATGACACCCTATGTGGGGGACATAGTTGCTGTAAAAGGTTTGGGATATGTATGGTTTTAGGTATTGGCAAACTACTCCTTTGTTCTCTTCTATAAATAAAAAAAGTTAGTATAATCTTTTTTATTTATTTAATATTTTATTTTTTATCTTCATCTATATGTTTACCTGCTGCCTCTTTGACAGGGGCTGCTTCACAGGAACTGTTACTTGAGGGTTTCTGGTCTTTTTCTGTTGGTTTGTGTTTTTATTATTTATTTTTTAGTTGTTCAAACATCTTGGAATCCTTTGACTACGCATCTGCAGTTGTGAACTCCTGTGGCTTGAACTGTAGGTGGTTGAGAAAATCTTTCTTCACATTAAGGAGCCTTGTTGCAGGTTTGTTGATAGTATTGGGTATCCTAATATTCACAACTTTCACAGTAAGTTTGTTCAGGCTATCACCTTCTATCACCACTTCCTTGAGCATGTCCTTTACCTTTTGATTGATCTCCTTGATTTTTTCCACCACCAAGTCAAACTCCTTGATCATTGCCTCCAATTCCAGCATGTTTTTCTTGTTCTTACCCCAACTTTTTTTAAACCAATAAAAGATCCCAATAAACTACTTATATTCTATTGTATCTAATAGAAATTTAATGAATACATCTGGGTTTAATTATGAGTTTTTATTAGCTTTAAGTAGTAATATACATTTGATAAAAATATTCTGTATATTGTTTGCATATAAAAACCCATTTTAGTATCATGAACAGCATTTTTTCTTCATGACATGTTTTTTCTAAGTACAATATTTTGTTCTCAACAGGGTTGCTAATTATGTGCAGAGTACAAACTTATTGAAAAAATCATACTTAGGGGTTATAAGTAGATCATAAAGTTTAGAGAGTATATGTGGTAGGATGGATTATTTTTATTAATTCACTTTATTGTAGCACTTCAAAAATATAAAAGTTATATTATAAAACAATAGAATTAATAAATATTAAAGCAGCCAAATTTAACTTGTGCATGATAAAAATTAATCATCACTGTAGTTAAAAATAAAAAATATATTAAGAACTAAAAAATACCTATAAGTTAAACCAATATATATTATAAAATAAAAATTATTGGTGGAGTGAGTTTTATTAGGCAAAATGGGATTAGTGGGGCAAACTAGTTGGCAGGCTGGATTGTGGGGGGAGGACTTGATTGGCTGAGGGGTTGTTGCTTGTCACCTGGGGGGATTGGATGGGTACTAGGGAAGCTGGAGGACCCAGTGGAAATTTAGTTACTTGAGAAGCTTGGAGAAATTCATGATGTATGACATCATATTCAGACTCAGGGAGGAAACAATTGGCTATTACGCCAGGGAATTGTGAGGGGGCAGCTGGGGATCCTTTGGTGATTGGCTCCTGCTGTGAACATTCAGGGCCATCTTTGTGAGCATTTCAGCAATCTTCTGATAGGGAAAAATTACAGTGTGGTTCTTGGCTGCACTAAACACCTGACTAAAGGTTGTTGGTTGCGCTCACATATTGTGTCCCTAATGTTAAAGAACAACACATCATCCAGGTGAAGATCAGCATGTCCAGCATGGAAAAATGAAATGCTGTGGCCTTCTGCTTGTATTTCTTGGAGGCCACTTCAGCGCGCTCTATTTGATGGCTCAAGAATATTTGGAATTTATAATTGACTGAGCTCAGGTGGCAAGCAGGTTGGAGAGGAATTTCCCATACCAGTAACCATTAGTGTAACTGGTTTTAGTCCGGTAAAATATAGTCCCTTTTAGAGAAGCTGCTAGGAACACACTAATCAAAATCCCCTCCAGTTCCTTCTTTTTGCCCTTGGGGGCGTTATTTTCACTCAAAGTGTCATAATCATGGACTTGCAATGAAAATTTAAAAAGCCTATTAATATGACATTTTCCAAAATAGAGGACAGGCAATGGGTGATTGTGGCGTCAATCACAAGGTCATAGGGTGAATCAGGGCTACTATCAAACTCATCAGCTGGCTGATTAGTCAGAATCAGAACACTAATGACAAGCCCATGCATCCAGAGCTGTGTTGTGCATCTGGCAATGAATATGACCTGGAGCCCAAATAAGCAATGGACCTCAGTAAATTGGAGGTATGGGTCACGTTGCAGAAGGTCAAGCATTAAAGGAAACACCATTAAAAGAGGGTTGACCTGATTCTTTGGCTTCATGGCCATCTTGGTATTATCTCTCTTCAACAGGGCCTGGAACTCCGCTTGATCACCTCCTCAGAAAATTAAAGCCAAGTGGCAATTTTGGCAAAATTTACACCACTCTGCTTGAGGCTCACAATCTCCTCTATGATTTCATTGGTTATGGTGCAGTGTTTTGGGAGCCTTTCGGAATAGTGGGACCTAGATTAGACAGGGCAAAGTTTACTTGGCCAGAATTCTTTGGCAATGATTGGATAGGGAGGCAACTGCCAGAATGAACTCATTCTGAAAGTTGACTTACTAAATGTCAACAAATTGTTGACATTCAGTAAGTCAACATTATTTTAGTATTTATTCGCCAGAATTGCGCATTTCCAAAACTAAGCTAATTTTTCATAGTGAATTATTAAATCAGAGTTGCAAAATTAAAAAGGAACATGCATAATGTCAACACCATTTAAACAAAGGCTTAATTTTAAGCCAAAAAACTAATATAATTTACTATGAAAATGTTAGTTTCTTTATACTTTTACATTAAGGTCAACTACAGTAAGTAATATCTGGATGTCAACCCCAAATAAGAATCCATAAATTTCTTAATAAAGTACACAATATTCTAAAAAAAACATTTTTTTATATTTTATACTACTGTTTTTATTAAATATATATTAAGATAAGCATTGAAAAAAAGACATATGCCATCTTTCAGAGTGTTATTTGTATTATTTAGATGTTTATTGTTATTTTAAACTCACTGGATAAACTGTAGCTTATTTCTGGAAGTCCACTTAAACCAAAACACATATGTTAAAACTAGTTTTTATAAATGTATTTATAATGTTGACTTTGTTTCAAATTGACGTGTCATCTAAATTGCAACAAAGGGGTTTGGCTAAGCAAACAAAGTGACATAATTTAAGTGAGATTTATTAGGAGAGTTACTATAAAAGAACGCTGGCTGCCTGAATGTTGACATCTTCACTGGTTTATTAGTAAAACACTGCCGCTTAACAAAAAGCACACATACAATGGTATGAATAATTCAGGCCAAAGTACCCTGGGCTTTACTTTAGACTTCCCTCTACAATCCCTATTATTTAGTTTTCATAAGTTACATATGCAAATATTTAAATTTTTTAAATTTAAAAATAATCAATTTTGGCCTTAAAAAACAACTCCAGAAAATATTAACCAAGCTTTATAAGTGATTTACAGAGTGTTTTTCCAGTTTAATGCTGAATGTCAGTATGTCAACATCTAAATTAAAGTGTTTTTTATGCTGACAAACTAAATTAAATATTTTTGACTATTGTGACTACCAGAATGTCAACTTTTTATTTAAACATGGTTTTCCCCCTATTCTTTACTAATAAACTAGCTCTAAAATTACTTCCCATACTTTTATAAACTATTTAATTCATAACAAAAAATAAAAGAGTGGTTATTATTTAATTTTATTCATGTTTCAACTGATTATTCTTACTTTATGAACTATACTCTAATTATTGTAGGACAAATCTTCCAAGAAGGAACAAAAGAACCCCAAGTCAACCAAGAAAATGCCCAAAGCCTCTGGAAAGGCCCAAAGTCCCTACCCCAACAAAAAACCCAGCCAAAGAGCCCTCAAAGAAACAGAAGACAAAGGAGAAGACCCCAGACCCTGAAAGCAAAGAGCCCTCCCCTGCCCCCTCCTTTTCCCCAAGATGGTACCAATCAGAAGGAGATGAGGTTCCACTAAACAAGCAAGGAAGAAAGAAGATACCCAAGAGTCCAGACCCCCAGTCAAGCCTAGATAAATCAAGCTCAAAGGAATCAAGCCCCAAGGAATCAAGCTCATCCCAGTCCAAGAAGCGCAAGAATCCAACTCCAGATAATTCCCCTCTACTGCACAAAAAATCTGAATCTCCATCCTCTTCATCAAGTATCAATAAAGAAGATCCTGATGATTACCTGTCTGACTATCATCAAGCACTAATTGGCCCATGGGATCCCCTAAAAGTTCACAATATATGTAACGTCAAAGGAGAGTTTAAGCTCCCAAAGAAGTTCCCTTGGTTTTTCCCTCTAATGTCTGTCAAAGGAGGTGCAAGTTTAGTCTGTGATGGCTATGTTTTTAATTGCAAAAATCAAAAGAGAGCAGGAAGAAGAAAGAATTATGTGTGTGAAGATAGAAGCTGCATTGCCAGGATCAACAGAGAAGGATGGGATAAAGTCACTAGTGAAAAAGGAGAGCACATAGGCAATGCTCCAATCAATCTTATTGAAAAGCTTCTAAAGTGGTACCTCTACTAAATGGTCCCAGTCTCCAAAGACGTCAAGGCTTCTGATCTTGCAGTTAAGGCCACCACACACCTAAGTAATGAGAACCTGAAGCTCATCCCAGACCACAACCAGTTAGTGAAGTTCATATGTGACAGACGACCGTGATCTATTCTCCCATAAGAAATCTGCTATGGTCCAAGGAGAGTTAGTATTGACAGAGGAGTTAAAGATGTTCAATGGTGATGAGGCATTCATTTTACATGATGATGGGCCTACATTAGATGCAAGAATTATATGCTATGCTACACAACAGAACCTGGAGCAGTTAAGAGATTCAGAGACCTGGTTATGTGACGGTACCTTTGTAGTATGCCCCCGTCTTTTTTACCAACTATGGGTTGTACATTCCTTTATTGAAGGCAAGGTGCTCCCATTCACCTATTTTCTGCTTGCTGGGGCAGCAGAAGAGATCTACACAAAGTTCTTTAAAATCCTTTAGGAGGGCATCAAAGCCCTGCCCAGTAATAAAAAGAGTCCCTCTGGCCATAATACTAGAGCCAACACAGATGATGATGAAAATGATAAAGCCACCCTTGCTGCAGAACAAGTAAGCTCATGATAAAGCACTAGGCCCCTCAACTATAATCATGTAATATAAAACTGCCCAGTATAACGCTTTTATAAATACCTTTGATGGAGAGGTCCAGGGGTGTAATTTCCATTATTGGCAGGCTGTTAACAGGCAACTAAAGGGTCTACCTGAGCTCAGCAATTTTCACCATCTAGATACATCAGGAAAGTGCAAGTTCTTAATTCAGCAGTTTGTATCACTAGTATCTGTAAAGCCAGAGCATAATGGACAAGCCTTTGACCTCCTATGCCAGGATTCATATGCCAAGAAGCATGAGGATGCCTTCTACCCTTTCATTGAATATTACAAACCACAGTGGATTGGACGTAAGGTCACTAAGCGCCAGAGCAAGCCCAGAGCCAAAGCCAACTGGAACTGCTACCAGGCAGTTCTTAAGGATGAGATAAAAACTACTTCATCTTTGGAGGGCTGGCATAAGAATATCAAGTCCTCCTTTGGAATCAAGCCCAGATATAACACCTTCTACAAGCACGTCAAAGTCCAACAGGGAAAGACTGTTTCATCCATCAGAGATATTGAGAACTGCCCATCCAAGAAGAAGAGAACCGCCAAAGAGAAACAATACCAAGAGAAGATCAAGGAAGTTTTCAAGGCCAAATATAAGCTTTCAGAGATTGGGGAATACATCAAGAAGATTGCCACAGTTCTTAATGGAAACCAGGTGATCATATTCTAGCTTTTAATTAAATTTATTGAGTATTGACTAATTTTGTATATAGTTCTTATATGTTAAGTATAATAATTTTAAATAAATAGTTATTCTAAATAACTCATTAATATTTTATGATACTGCTTTTATAAAATCATTGATTTTCTATTGATAGTTTGATGCTTTAGACTGTATTACATGGCCTATATTGGTATTTTACTGGTAAATTATATGTTTTTTGTAGTTTTTAATATAGAAAAAACTTTATATATCCTGTTTCTGATTATTATATTTTCCTATAATATGTAAATTTTTATGTAGTGTCTTTTTGTGTATTGGATTGTTTTGTTTTTATAAGTGGGAAAAATATTATTGTGGTAAAGATAGCTAACTTCATAGTGAATTATTTTAGAAGTGTATTTTTATGAAAATTTTTAATTGTCATGTAGAATTTTTTATGGACTTTTTTAAATCTATGTTGTCACATTACCTTAAAAAGTATTTTGAAGCTTAATTTTTATTAAGTAAAATGTTCAGGAAACAGGTTTCTGTTTATTAAAAAAGTGTCAACATTTAGTAGTCTGCATGAGTTAAAACTTAATTCTGACTTTTCAATGCTGTCAACATTAAAGTATTTTTAATTCTGATTGTTGACATATGGTAAGTTGACTTGTGGAATGAGTTAATTCTGGCGGTTGCCAATAGGGATGGAGGGTGCCACAGTTTCTCAGTCTAAATATTGTGGCACATACTCAGGTTGGGCCTGGTCTTGGGGGTCAGCATATTGGTTAATGGAAAAGCTACCTATTGATGGGCCTAGCGACACATAAAAATTGGCCTCCTCACAACTTGAATTATATTAGGTGTGTCAGAACTTTTGATTCTGCTATTAGATCTGGTGGTCCAAGTTATTAGTCAGATTTATTAAGTATATGGGATATTCGAGTCATTTGTAGGAGGATCTTCTTGTATGAAGATAAGCGTTATCTACAACATCTGTGGATTCCTTGGCAGGGCAACGGCTGGTAATGTCCAAGGGAGGCAACTTCCAAGTGGCTCTGGATCTGGCGGCTTGCTTAGGTCTTTGAGAACTGACTAAGGTCTTCAAACTTAGGTTTATTCTTCTACTGTGAAAATATTTTACAGTAGGATCTTTGTATTTTTGTCTGCCTTCCATTAGTCTAATGGAAGGGCTTTTATAGAGCTTTTACTCTCTTACCAGGATAATATCATCTGGAGCTTCTAACTCTTGCTTGATCAGTCTTTCCATCCCCAGACTGCCAGCATCAACCCCCAGAGTCAGGCATCCATGCAATGGCATGGGATTTGATATCATAGTACCCTGTTCTGGGTATTTGTTGCTATAGAGTTATGCATAATCCATTAGCGCGCCAGCAGTGGCAGCGCTAATTAATGACTCTATTTTTAGTGTTAGATTATCATTACTAATTGGCAACCTTGCTAGCAGGAATTTGCAGTGGCACTGGCAGTTTGCTAGTGTGAATTGATCACAACCTTTTAAGATCCTTGGGGTGACCCATGATTACTAACCTGTTGGTTTGCTAGAGTATTCTGGAATAACTCTAGCCAATTGGGTTTCAGTCATAATTGGGGGTCTATGATATTCCTGGTTGTTCTTGCAGTAGTGATCCAAATCTACTTTATGATGGCTTCTTAGATCAATTAAGCCTACTAGCAATATATTGTCGAGCCTTTTAAAATCAATGGCTTGGCAGGCTGCCAAGATTAACAAGGTAGAATAAAGTCAGTATAAATATCCTGATGTTTCCCCCAACTTGACTTAGTTATACCACCAAGTTCTTTGATCATTTACTGCAATGCCTCATCCTTCCAACGCCTCTAATGCTTCCCAGGTTACAGATGCCCACAGCCTCATTGCTGCCATGTTGGTTTTGGACTGTGCTCTATTCCAGGCAATGTCATATGATACCAAGAAGGTGCATATTTGTGGGCTTTGCAACAGGGATACCAGTACAGTATTTACTGGCATGGGTCATGAGGAGCCTCCTCATAAACAGGCGCAACAGGAACCCCAGTCCCAAAAAGAACAGCCAGCCCATAAAGATCCAACCCGGCAGGATGCAGAAATCCCCTTGGCTCCTTCCAAAGTGCGGCCCATTGACACCTGGGCTTTTGTTCAGGGGTTTTTATCCTTGCAGGCTTCAGTTGGCAACCTGCTGACTTTCCAATATCAAATCAATATGTCCAATTTTAATTGTGCTGTCCTCTTTTCTGGCTACAAATTGTGTTGCCAATTCCTCTTTGTCGTCCTTCAGAAGAGGCCCAGACAAGACCTGAAGGCACACATTATGACTTTGAGCTTTGGATTCTTCTTGGTAGACAACAAGGTGTTGGAAGAGCGCCTTAGCCACAACCTCCTTGACCTTGTTGAGGCTTCATGTTCCAGCAAGCCAATGGATGGCTTGGATCAAGGGGTTGTCATTCAAATTACCAACCAGATAATTCAATCCTGGTTTCAGAACCTCCCCCCATTCCTGTTGGTGTATCAGAAGCTTCAGGTTGACAACTACAACCAGTGGGATAGTTGCCTAGGGAAAGTAGTCTGCCGGTGCTGGGATGCCTTCTACAATGGGGATCAGAAAGCTAAAGTACAAGCCATGGTTATATTTTGGAACGTCATGTTGACCCCCAACCTGTGGCTCCCCCAGGGCAGCTTCCAAAGAATGGCCACACATTGGGAGAAACTCCAAAACACTTTGGGGGTATATTAATGCCATACTCCCCAACAATTATCTTAGCATTGACAATTTCATCATGGATTGTCTTATCTTGGGCAGTGGCTATCCCTAGAGGGTGGCCTCTGGCAGGTTGACTGGGACTTTAAGTCCATCCCCCTTCCTTTGGTTAATTTCTCCCACCTTTCTCCTTCTCACAAGAAATTGTGTCTGTGTGTGGCAGTCTTCTTGTTTGTTGAGAGCTGGTGCTTTCCTTTTGAGTCCCTACCCCAAGATTTGGCTCTTCTGGCTGGGGACCAAGAGCCTAATATGACAATGGTGACACCTGGGCCTCAACAGGCCAGCCCGGCCAATCCTGAAGAAGATTCCAACAAGGACAAAGAGGAAACAGAAGATGAGGATGACAAGGACAATGAGACCAACAACAACAAGTACCAGGAGGGTGATTTCTAGTCTTGCCCCTTTTCTTATTTACAATAAAAATCAATTTAAAAATCTTTATTTGTTTTCTTTAAAAAGTTTAAGAATCTGACTTAGATGCCATTGTTTGGCAAAGTATGAAAATATTTTTGGAACCTTGTGTGGACTCTATAAATTAGTTTCCCATCTAAAACGTCTTTGATGGTATAGGCGTCTTGGCCTGTTCTTTTGATGACTTCAAAGGGTCCTTTCCAGATGGTGTCAAGTTTGTGCGCTCTTCCTATTACTTTATTGTGGTAGGATACTTGAGTTCCAACATTGAACTCTGGCAAGGTGCAGTAGTTTGCATTGTTGTACTGGCGTCCTTTAGTCCTGGACAGTGTGGTCTCTGTGAAGGCTTCAGCCTGAAGTTTAATCAGTGTATCCTCCAACTTCTTCATGTACTGGTTGTAAGTGATCTCCCCAGGATTGCACATAGCAGAGAACAGGATTGGCGGGATGGTAGGGTGTTGAATATACATGTGCTGGAGCAGAGAGAACTTAGTTGTGCTATGGATAGAGATGCTATATGCAAACACAACTGCTGACAGGAAAAAATACCACTGGGAGGTACGTTTATCTGCCAGTTTTTGAAGGTTATTCACCAAGGTGCCATTTGCTCTCTCAACCATCCCGTTTGTTTCTGGGTGATATGGAGTAGAGAGCACTCCCCTCACGCCCATGAGCTCATTAAGCTTTAGAATAACATTGGACGTAAAATTAGTGCCATTGTCTGTGAGAATGAATTGTGGGCAGCCATGGCGGTGAATAATTTGTTCTAAGATGAACCTTGCAGTAGCTTCTGCACTGACATGATGAAGGGCTTTTACCTCTACCCACTTGGTAAGGTGATCTATGGCTACAATTATGTATCTGAGCCAACCAACACAGATTGGAAGAGGGCCAACCATGTCAATGCTGACAGTGTGCCAAGCAAATTTTGGCTTGACAGCCTTATATTGATGCTTGAGTACAAATGGCTTCTTGTGTTGGCACTCTGTGCAGTAAGTCATGGTTTCCTTAGTGTCAAATAGCAGAGATTCCCAATAGTAGTGGAGCTGTAATTGACGTACAATATTTTGGAGGCTGCCATGACCTACAGCCTTATGGGCAGCCATGATCAGGGACAATCTTTCAGAGGGGCAGGGGAAAAAATACTTATTCCCTTGATGGTATTTGTATAGTTTACCATCTTCTACCCTGCAGTCCTTCATCAGTTCCCGGAGAATAGCCTGAATTTCATCAGGCTTGTCCTTGAACTTGTCAGTTAACATCTTATTATACAGTATATGGGCCTGTGATGATACAATATTAACAGTTAGGAGTCTGGATAAGCAGTCAGAATAAAGGTGTTTTGCTCCTGGCCAGTGCACTATCTTATAGTCAAATGCCTGTAGTTTTAGAGTTCATTGTGCTAAACAACCTTCTGGCTCTCTTAGGTTCTGAAGCCAACTTAGACTGCCGTGGTCTGTTACTATAGTGAAAGGAACCCCATGGAGATACTCCCAGAAAAGTTTATAGGCATATATTACTGTCAGACATTTGTGTTCCATCACTGTGTAATTTTACTCATGAATGTTCAAGGAGCAACTGGCGGAGGCTACCAGGTGTTCTTCTCCATTATAATCATTCTGGGACAATAATGCTCCAAGCACGCTCAGGGAAGCATCAGTATGTACCATGAAAGGCACAGTAAAGTCAGGATACATAAGCAATAGACTGCCAGACAGGCTGGTTCTTAATGAGTCAAAAGCAGACTGACAGGCAGATGTCAAGGTAAAAGGTACTCTGTTTTTAAGCAAGTGGAAAAGAGGTTCATTTGTATGCAAGAAATTTGGAATATACCTGTGATAATAACCTACCATGCCTAAAAACACCTGAATATCCCTTTTGCGCCTTGGGAGTCTTCATCTTGGTAATGGCCTCAATCTTGGTGGGCTGTGGCTGTAGTCTTTTGTGTCAATTAAAAAACCAAAGTATTTGAGCTGGTCCTTAAAGAGCTGGTATTTCCTAGGTTTTGTCTTCAAGTTTGCATCTGCTAGTTTCTTAAAGACAGCTTATGAGTGCTCCAAATGATCTGTGAACGTCCTAGAGAAGACGTTAATATCATCCAGATACACAAGGACACAGGGAAACTTGAGATCTCCCAGGATGGTGTCCATAGCTTGTTGAAAATTTGCCTGAGCGTTACATAATCCTTGGAGCATGCACATTGGTTAGAAAGGGCCTTGGGAAGTGATACTGGCACAATTCTCTTGTTCTTCTAGTGGCAGTTTGATCTACCAATACCCAGAGATCAGATCCATTGTGTAGAAGGACTTTGCGCCTCCCAGGCAGTCCAAGGCGTTGTCAATTCTTGGCAGCGGGTAGGAGTCCTTCTTTGTGATCAGGTTTAGACGTCAGTAGTCTATGACTAATTGGTTACTTCCATCCTTCTTTTTTACTATAAGGATGGGTAACACCCAGGGACTCTTTGATGGAACCAACATTCCCCTATATAGGAGCTGTTGTACTTCCTTGTTGAAAGTCTCCTTGCTGGACTTTGATCATTGAATAGGGCAGAGTCAAATTGGTTTGTTGTCACTGGTGTCAATATGATGGGTGACGTCTGCTGCACATCTCAAGTCAAAATCATCCTCAGTTAAGATGCATCTGTACTTCTCAAACAGGGCACTAGCTTTTTCCTATTGCTCTTGGTTTAACAAGGACAGGTTGGCCAGGGGGTATTCACATAGGCACTGTCTTCAACTTAATCAGGCAGTCCCATTTCTGATAGATCCCCAATACATTCAAAGTTGGCTAATTCCTCAATTGGCAGAAGATGCACAAATCCTACTATCTGGTGTTTCTTCATGTGGATGTTGTGGTCCTGCAGATTTGCAAGTAAGATGTGCACTTCTCTGTGTCCTGGTATAATTATACCAGGCACTACATAGGGTTTGAACCTTGATTTTCCCCAGGGCTGATGTATTTCTCCATATAAGCCTTCAGGAGTTTCTAGGGTCAATCCTGTTGGCACAACACACTGTGTGCCAGACTTGAGGGTGAAGGTTACCAGGGAGCAAAGTGTAATTCATTTATGCTCTTTTATCTGGGTTGCCAATTTCTTGTTCTTTCTTCCCTTCTTCTCATATGGTACCACTACAATCCCGTCCTTATATGCCAAATTGATTGTCAGTTTCCCCTTGACACTGGCGGCGTCTTTGATGTAATATAGTGTGATGGTCTGCTTCAACATGGTAAAGGTCTCATTTTCCATATCAATCTTCACACCATATTTGTTGTGATCTGAGGCGCAGCACAGAGTCACAACGGGAAATCCTAACCTTAGGATTGGATTTGTACTAGGTCTTGGTTAGAATGGCAGGGAAGGCTATGTGATTACCTTGTGGCCCTGGAAGAATATTTTCTACTAGTTGTGGCTATAGAGAGGCGCCAAAGTAATTGAAGACTCAAAGACAAAAATGTGAATAGAACTTAAATTTTATTGGGTATAGAAATTGGGATTATATACTGTGTATCTTTACCACAAAACAGTACATGGACGGTAGGATCACTTGCCACAAGCATGAGGGCAACTGTGGTAAGTTTGACTCCCTTAAACTTGGCTCCCTGGTACTTGACACTTTGTTGAATACCAGGGAGTTGAGTGCCGCATATGTGAATCTATTAGTATTTTTGGCTTAACTGATTTTAAGCTAATTTTTACTAGTAATTTAGGGGTTCAAAACCAAAAACCAAGGTTGAATTTACTTGAACTCAACTCTGTTTAATAAATTGGTTAGCTAAAATACCAATTTAAGGGGCAATTTATAAGTAAATTTACTAATAGAAATAAAAAACCTGTGTTTGACACTCTAAACCCAAAAGTGACCAGTTCACACTTTTTAAGCCAAATCAATATTTTATTAATAAAATACTTATGCTCTTATATAAAAATTGTTATTTACTATTATATTTTTATTATTAGTGTCCATAGTTGTTGATTAGGCTCCCAAGCACCACTATACTGGATTTAGTGGTATATACATTAATCAAATGTCCCACTTGTTTTACATTATGTCATTCCTGGGTTTTGGATTAAGTGGTGCCACATAAATTAAGCCCAATTTATTAAGAGATTTCATATGTAATTTATAAAAAACTGAAACTCGACACTTTCTTTGTTTGACTCTATCCACTTGACACCTGATTGGTTTTAGATTTAACTAATCAAAGGCTCAGAATTAAGGCTAAATTAATATGTGACTCACTATGAGCGCCACTCGACACTCACCCACTTGGCACTTTAACTTGGGGATTAGTACAGAGAGCTTCTTAACGTTTTAACCAACACTATGGTAAATAATTCACTCCCAGCTCCTCACAGCATACCCTAATCACTAAAAAACACATTTCCACTCATTTACTTTTTTAACTTATTTTGTATTTTTTTATTTTTGAGCATACAAAACTGCCTTGCTTTTGGGTTAACTTTCAAACCTGGTTTAAATTTAAGCAAGTTTTATATGTAAAAAACATAGTAAATTTGATGTTTTTGCTCGACTCCAGCATACTCGACAGTGAGAATTCAGCTTTTTCCGGCTGTTTGACAGTGCCAAACTTGACACTTTACTATGTTTTGAATTTTCAACTCTCAATAAAAAAATTCCACATAATAATTTTTTTTGCTATTATAATCTACTACTTTTTCTGCTGCTCTCCATATAATTTTTGTATATTTTTTTGATTTTCAATTAAACTTTTACATTGATTTAACACTAAGATGTTATGCTGAACCTAAAATCTTTGATGCTTTATCATAAATTCACTTATTTTCTATGTTTTAACCTTTATATCTACACTTTGAGTTTTTATTTTGCTTATATTTACTTTTTTATGTTTTTTTATAAATAAAACTTTATTTGCACACTTTTCATTCAACTTTTGCTTTGCTTTACCTCTTTGTGTTTGCAATATCTTCTCAATCATTTTATTTACAATACTAAACTTTTCTTTAGACAAAATCAAGCAAGAACAGCCAGCAGCCTAAGCACCAAGCCTCCAAAGGCTCCAAAGAAACTGCCTCCACTCCCAAGCATGCCAAGAATCCTGCAAAGGCAAAGTCTCCAACCCCATCACCTCCAACCCCATCTCCTCCCACTCCTCCCCCCTCCACCCTCATCTTCTACATCCCCTTCACCTTCCCCCCAAAAATCCTCCCCCAATAAATCTGATGGTGATCTTACCAACCACTCATTTTATCACTCAGAGTCCGACTCCAATCCTACCAAGGAGCGCCGGACCAAGAAGGCAAAGGCTGCCAAGGAGCCCACCTCTTCTTCTGATAAGAAAAAGGAGGCATCCAAGCAGGCCTTGAAGAATCCTTCCCCTCCCCCTCCCAATGGCTCTTCCCCTCCTTCTTCATCTGACCCCCAAGATGAGCCAGAGGATTACTCCATAAAGTTTAAAGCTTCTGGTCATGTGGCTTGGGATCCACTGGTCATCCACAACATTTGCATTGTGGACAGAGAGTTTAAAGTTCCTAAGCGCTTCCCCTGGGCTTTCTGATCATGTCTGTAAAGGGCGGCCCTGGTTACGTTGCTGACAATTATATCTTTAATTGCAACAATCAAAAGCAGCAGACCAAAAGCAAGCACTTTGTCTGCAAGGATAAGACTTGCGGGGTCCGGTTGAACACCAAGGGCTGGGAGCAAGTAACGTTGGAGAAGGGGGAGCACACTTGTGAGCCCCCCCCAATCATCTAATCACTCAGATGTTAAAGTGGTACCTTGTGCAAGTAATACCCACATCCTCTCATCTTTGTGCATCAGGTCTGGCCATCAAGGACCTCTAACATCTCAAACCCAACAATCTTAAGTTGGTACCAACACAGGAGCAGTTAGTCAAATTCATCAGCAATAAGTGTATTGCTGCAAATCCCCCCTCCCCCCAAGGCTTCTGACGTCCTCTCTGAGCTCACACTCACTCATGAGCTTAAGCAGCTTCCTAGTGGGGAGCGCTTCCTGCTTCATGATGACGGGCCTGCAGCCAAGGACTGTATAATCTGCTACTCAACTCAGCAAAACCTGATGGAGTTGAAAAGGGCGTCAACCTAGCTAGTTGATGATACCTTTGCCACTTGCCCCCAGATTTTCAAGCAGCTCTGGATGGTTCATGCCCAGATTGACATCCTGGTGATTCCACTTGTGTTCTTCCTTCTTCCCAGGGCCACTGAGGCCAACTATACCTGCGTGTTCTCCATCCTCTGCCAAGAAATTGCCCTCCTTCCTCCCGCCAATGATGATGAATCCAAGAAGACTCCCCCCACACCCGCGCCAACCCACCTGCCTCTGACAAGGACCAGGCCACCCTGGACTCAGAGGAAAAGGCGAGGCTAAGAGCTCTTGGGCCTCGCGTATGCATTATAGACTTTGAGCCTGCTCAGTTTAATGCATTTGCGCAGCTGTTTAGCAGGGAGGTGCAGGGGTGCCACTTCCACTTCTGCCAAGCAGTTGCTTGTAACGTGCAGGCCCACACAGAGCTTGTAGGTTGAGCCAGAGGGATACTTCGGACACCTGCAGATTTGTGCTGGCACAATTTAGTGCCTTGGCTTTTTTAAAGCCAGAGCACACTGCAATAGGGTTTGAGGTGCTCTCAAAGGATCCCTACATAGTGAAGCACCCGGATTTCAAGCCTTAGCTTGAGTACTTTGAGCCCCAGTGGATTGGGAAGGTTGTCACGCAGAGGCAAGGCAAGGCCTGTGCCAAGGCCAGCTGGAATGTGTACCGGGCGGCAGTGAATTGTGAGCTCAAGACCACCTCAGCGCTAGAGGCTTACGAACAAACACCTCAAGGCCAACTTTGGGCCCCACCCTAAATTCAATAAGTTCTTTTTCCTCTTGCAGCACGAGCAGGAGAAAACCATCTCCAAGCTGCGTGATCTCTCCAACTGTGTCCCCTCACCAAGCCAACAACCCGCTGTACCCTCTTCACCAAGGCCATCCAGGGTGCAGCCAAGCACAAATACAAGGCCTCTGAGCTTAAGCAGCAGCTTGATCTTATTGCCACTGCCCTCCTGGAAGAGGCCAAGATGAAACAGGGAAATAATGACAAGGAACAAACTTGCTTGCTTGCTTATATGATTTTTATTTTTAACTTTTAACTTTTTAACTTTAATTTTTACTTATTAGTCTTGATCATTTAGTTTTTAGTTTTAATTTTAAGGTTTTTAACTTGATTAGATAGCAGTAATTGTTTTATGTATACATGATAAGTTTGAGATGAATATTTATATTTGGAAGTAAGTGAAATATCTTAATTTTTGTTAATTTCTAAATAAAACATATGATATTCACAGTTGTGCTTATATGAACTATATCAAATAAATATTAATATTTCTTTATATTTTGCATAGCTTTATTTGTTTTGTTTGTGTTTATTTTTGTTTCATTGGAATTAGAATTTTTTATGGTAATAAAGAATATTTTTATAATGAAGAGTGTAAATTACATAGTAAAATGAGAAATAATTGCTTATTTCTCCTTATTTCTATTAATTAAGATACTGTTTTTATTGCACTTTTCAGCTCTCTGGGATCATTTAGTATACCATAGCTGTAATGCTTATTTTTTTTATATTAAAAGTTTTCAGTACATCAAGATCTATTAATTAATAAAGTGTCAATTTCCAGTTGTCAATCAGGGCAAAAGCTGAATTCTCACTTTACTATAGTGTTGAGTTCAAGGGAGTCAATTTCAAGGGAGTCAAGTACCAGGGAGTTGATTTTAAGGGAGTCAAACTTACCACAGTTGCCGCATGAGTGGGGCAAGTGAGTTGTGCAGAATCAGGAAACTGAACAATTGCATTTCCCAATTCAGAGCCAGTCTCATTTCAAAGGGCAAAAGCAAAAGAGAGGGATTTGTCCTCAAAATAACCCAACAAAGACAAAATTAAAACATGGTGAATAGCAGCATTCATAACAATATTTACACATGAAGGCAGTACCAATCAAAACATTGTGGTTTTGACTGGGAAAGACACAACAGCGGGCAAAGAGACAGCTATTGATCAAAATTGCATTGTGATAGCACTTTATGCTCCTTTGGAAGTTGTGGTATGTAGACTGGCTGTGCCATAAACTCTGCTGTGAGCAATATCAGAAGCTAACCCTGGTTTTTGAACCAGGCAGGTAGAAACTATGTTGATTGGAGCTCTGCTGTCAATTATGGCTCTTGATTTCACCTTGTTAACAGAAATGTCTGCATATGTACACTCAGAGTAAGTTTCAATGTGTAGGTTTAAAAGGTGAATTCCAAGAGGGTCCAGGGTATTTAAGTATTGCTTGAGACTCTGTCCTATTTTAGGAAAGTTGTTCTCAATGGTTTTGAGCAACATTGCCAGTTGAAGGCCTTTGAGGTTGGGAATGTCACCGGAAATATTTGGACTCTCATTCAAGCAGATTTCCTGTACTTGTGCGGGATAAGGTTTGGAGACTACCTCAACTGCATTGGCAGTAGTCTTCTGGGGTCTACCTCTTCTGCAAGCACGGATGTCATACAGGTCATTAGCAACTAATCAGTGTACAGGGTCTTCCTCAAAGTCTTGACTAAGAGCAAAGAGTTCAGGAGGTCCTTTTGTCAGGGCGGCGTTCTCAGTGGGGTCCTTGGTGGGCTTGGCGGGTTCCTTGGCGGTCTCAGCGGGCTCCTTGGGCTTATCTCTTTCAGGTTCTTTTGGGATAGTTGAGGGAATGACGGGTGCAGTATATTCCATTACTGGCCCACCTTTGCTTTTCCCTGACTCTTCTTTTCAGTTTCCACTACTACATTGACCCCATGAGGTTTGCCTTTAGAACAACATTGACTTGCCCAGTGCCCCTTTTTATTGCACTTTTGGTAGATAATTTTGGAAATTTAGGGCTTCCCCTCTCCAGTGGGTTTTGCAGTAGCTTCCTTTTCCCCTTCAAGCGGCTTGACTGATCTGTCACAATCCTGGTTTCTTCCTCAATTCTCAGACCCATTGCAACTGGCCATTCCTTTATTGGGAGCGTCAATTTGGGCCCCAAGCCAGCCCAAATAACCAGTAATTTTTTTGGGTGTTTTTGGCTTAGTCTAGTACTGGAAACACCACATTGGATAGCTCTCTATACGGCTCAAGAGCTCTACTCATTGTGATGTGACAGTCCAAGCCGTTAAGTACTCCTGCCCCCAGGAGTACCTGTGCCTCATGATAGAAGCAGTCAGAAAAATCTTGAACACTCTCATATTTCTTGAAAGCAATGTTGCTGAATTTGGCCTTCCTTGCTTGCAACTTGGTTTTGCTACCAAATTCCTCAATCACTGAAATTTTTGCATCCTCATAAGACCATTCTTCTACAGGGATTCAAGGCATGATAACTTCCACACTAGCGGGTCAAGAGTGTTGATCAGAGCTGTTGCCTTCATGTGGTCAGAAGCTCCATACATCAACATTTTGAAGAGATGGATAAAGGTTTTAATGTTACCCTTTCAATCAAAAGTTGGCAAGTTTAAGGGCTTGAAATTGTGGTTGGGGACAATCATATTTCTCCGTGATTTCACTACTGGTTTGACAGGGCAAAGGTCAGTGGGTGACGTGAGAGGCGGCAAGGTGGCTACTCCTATGAGAACGCGGCGGGTTCCCCTGCTGTTATCAGCACCATCTTTGGAGATAAAGTCAAAGAATTCAGGGGACAACACCTTACGTTCCTCAAGAGAGGAGTTTGGAACAGGGCTCTGCTTATCCTCTAAATTTGAGCTGTTATCAGATAGAATGGCCTGCTCCAATCTGCTAAGTTGTGCAGAGACGTTGGCCTTGAAGTCCTTTCTGGAAGTGTTGTTAGATTGTACTTCTCCAAAAGGCTGCTTTGGTTTCCTTCCATAAGCAGAGTAGTGGAAGCTAGAAGATATAAAAGTTTGCTGTAGGCATCCAATTTATGTTTGAAGGCGGCAACCTGAGAATGATTGTCTTCCAAGTCCTGATATAGCTGATTGGTCAGGGCGCAGACGGTCTCCATGGTTTCCCACAAATTGTGCTTATTATTGATATAAGCTTCATGGTCAAGGCAGCAGCCGTGCTGGTCCTGGGTCTGATCAGAGATAGGAGAGCTGTTGGTAGAAGCTGGCTTCCCCTTCATTTTGTTCACCTTTTCAACCAGTTTATTTACCCAGGAGATGATCTTGTTCTGGTGCTCCTTGTGGCAGGCACTATTTTCCAAGACCATACTGTGGAGTTTATCCTGAAAATCTGCTATCTTGTCCAAGCTGGACTGGCGGGCCAAGAACCAAACCTTCTCGGTTAGGTTGACGCTGTGGCGGGTTACATCTGAAGCCTATTGTGGGGTCAGACCACATGAATTGAGGATTCCAGCTACCACTTGTACCACCTGGTTGTTTAAATGGGAAACTATCTCATCCACACAATAGTGTGCAGAAGAAAAATCTTCATTTATGCTACCCACAGCTTGTTGGACAGTGTGGAAGCTGGAGTTCAACTGATTTACCAGGGCAGCATGAGTGTGCTGGATCTCAATTCTAAAGCAACCCATCTCTTTAGAGTTGAGGTTTTGTCAGGCCACCAAGTGCTGTACATGCTTGATGGCAGGTTGCACAAAGTATGACAGAACATTGGTTATTCTGTCAACCTCTTCTCTCTTCAGAAGTAGGCCAAGCTGAGTGCAGCTGGCCTCCTGATAGCTTCCAAAGATGGACCACAAGTGCTTGTAGGATCTTGCAGTGGTTAACAGGGTATAATCACTATCCTGTTGTTTGTTACCAGTGGATTTTAGCCTTGCATCAAGGCTTCCATAAGTGACTGCACATCCATAATAGTATAGCTCCATGGTTTGTGTTGTACTATTGTACTAGTGACGTCAAGATTTATTTTGTCCACTGGTACTTATGGAACTTGGTAAGGAGCAATTTCCAAGCGGAGGGATGCATCCTGTTCTGCATTTTTGGTCTTCATGTAGCCCCTCATACTTATCAACAAAGCTGAGGTGGTGGGGTGAAGACTCACCAACAACAGACAGCACAGGTAACTCATTTTGTAAGTGAGCACCACTGTCAGAACTTTTGATTCTGCTATTGGATCTGGTGGTCCAATTATTAGTCAGATTTATTAAGTATATGGGATATTCAAGTCATTTGTAGGAGGATCTGCTTGTATGAAGACAAGTGTTATCTGCAACGTCTGTGGATTCCTTGGCAGGGCAACGGCTGGCAATGTCCAAGTGAGGCAACTTCCAAGCAGCTCTGGATCTGGCGGCTTGCTTAGGTCTTTGAGAACTGACTAAGGTCTTTGAACTCAGGTTTATTCTTCTACTGTGAAAATATTCTACATTAGGATCTTTGTTTTTTTTTCTGCCTTCCATTAGTCTAATGGAAGGGCTTTTATAGAGCTTGCGCTCTCTTGCCAGGATAATATCATCTGGCACTTCTAACTCTTGCTTGATCAGACTTCCCATCCCCAGACCGCCAGCATCAACCCCCAGAGTCAGGCATCCATGCAATGGCATGAGATTTGATATCATAGACCCTGTTCTGGGTAGTTGCTATAGATTTATGCATAATCCATTAGTGCACTGACGGTGGCAGCGCTAATTAATGGCTCTGTTTTTAACGTTAGATTATAATTCCTAGGCAACCTTGCTACCAGGAATTTGCAGTGGCACTGGCGGTTTGCTAGTGTGAATTGATCACAACCTTTTAATATCCTTGGGGAAACCCATGATTACTAACCTGGTGGTTTGCTAGAGTATTCTGGAATAACTCTAGCCAATTGGGTTTCAGTCATAATTGGAGGTCTATGATATTCCTGATTGTTCTTGCAGTAGTGATCCAAATCTACTTTATGAAGGCTTCTTAGATCAATTAAGCCTACTAGCAATATATTGTAATGCTTTTTACAATCAATGGCTTAGCAGGTTGCCAAGATTAACAAGGTAGAATAAATTCAGTATAAATTCCTGACAGGGTGTACACAGGAAACATGGTGGTTGCACTCCCTTGATCAGCAGCCTGAGCTTGGAGTAGCTCCTGGTACTGCTCCTCAACAACATCAAAGTTACTTTCACTTGAAAAACTCATACTAACAAAAAGCAATAAAAATTCAATTAAAAATAGAAAAGCAAATTATTTCTAGAAAATTAATTTTATTTAAGTGTGTTCTCCTTTTTGATCATTCTCTCAGACATAAATGCCCAAATTTAGATGCACATGCATTAAAAATAATGCTGAAGTTCCCTGAACAGATTTTGGTGGATTTACTCCTAAAATCCACTATTTCTGATTTGAGTCCCAAAAATAATCAATATTTTCAAAAAATATGAGTTGTTTTTCTGCTTGAGCTCATAACTTTTGAATCAGAATCTCATGTGTTCTCTGTTTACATTATATTTGCCGCATACTCATAATTAAATTTGATATATAATGCTCTATGATGTGACTGGATTGTGTGTGTTTTGAATTTAAGTTCCATGAGTTTGCTGTCTATTTCTGGGATTCAGTATTTGACTTTTTTTGTTGTGTGACTGGCTATTTTTGTTTTCTGACTGTAGATAAATGGAAGCTTTATTGAGTAAATTGACTTTCATCTATTTCCATTTGAAATTCATTTTGTGACTGAACCTATACGTTCTAAACTGACTAATATATGTTTAACTCAACGGGTTTGAAAACTACTGTATGTTTATTAGATATAAACTATTCCTCACTGTAAAACAAGATTGATCCATTAAGCTTGGTGAACAATAGGGCAATCAGCACACTTTTCCTGGATGTAGGATAGGAGGGTTATTGACCATAGTTGTAAGACTAGTCAATATTAATTATGATCACCTAATCATAATTTGATATTGGTCTAAGATGTAGCAGTATTTGAATATGGTACAAGAGGATCCTGGTGTTTGTGGCAATAGCTTATATCCATCACTATATAAATTTTACACTTGACATTAAATAAACTATCAATTATTACATTTATTGTATATATTATACACACTAAGTTTAGAGAATACTCAACTTAGTACTTTTAGTTAATAAGTCATGTTTTGAGTTAGTGAGATACAGCTACCAACTACCCAATACTCCCAGTCACAAAAGTATCATCCTCTTCTTAAATTTTCCCTTTATTTTTTTATACTTCCTAGAAGAATATACTTGACACTGTTTAGTTTATTATAATTGCTATTCTAATCTAGAGATATAGGCAAATGAATCAAATATGGTTTTTTAAGAGCTTACTTATTTGATTAAGAATATTGTATTACCTTTTAAGAGAAAAAAATAAAAATATTTTTAGGGTATTTATTTGAAATTTGAAGAATTTGGCTGAAGTCAAATTGGAGTTACATCCAGGCTTTTATTTGGGGGAGCTTCTGGTATTTTTTGATTGGTTGTTGGTGGGGATGGAGAACTTAAAGTTGAATTTGTCCTTTGGGTCGTATTTGGTCTTGACATTTATCAATTGATCTTTGATTCCAGGGTAGTACACTTTCATGAAGTCAGGCTCATCAGCATCAATGTAGTTCTGATAGGCTCCATCAAAGCTACCCTTGAGAGCACTATAGGCTTTCTCTAGAAGTTTTCCCTGATCAGGATCGTCCTGGCCAATCTGGACCGAAGCATACTTGTCACGGTTAGCAAACGAAGTGCCCTTCTTTCCTGGAATAACACCACCCCACAGTTCAATCATGATACTAACCCCCCACTGTGTCTCGACAATAATGTCTCTGAGCTTATCAATTGTTTTTGTACTCAGGCTTTTGCGGAGGAAGCCAGCCTTGGCCTTGTAAAAGAACTGATCAGTCATTGGCGGGGTGTTACGCAAGGTTTCAATGTCTCCTTGGGATTGTTCGCCAAAGTTTCCAAAAAAGAGAAAAGCTTTAAGCCAGTCTGTGCTCTGCACATCCTTCTTGTCCCAAGTCTTGATGATCCCTTCAAGTTCTTTGATGTATCTATTGTTCTTCTTACGTTCATCAGAGTAAGTGATGCCCAACTCAATGCTGCCGCCAGGGAGAAGAAGCAAATAAGAGCCAGCAGCAGGAGTAGTAATGCTGTCGTAGTACTTCATGACGGATTCCACAATGTTGGTGAAGTTGTTTCTTCCTGCGTTCCAGTTGTAGCGAGCAACAGTAAAGTCATTCTGATCCTTGATGTAACTGAACGTAAATTGAGTGACTACGCCAAAGGAACCGCCACCTGCTCCACGAAGGGCAAAGAAAAGATCCTTGTTGGTATTCTCATCCACATCAAGTAGCTTTCCATTGACATCAACCATCTTCAAGGAAACCACTCGGTCCACCAACAAACCATATTTACGTGACAACATACCAAACCCACCGCCAAGTGTCTGGCCACCAACGCCAACATTGTCCTGCAGGCCATGTGGAAGGACTCCTTTATCTTCTTCCCAAAGCTTAGCAAAAAGATGTCCGAGAAGAGCTCCTGCCTCAACAGTCACTTGTCTTTTCTTCTTGTTTACTTCAATTTTCTTCATGTTGCGTAGATCCACCACTACTCCACCTTTGTTGCCTTGCCAGTAGCCCTCATAGGAATGTCCGCCTGACCGCACCGAGATGGAGGTGCTCTTGGCAGCACATTTGACAGCACGGATAACATCGCCTGTATTTTTGGGGCGGACGATAGCAGCTGGTTCAGGGCTTGTCAATCTAGTGTTCCAATAAAAAGTGGCATTCTTGTAGGTTTCTCCTCCAATCAAGGATATATCAAGTCCCTTAAGACAATCTAGCTCAGCTTCCCTGGCTGCTACTCCCAAGCCTAGCACCGATAAAATCACTAATTTCACAGCTTTCATTCTAAAATGACTTTCCTTCCGTTGCCTCATTGCTTTTATACCACTCCATCAACCATCTAACAGGCAAGGACATATAGTAAATCTAGAACCCAGCAAGATACCAGCATTGATTGGCTAAAATAAAATACTGACCAATAATATTTTCATAGGTGGTTATATTTTCATAAATTAAATTACATTTCCTTATAACCAGAATTTTAATCTCTAAATAAACATTTGGGTCATTATTTTAGAGATTAGGCCATTTTCTAATGCACATGCTGCTCAAGTCGCAGCATAACACAGTTCGATTTTGAAAAAGTAACTAATTACACAATTTATATTTAAAACATTAATAACTCAATGAAAAATTAATATTTTTTCACACTGTAAACTATCAAAATGAAGCTAAGAATCTTATCTTTCTATTGGTGTAAAAATTTTAATATGTATACTATGCTCAATATTAAAGCGAAAGTAATTTAAAAGAGCATAATCCAGATTTTATTATATGATTATATCTAATGATATAAAGTAGATCACTTCAAAGCTAATAAATACTCTTTTTTGAATACACAACAGATGTTTTTTATTTGACAAAATTAAAGATAAGATTGAGAGCTTTATTTTTGCATTTTATTTTAATTAAAAAGCTCAATTCTCTAGGATTTTATGATAGTTTGAAGTTAGGATGTTTTTATCACTGTTTAGATTGATTTTAAGGTTCAAGTGAGCTTCGAACCTCAAAATTGCATTCTTTAAATGGAATTCTTTAATATTTTATCATTTAAAAATATGCGGAAGAGTTACAATTAACTGAATACATCATTTTAATTGATTTGCATTGATTACAAAGAGGATATGATGTAATAATAATGCTTAGCTGCTTCACATATATCACTTGTGCATGAAAACTGGGTATTTAATTAATTTCTGCAAACATAAATTCAAGTTCAAACTATAATAAAAGCTATCACACCATTTCTTTCAGAATGGTGTCATTTAGCTTGGTATATAAGAGCTAAAGTACCACAGAGCTTCTAATCCAAATAACCCAATTCAAAGACCACATTCTGATCATAACTACTCCATCATTAAGGCACACATCAAAGATCTGACCTAATTACAGATTCAAAATACTACCATGTCCTCAGTTAAATTTACTTCTTCCATGCTACCCTTTTTTTCCTTGGGAGCTTCAACAAAAAGAGAGAGAATTGCAATGTTAAAAAAGGCATTCCTCTTTATTGCTGGTGATGATCTTGATAATTTCATCAAGCACTTCCTTACTCAAACTGAATTTGGGAAAGCTCAGTTCCTGCCAACTATTCAAAATCAAAAAGGCAATGAGTTCATTGAAAACTTAAAGGATCTCATGAAATCTTCTCCCCAAAAACATATCCCAGCCTTGCGATCTCTGGTTACTTCCAGTTACTCTTTAAAAGAGCTTAATGATATGGGGTTTAATATAACCAAAAGTGAGTTTGAATACTCAAGAAAAATAAATAAAAATAAAAATGTAAGCTTAAACAGAAAAAGCCAAAAAAATAATAACTATTCATTAAAAAAAGAAATAACTAAAAAAATAATTAAAAAATTGCTGGAAAATTCTTTTGAAACAAGCCAGTTTACAAAAAAAGTGCCTGAAAAAATTTATAAAGATATAGAAAAAGAGATGAGTAATTACTCAACTGAAATTAAATACTCTCTACTTAAAACAAAAAAAGAAATATATGAAAATATGAAAATAAAAAATGAAATTTCAGTTTCAATTTCCACTTACTATAAATTAATCCCTAAAAATATAATAAAAAGTAAAAAACAAACTGATATGTGCAATATTTGTAATTTAAAAAATTCACTAGAAAAAAGAAGGAAGAATGTGAAAGTAAAAACTTACCATTACCAGAATCTATAGACAATGACTTAAAGACTATTAATCAGCACCAAGACTTTTATGTTCATCAAAATTGTGAATATAAAAAAGATATTAATGAACTAGATGATGAGTCTTGTGTTGTAGTTATAGATTATAAAGAAAACTTAAAGGTTGGAGGTGGTCCAATTGAGACCAATAATTGTTTTTATTCAAAAAAACCAATCTCATTATTAGGGTTTGCATTAGTTTTTAAAGAAAACAATAAAATTAAATATGAATATCATGATTTTTTGTCTCAAATATTATCACATGATTCTTTATTTTCAGGTGAATGTCTAATAAGTCTTCTTAAATTAGATAGATTTAAAAAAATAAAAAATATAAAAGTATGGACAGATAATGGAAATCATTTTAGATCATATGAATTTTTATATTACTTATTTAAAGAGGCACCTAAATATATTAAGGGTTCCATAAAATATAACCGTTTTGTTGAATGCCATGGAAAAAGTATTGTTGATGGTCACTTTGGTGTAATATCAAAAATTTTAAAGGAAAAAGAAAATGTACTTTATATTAACAACATTAATGATCTAAAAAATATTTGTGAGAAAGAAGAAAGAAGAAAAGAATTATACAATTCATCTTTAACTGGTTCAATTTTTTCCCAAAAAGCATTTTTTTATATTTATGAAAGGAAATTTAGGCCTATAAAAAGAGAGCTTGAAGTTAAAAATCTGCGCATTAATCTTTCATATTTGATGAAAGATGGGAAGTTATATACTTCACCTTTAACATTTGAAAGCTTCTCAGAATATTCTGAGATATTTTATCATTTGAAATCACGTGATGATACCAGAGAAACAAAAATATCAGAAGATGCTAGTAGTGTATTGGGGCAAGTTCATGAAGTAGGGCAGCTTACTAGAGGGTGTATTTTAAATAGAGTTATCAGTCTTTCAAAAACAACAACCTTTTTTTCTGAAACAAACTAAGAATATTTATGATGAGCCAAAGATAGGGTAATAGCATTTATAGCTTTGGGGCTGCTATTACTCTCCCATGCAACTCATCATAAATATTTTTGGTTTGTAGTAGCACTTAAGATATTTTCAGTAGTACTATAAGTTGCAATTTTCAATTATAAAATCAATGAATTATTTTTTAAAAAATCACCCAAGCCCAAGATCAATTAAATATTTGGGATTGATTATATTTTACTCTTTCTGAATAATTTGAATATGAATAATGTGATTAAGTTATAAAATAACCAATCTGGCGCCTAGGCATAACAAGAAAAATAATGTCCCATTTCTTTAACCCAGGAGCACACAGCCAGGCCCCATAGATGCAAAGTTTCCTGCCTGCATGACATATAATAACATTATTATAGAGTTTATTAAGCTTATCATGCTTAGCACCTCAAATCAAAATCCCATCAAATTATTTATCATTCCTCAGTACATTACATCTGGAGTGCGAGTTTAACCTGGGTTTTGCATGAACCCTAAACCTCTAAACAATAAATGAAGATATTATCGCCCAGCAATCAATTAAAACTCCAGGCCCATCATTCTTAATCAAAGATGGAAAGTACGATTTGATTCGAAATGTGGGAAAAACTAAGCTGTACAGATTGTAAAATAAAGGACAAGTGCTAGAAGCCAGTAACGTCTAATTCTTAGGGCTTCGGCCAGTTTCTGGCTCTGGGTCACTCCTATCAAAGATGTATTTTAGACTGTTTAAATATTTGACGAGTTCGTCTTGGCTATGGCGGCCCAAAGCCGGAGCTGGTCGGGGGAGACGAAGCATCCTTACTAATATTTGATTAGTCATGAATAGGGCTGCTTCGGCGAAGCCCCGGGCAGCCGCGGCCAGTTTCTAGCTCTGAGTCACTCAGAACAAAGATCTGTTTAAAAATATTTAAATAAGTTGTATTTCCGTTTTGATCGTAGCTGCCCAGAGCCGAAAGCCGGCCGGGGCTGAGCCGAAGCATCCCGAGTCATGAACGATGTAACCGATCCATGCACGACAATCTTGCTATCACATGCTATCCTTGACTCGATTTAGAATTTTTATTAGATGACCACTGCAAGCGAATTAATTATTAATATATATAATATATAAAAGTGAGTCTGTCTGTCTGGATTAGGGTTGGGACGGGCACCAAAATCTACACAATTGGTTTTGTGACCAAGCTTTGATTGGAACAATTTGTTTTGTGACTTTATCAGTTGAGCACAATTCATTTTGTGACCTTCATGTCATATCACAATTCATGCAGATTGGTTTTGTGTTTTTAGGGAGCAGTACATAATTTCAACTGCCACATTGTGTGCCCTGCTCCAAAAGTCACAAAACAAATCTGCATGAATTGTGATGTGACCAAGCACAATCTCATGTGATTTTGTGTTATGTCTAATCATAAGTATATAAGCTATTCCTTTCAATTGAAGTAGATATTTATAAGTATTTTTTTAGCATTTAAATATAAAAATCTAAAGCAATCTGTGGTACGATCAAATCTATCATTGTGAGGTAATGGTAGGTAAAGCTTTAATAAATTCAATTTAAAAAATAAAGTCCCACAACTGAACTTCCTCTAATTTTACATCCTGTGCCCCCTCACAAATTGTGATCTACTCCAAAAGTTATGACACAAAATCACAAGTATTGTTTTGTGAACCAATCCAAAACATCCAAAAAATGGTTTTGTGACACTGTTTTTGCACAATTGCTGTTTCCGTCCCTTCCCTGCTAGGAATGCTTCGTGTCCCCGGACTAGCTCCAGCTTTATGCCGCTATAGCCAAGACGAACTTGTCCAATTTTCAAACAGTTTAAATACTTTATTTAAAAGAGGTGTTCCAGAGCCCGAAACTGGCCGCGGTTTCTGGAGGCTTTGCCGGCGCAGCCCAAAAGATTAGATGTTATCTGGTTTCTAACACTTGTCCTTTATTGGTAATCTGTGCAGCTTAGTCCTTCCCACATTTCAAATCAAATCGTACTTTCCATCTTTGATTAAGAATGATGGGCCTGGAGTTTTAATTGATTGCTGGGCGATAATATCTTCATTTATTGTTTAGAGGTTTAGGGTTCATGCAAAACCCAGGTTAAACTCGGATTCCACAGATGTAATGTACTGATGAATGATAAATGATTTGATGAGATTTTGATTTGAGGTGCTAAGCATGATAAGCTTAATAGACTCTATTGCAATGCTACCATATATCATGCAGACAGGAAACTTTACATCTACGGGACCTGACTGGGTGCTCCTGGGTTAAAGAATGTTTGTTTAGAGATTAAAATTCTGGTTATAAGGAAATGTAATTTAATTTATGAAAATATAACCACCTATGAAAATATTATTGGTCAGTATTTTATTTTAGCCAATCAATGCTGGTATCTTGTTGGGCTCTAGATTTACTATATGTCCTTGCCTGTTAGATGGTTGCTGTAGTGGTATAAAAGGTAGACATGCTACCTCGAAAATGCCATCTCAAGAAACATTATTTCGAAATACGCCATCTCGAAATTTGGCTATCTCGATTTTATAGTAAAAACATCATTTCAATTTACGGCATCACGACTATGAAAAACATGTTTTAAAAATTTAGTTTTTTTGAAATCCAAAAAAAACCAAAAAACCAAAAAATCAAATGAATTAAATTTTAAAAAACATTTTAAGGCTTAAAAAGCCTCAGGATTTCAAATCTGCAATAATAAAGGGGGTTGATTTGAAGCAACAAGGCTGTGTAAAGGGCAAAAGTCAAAATCTATACAAAAATAACCATTTTCATCTATTATAGCTATGCCATATACTTGAAAATAAACAAATATTTGTACCAAATACTAAATAGAAGTAAAAAAAGAAGCTGAAAAAATAAAAAGTGCAATAGTTTATTGAGGAAGGCTCATATATTGGTTGACAGTGCTACTGAAATGGCCTGAAAATGCTCAAGCTTTCTATCCTTGGGATAGTAGGCAAGGGCCACCTTGCTAATCTCTGTGTACTTTTTCACCGCCTTGGTTTGCTTGGTGGGATCACCCTTAGTCTTCATGCCAGTCTTGAAGAGCCGGACAGAGATGGCCTGCTGGGTTTTGAGGTGGATAAGAATCTTGCTAAATTTGGGCTTCTTGACCCTGACCCTAGTTGCAAACTGGCTATGCCACCCTTCAAGGGAAGAGGTGGTCTTGATGAGACTGTCTTTGGCTTACTTAAAGCAGTTTCATGTGATTGATTCACTGACTTTTTTGATGTGGCATTCTTCTTGGAAGATACCAACCCATTGAGTCTCAAAATACTCAATGAAAGGAGAAAAGGCTGCCTGGTTGGCTATGATATAGGGGTGACAGAGGAAGGTGTCATAGAAGGCATTGGTTTCCTCCTTTCTTACTAGAGCAAGGGCAGCAAAGCAGTTGAACATGTCCTTGGCTCCTTTTGTGCCTTCAGAGTTGACCAGCCCATGGAGATCTGTGCACTTTTGGAGGCGGTGGCAGAGTGCCTGGCGGAAGTGAAAATAGCATCCCTGGGGGAGCTCTTGAAGACTTTGATGAAGGCATTGAACTGAGTCTGCTTAAAGTAAACTACCAGATATTCATGTAGGGTAGGCTTTCTGGCTGTTTCTTGGGGTGAGGGCTTCTTCATCCTGGGAGGGGGTCTTCTTTGTGCACCCTCTAGTCTCATTGGGCTCCTCTTCTAATGTGGGGAGGATCTCATCAAGCTTGTTCTTTAAGATATTGAGAGCACAGACATATGTGTCCTGCTTCTTGTTAGGAAGGAAATAAAACACCAGGTAAAGAACAAGATTGCCCACCTGCTCATGGATATTCCAAAGCTGGCTGAAGAGCTTTGGACAGGTGGAAAAAGTACCATCTGCAAGCCAGGTCTTGCATTTGAGGAGGTTGCACAAATCTTGAGAGGTTGTGAAGCATATAATGCGCTCCTGTGCATTTGGGCCATCATCATGAAGAATTAATTGCTCTTCATGGCAGGATAGCTTCTGCTCTTCAATTAATATTAACTGGACTCTGGATGTTGCACTGAAGCCTTTAGTGCTTAGACTATACCTCTGATCAGTGAGATATCTCTGGAGTTTAGAAGCGCCACCAACAGAGGCAAGTTGGAAATCATTCAGGTTGAGCAGAGCATTGTTCACCACCTCGGTTGAGGCTTGGTCCCTGGTGGTGGGGATCACTTGCCAAAGAAACCAGCAGATGGGTTGATAGAGGGGGTCAAAAGGCTCAGCGCAGTCATGGTTGACAGTTAGTGCTTTAAATTTTGTGAAGTCATATGTTGTAAGCCTTGCTGGGCACCCAAGGTTATCACATTTAAAGTGATGTTGACAAATGGCTTTTTTCTTGTCATTACAGCTGAAGCTGTACCCCTTGTACATAAAGCCAGCACCCCCCTTCTTGGACATGATAGAGTAGCTATGAGGAAAGCTAGCAGGCACAGAAAAGGCACCATTTCTCTTGCAAATTTTATGGACCGTGTTAATATCCCATAGCTCAATTCAATTGTCAACAGGAGCACTAGATCCTGCTCCTGCTTCTACAGGCTCTGATATGGGATCAGATTGGCAATTGAACTCAAATAGCTTCTCTTGGAGGTCTGAGGGGGAGTAAACAAAAGGAGAGTGGTGAGGGGTTGGGCTTGTTTCCTCAGGTTCAGGGGAAGATGTAGGTGTCTTTGGAGGTGTGTTGAGCAACTTGTTTAATGCTGGTATGTTCAAAGATACAGATAGATGTTAGCCTTTCCAATGTACTCTACCTAATCTTATGCAAGAGCACTACAGACTACAATAGAATAGAACTTTGAAGATAATTACGTTTATTGAAACTGGAGTATGATCTAGCCAGCGGCTGCAATCTATCCAGTTGTAACTAAGAACTTGTTGTCATCCTTTCAGGCGTCTGTATCACTATATACTGCAACAACCCTAATTCTTGTCCTTTCAAACAGTTCCAAGTGGCTATCTTTGCAATAGGTCTATCTTTGCTGGCTGCGCCCATCCTGATTGGCTGTCCTTGGCACGTGATATGCTATTGGCCTTAGCAGGCGTCCATGGCACTTCAGCTACAGCCTACGCTCTTCTTGAGCTAGCCTACTGTCATTTAATGATTGGCTGTATCTTACACGCCTATTATTGCGCTGGGAAACTATGCCATATTTAGTTGATGCTTAGAAATTGTCCCTGTTCAGCTCTCCTACATTGGAAGGTAGAATTCTGGTATTCCATTTGTAGGGCTTAATCAGTGATCCTTTTCTGGCTGGCAAACCTTCTGCTTATTAATGCAACAAGTCAAATTAGGGATTATACGCTGTATAATAGCAAACTTGATCCAATAGTGACTTGTGGATTATACGCTGTTTAATGCTGACCCAAACCAATAAGGAACCCAATTATACGCTGTTTAATGCTGACCCAAACCAATAAGGAACCCAATTATACGCCGTGTAATGCTGATCCAAACTCGGTATTTCTTAGCCATTTGTCTATCTCTTGTTTGATATGATCAAATATGCCCATCAGGCTGCGTGGGCTGAGTTGATACAACATCCAATAGAGTGAAATGAGCAATATACAATTGATGATATATAGATTACACGGCGTGTAATCAATGATAACCACTATATTGGCTAACGTTTATACAGAGTATAATAGCTATATCAATTATAATAAAGCAAGCAATATACAGCATAGAATCACTACACATTGGGTGATGATAAGTGATAATATGGCGTATAATTGTTACATCCAATATAATAAAGTAACAATTATACGGCATATAACTGCTATAATCATTATAATATATGGTGATTATACAGTGTATAATAACTATACTTAATATAATATTGACCTAGTGATAATACAGTGTGTAACTGATAAGATCTGCATGCAATGATTAGCCTGATCATTTGTGGTCAATCAGCCTAATCTCACAAGGTGATTTAGCCTTAGCAGGCTGCTTTTTAGGGGTTTTTTTGGCCTTCTTGGCCTTGGAAGGAGTGACCTTGAACTTGGAGGCCTTAGTTGCCTTGGGCGCAGCTTTAGTGGTAGGCTTGGGAGGCATCTAAAAGTGAATTAGTATCAAAATATGGGCATTTTAGGGGAAGTTTTCAAAGAAAAAAATGCTAAAGTTCAAATAAAAAGGTAATAAGTATTTTTATCTTTGTGTGTAGAAAAAGTCTTAAAATATAAACTATAAAAATTTAAAAAAAATTTATCCTGTAAAAATCTTTTTTTATTAGCAGTCTAAGTAGGCAAACATTTAAGTTTTGACTAAAAACTTGCAGTCAAAATGGCGTCTTTGAAATGACGTAATCAAGATGCTGTAGCTCAAAAACATATAGATTTTGACCCTTTTTATATTAAATTAAGAAATCTGCAGTAGAGCTACCTCAACTGGGCCAAAGAGTAAAAATTAAATTCAACAAAAACTAGTTATATAAGTGGGGTTAAAAAGTAAACAGTTGTTTAGAGAAGGCTAAAAATATATATTTGCAAAGTTTCAGTGAATTTCTTATTTTTTTAATACTATGATTCTCAATGTGAAAATGTACTTTTTAAAAGTGGAAATCAAGAATTGCAACTGGGGAATTGATATAGCGTAGCATGGCGTCATATGTAATTCCCCCTTATTTTTCCCTATCCATTGTGTGCATCAAATCAATTGGGTGATATGAAACCCAGTAGAATTTGAAGTGATGTAAATCAAAATGGCGTAATCACCTTCTTTTATATGGAATCACTATTAAAATAATTTATTAAGTGAACTCCTATCAATGTATCCATGTATAATAAAGTTATAAATTACATATAACAAAACTGTTTTTTTACCCAGCAATGACAATCACTAGAAGGACTATCATAGTGGCATTATTTTAGGTTGTTTTTAGTATAAGTGTCTTGGATTAAATAATCTAGGAACATCTTCTGGCACTATACAACAGGCATTATTTTAGTTCAAGTATAAGCTTATTTTAGTTAAAGATAAGTAGTGTGATTCAAAATGAGGTAAAGTTGAGATGGTATAAACACGCCCCACACGAAGTGATTTCATATATAAATAAAGTTAGCAAAATAATATTTAATTAATTTGATTTGAAATGACAAAATTGAGATGTTGTACTTTTGAGATGCTGCATTATAAAATTATAAGTGAATTTTAACTATTTTATTATTTATTTTATTTTATTGTGATTCAAAATCATTAATGCAAAAAACACCATCTTGAATTTAATTTGAGATGGCGTAAATTGAAGTGCCGTTTTTGAGATGGTGTGTCCTACTGTATAAAAGCAATGAGACAACAGAAGGAAAGCCATAGTAGGATGAAAACTGTGAAATTAGTGATTTTAACAGTGCTAAGCTTGGGAGTAGCAGACAGGGAAGATAAACTAGATTGTCTTGAGGGCCTTGACATATCCTTAATTGGAGGAGAAACATACAAGAATGCCACTTTTTATTAGAACACTAGATTATAAAGCCCTGACCCAGCTGCTGTCGTCCGTCCCAAAAATACAGACAATGTCATCTGTGCTGTCAAATGTGCTGCCAAGAGCACCTCCATCTCGGTGCGGTCAGGCAGTCATTCCTATAAGGGCTACTAGCAAGGCAACAAAGGTGGAGTTGTGGTGGATCTATGCAACATGAAGAAAATTGAAGTAAACAAGAAGAAAAGATAAGTGACTGTTGAGGCAGGAGCTCTTCTCAGACATCTTTTTGCTAAGCTTTGGGAAGAAGATAAAGGAGTCCTTCCACATGGCCTGCAGGAAATGTTGGCGTTGGTGGCCAGACACTTGGTGGTGGGTTTGGTATGTTGTCACATAAATATGGTCTGTTGGTGGACAGAGTGGTTTCCTTGAAGATGGTTGATGTCAATGGAAAGCTACTTGATGTGGATGAGAATACCAACAAGGATCTTTTCTTTGCCCTTTGTGGAGCAGGTGGTGGTTCCTTTGGCGTAGTCACTCAATTTACGTTCAGTTACATCAAGGATCAGAATGACTTTACTGTTGCTTGCTACAACTGGAACACAGGAAGAAACAACTTCACCAACATTGTGGAATCCGCCATGAAGTACTATGACAGCATTACTACTCCTGCTGCTGGCTCTTACTTGCTTCTTTCCCCTGGCGGCAGCATTGAATCGGGCATCACTTGCTCTGATGAATGTAAGAAGAACAATAGATACATCAAAGAACTTGAAGGGATCATAAAGTCTTGGGACAAGAAGGATGTGCAGAGCAAGAACTGGCTTAATGTGACAGAAATTGTGGGATAGTATGAAGTTGTTTCTAAGTGATGGGGAATTGCCACCCAAATCCACATAGAATTAATGATTAACCACCAACGTGGCATCAGATATCTCTTTGTAAAATTTCCAATTGTGATACCAGGATTAAGCAGAACAATTAATCCTAACCAAAGTAGCCCAAGATAAATGGCCTGCAACAACATCAATGAATCTTCAGAATAAAATTCTGGACATTGGGAGGCAACACAATTTTCAGTTTCAAGAATGGGGGGAGCTACAAAATTGGTTGGCGAAAAATTAACATTGGTCGGCACCAACAACAAAGTTCTAACTGTGGGGCCCCATCTTCCAGAAATAATTTGGTTGAGAATTAGATTGTACAGAATATATTGTAACAACCCAACCACAGGATGCATTTTGAAAAGTAAATTAGAACTAGGGAAAATGATTATTTTGTAAAATTTTGAGAGGACTCAACTCTTAGAGTTGAAACAGTGAAAATTATTTAATATATATCAGAAATTGACTAAGCAATACCACCTGAATCTTGGCCTCATATTCTTTCCACATTGTCAAGTAAGTATCTGGTCCAGGTTGCAAAGAACCCTTGTGTGACCAATTTCTGACAACCATGCTGATTAACAAGCTTGCATCAGGTGACCCTCAAATTACGCCAATTCATCAATGTCAGTTTGCAAGGGGGAGCTGGTTTCAGCTGACAGACTGGAGCAGCCGTGATCCATTTCCAATTGACTTTTTGATTTAAATCCGTTAACTTGGTCAATTTTGATAAAGGTTTCCCGGCTTTTTGAGCCTTCTTGCTTGGGCGGATAAATCCCAGCTTGATGGAACCTACCGTGACACTTAAAGCTTTTTACTACTTTGGAGACTTTGGCAAACAATCCCAAGGAGACATTGAAACCTTGCGTAACACCCTGCCAATGACTGATCAGTTCTTTTACAAGGCCAAGGCTGGCTTCATCTTTAAAAGCCTGAGTACAAAAACAATTGATAAGCTCAGAGACATTCTTGCCAAGCCACAGTGGGATTTTAGTGTTATGATTGAACTGTGGGGTGGTGTTATTTCAGGAAAGAAGGGCACTTTGTTTGCTAACTGTGACAAGTATGCTTCTGTCCAGATTGGCCTGGGCAATCCTAATCAGGGAAAACTTCTAGAGAAAGCCTGTAGTGCTCTCAAGGGTAGCTTTGACGGAGCCTTTCAGAACTACATTTATGCCAATGAGCCTGACTTCATGAAATTGTACTATCCTGGAATTGAAGATCAATTGATAAATGTCAAGACCAAATACAACCAAAAGGACAAATTCAACTTTAAGTTCTCCATCCCCACCAACAACCAATCAAAAAAGACCAGAAGCTCCCCCAAATGAAAGCCTGGATTTAACTCCAACTTGACTTCATCCAAATTCTTCAAATTTCAAATAAATACCCTAAAAAGATTTTTATTTTTTCTCTTAAAAGGTAGAAAATATTCTTAATCAAATAAGTAAGCTCTTAAAAACCACTTTTGATTCATTTGCCTATATCTCAAGATTAGAATAGCAATCATAATAAACTAAACAGTGTCAAGTATATTCTTCTAGGAAGTATAATAAAAAATAAAGGGGAAATTTAAGAAGAGAAAGATACTTTATTTGATATGAGTTTAGAGAATATATAGTATCATGAGAAGTCACATAATGTCTATGTATGTCATGGTAGTCATGAAGCTTATCCAAGTCCTGTAAATTCAGAACCTAAAGATAAAAGTGCAGGATTGTCAAATCATTGGTCCAAATTTCAAATCACTTTTGCGGGATGGCCCTTTTTTAATTAAATTGATTTTTTTGTGTATTTATTTGAATTTTTAAAAATGCAAGAATTCATAGACACTTTGCAAATTTCAAGTCAAACTACATATTTCCAATGGACAAAATGAATTAACTAGAATCAGATTTGAATAATTTAAATCCATCAACCATTTTTGTTAAGTTAGCTTTGTTTTTTTTGGAATTGCAGGATTGTCAAATCCAAGAACCAAATTTCAAATCACTTTTAAATCCCACTAGTAAACTCAAATATTAATTGCAGAGACTGGAATCCAAATTATATGTACACTAAGCACAAAAGAAACCACTAACCCAAATTGAGAAGCTCTACTATGACTAAAATCAAACTTGAAATTTCAATTTCAAAGACTATGTTTAAAAGTAAACCTTAGCTAAAATGTAAAATTGTCAACCCCAGAAATGGTAAAACATCATACACTTCAAATCACTAATATAGAAATTCTTATACTATTCAATACTAAATCAAGCAAAAATAACAGCCCAAAATAAACCTGAAATCTAATCAAACACATGTTTAATATAAAAAATATTTTTATTTTATTTTAGGGACATAATATATCATTCCTAACCAGCTCCTGCAACATCCTGCAGGGCAGCCTGACCCCAAGGGCATCCCAGAGGGTCCAAGAATAGACCCAGAACACAACTCAAGGAGAGTAATGCCAACACACAGGCCTCCCAAAGCGTCAAAACCAGTCAACCACCTCCCGCATCCCAAGCCAGAACAACCATCTTGAATCCCAGACAGAAGCCACTCTCAAGGCCTGCCACCAAAGTCTCATATATCAAAGTCACTGGGAACAATGAGGTTACTTACACCTCCACCGTGTACCCAGTTGTCACCCAGCCCCACACTCTGGATCCAAGAGTTGCTATTGCATTCCCTCATGTCTTTAACACGTCCTATGAGTCATTGGCTACAATTGAGGAGCCATCTGCACCTGTGTCTTATGCCACCATTGACAGCGCCAGCGCAACCAAGAGTGATCCCACCTTCTACACAACAGTCCCCATCCTGTGTCAAGCCTGCTATCCAGGATGCCGCAGTACCTGCCAAGGGCCAGTGTCAGTTGACAGATAGTGAGCGTGAAGCTATCCTCAACTGCTTGAACAGGGGAATGGCAGTTTGGGAGATTGTCTCCCAATTCAGTGTCACAGCCAGATATATTGGTGACCTCAACAACAAATATGGTAACACCAGGAAAATTTCCAAATCTGTCAAGGCTAAGCGGCAGCCAAAACTCTTGCAGCCTGTACATTTTGAGGCAATAAAACAGTGGGTAGCCAAAGAATACCACCTGGACACGTTTGCTGTCCAATCAATGCTGGCCACAGACTTCAGGCTTTCTGTTTCTAAAACCATTGTCTACAAAGCAGTGGTTGATTTGGGCTTCTCCTGGAAAGTACTGCAAGTTTCTCTGTATAATAGAAACAGCAACAAGTCTATCAAGGATTGACACATTTATGCTGAGAGTTATCTGGCTCTTAAGAAGACCAGGAATGTCCAGACCTTCTGTATTGATGAGTTATTGTTTTCCTCCTCACTCAAGTCTAGGCATGGGTGGGTCAAGAAGGGGTCCAAGGATGATTTAGCACATCATGCAGCTGTCTGTTCTCAGACCTATTGTAAAGTCTGAAGGCTTGGGGAAGATTATTGTAAACTAAGGCCTTTAAGCCAAGGATATTTATATTTGTTAAGTATAGAAAGGTAGGCAAGGTTTGCAGCAATAACTGCACTAAGGCTCCTAAAAGCTTATATGAAGTGAATTAGGGTCTAAGGCAATTTATCAAACCTAAGAAAACAAAAAACAGTCTTAATAAAGGAAGATTTGGTTAAAAAAGTGATCTCTAAGTCTGGGAAATGATCAGCATTAACTGGGGAATTAAACTGTCATCAATTAAAGTGTGAGTACCACTATAAAAATTGCCTAACTGATGGAAGATGTAGTCAAATAAAATCATGGACTAAACTGGAAAGATACAATGAATAAAATTCAAGAGAAGACACAAGCCACAAAACCTAACAAGTACCTTTTTGGGGTGCAAGTCAAACAATCTCAACTTGAAGTTGAGACTGGAAACTCAAGCCTTTTTATTTAATTGAGTAATTGAGGTAAGGTAAAGGGGATGGAAGTTAGCCAACATAAGTTGATATGGTATTTGAAATTTTGAAGTGTTAAGTGATTTAAATCTTAACTTAAAAAGACTAAGGACAGAGGCCAGGAAATAGTGAGCAGAAAGAGCAAAGAAATGTGATGTTGGGCTCTGAAGGTGATCAAAAACCAGGGGGAAACAAGTCTGAGATTAATTTAAGCTGAAACTTAAAGGTAATTTTAGATCAAGTGATGCTAACAAAGTGTATAGTTTCTTAGTTTGAAAATCATCTAAGAGCAAGGTAAGCTTTGAACAATTATTAACCTTTAAGTTTTAGATTAAAAAGGACCAGAATTAAAGGGAAAACAAAAAGGAACTTAAGGGAATGGTTTGAAAGTTAGGGAAGGAGAGAATAACCAAGTTGAGCTGCATAATAGCAGTGGTCTCATAAAAAAGGGGATCCTTACATCTATTCTATGGTAGCGCTTCTTGGTCCTTGCAGGTTGGACCAGTATCAGATGATCAAGGGTTTCCACAATAGCAGGACATTCCTTGATTTTCTCCAAACTGTCAAGGAGTACCTTTGGATTAATTACTGCGGCACAACTAAATTTTTTGTAATTGATAATGTCAGGCTCCATAAAGTGGATCTGGCTGTTTCCAAGTCCCCATCAATTGATAAAAATAGCCATTCTCCCAGCAACGCCTTGTAGACTGCCCACTGAGACTCCTCTTCCTCCCCCATATTCTATTATTCCTTAACCCAATTGAGGGGGTCTTTAGTTGAATCAAGAATAAGATGAAGAAAGGCCTCCAACAGGACACCAAAGATCTCTTCAATATTCTCAAGATCAGCCTATTTGCAATGCCACCCAATGTGGTGGCAGCTTTTTACAAGCACTCTAAATCATTTGTTTTCAAAGCTCTTGTTTCCAAGCCAATCAAATAAGTAGGTTTTTTGAGTTTAATGTTCTATTTTTATTTATTTTGGTTTTATTAGGACTTGAAAAATATTATTTAAATATAATGATTTGACATTAAATTGTATTATAGAAATTAAAGGATTTGGATATTAGTTAAATAAATCAAATGTATTAGATATACTGTAGATTCAGAACCTAAAGGTAATAATGTGGGATTGTCAAATTGTTTTACGTAAACTCACCAACTTACTAGAATATTTTTCATCCTTTTATATAAAAATAAAGTTGTTCTGGGATGAAAATTACTCAATTAAGTTGGTGAGTTCATGCAAAAAAATTGAAAATCCCACATTTTTACCTTTAGGTTCTGAATTTACAGTAGCAACACATGTTTTTATTATAATGCACCGAATTGCTGTAACTGTGATGTTTTAGCAGAGTTACAAGGGGGAAAATATTTAGAAACTAGATAATATTCTTTATTGAGAGATAATGATTATATAGTTATTGTGAATTATAGATAACAGGAACATGATTGTGTTAATCCCACGGTGGGATAGTGAAGGGGGTGGCTTGATCCTTGTAATGAGTCAAGTGCTAAAACAAGTCACCCACCAAGAGTGATCAGCTTTTGTTAATATTATTATATTTGAAAATCCAAGTTTTCTTCCTAACTTGGCTTCAGGTGAATGGATAATTGGGTTGTGGGTCACAAACCTGCTTATTCAGAACCTTGCTGGCAGGTCGCACCGCTGTTTCAACACCCCCCCCCGGCTGAGGGTTGGCCTCCTCTGGGAGAAGGTTGTTGGGTAGGTTGTTGGGAGCCTGGGCACTATAATGGACTAACTGTTGTTTGGTGGTGGGTAACACTGTCTCTCATTGCTTCTGTCTTGCCTTGCAGGGTCTGAGGCAATCATGGTGGAGGACCTTGTCCTGTTTTTGTTTCCCAAGCTCTTGTACAAGGTAAGTGTTGTTTTTGTTTCCCAAGCTCTTGTACAAGGTAAGTGTTGTTTTTGTTTACCTTTAGGATGATAGCAGGGCCCACTTTTCTGGTTGCAGTTTACTCTTGTTGGTATTCATGACCCAGACCTTGTTGCCAACTTCATGTCTGTCTTTGATGGGGACAAAGGTAATTTGTAGACACTTTTCTTCTTTTTCTGATTTATTGCTATTGGCCTGTATGACCTGGGGATCTGAGTGGGGTGCAACCTTATCTGGCATCTCCAGCTTATGTCCTGATAGCGCCTGGATGATATTGGGTTGTGTTCCATAAACTAGCTAAAATGGGCTTTTGCTGGTGGATCTGTTCACTTGAGTTCAACACACAAGCAATGCAGTTGGTAGCTGCTTATACCAGTCTTCAGGTCTCCCAGCAGTGAGTTTGGCCAAGGCTTGCACAAGGCTGCCATTTAGCTGCTCCACACATCCATTGTCCTGAGGAAGATAAGGTGTTGTCACAGTGTGCTGGACCCCATTCTTGGTGATTTCTACGTTGGTATCTTCAGAGGTCAATTCTTTGCCTCTGTTGGTTATCAGGAGTTATGGCTTTCTGAACTTGCTGATGATTTCTTTACCTATCAAGCATTGCATGTCAATGCCTTTATGTGTTCTTACTGCTTGTGCCACTGGCCATTTTGTGGGAAAATTGATTGCAGTAATGATCTACTTCTTGTTGTTATGTTTCCAGGACATAGACCCCACAATATCCAGGGTCCACACTTTGAATGGTAGTTGTGTACAAATGGGTAACACTGATTTAGGTGGGGTCTCACTCTTTGCAAAATTTCTCACATACTTTGCACTGATCCAAGATTTCCTGAACATCTCAATACAAGGTCGGCCACCAGGCCCTGTGTTTAAGGAATTTGTAAAGGTTACGGCTTTATGTGTGGCCCAGGTCTCTGTGATAGCGCAAGATTGTATCAAATTGCTGATGTGTGGGAATGTATGGGATGGTTGTTCTGCCGGACATTTTTTGGTGTAGGGTTCCATAGACGTTGACAAATAGGTGCTTGTTTTTAATGACAGTTTCTCTTGTTATATCTGTGGTATTGGTGGGAAATCCTTTGTCTTTTGTACGCAACACCAGGAGAGGCCAGTCTGGGTCAGGTCCATTCTTGCCCCTTGTAGCTCTGACGTATAGTTGTAACAGCGCATCAGCCATGGCCAGCTCTGGGCCTGGCTTATACTGTATGAGCATGTTGAACCTTTCCAGAAGATCCATTCATTGGGCTTGTCTGTGGGAAAAGTTTTCATGGGTTTTGTAGTAGATGAGTGATTTGTGGTCTGTCAGGGCTGTGAATTATTCTTGTTGTTCCAGATAGCAATGCCAGTTGACTAGGCAGTGTATGATTGCCAGCAGTTCCTTGTCATGTATAGGATACCAGCACTTGCCATCTGTCAACTTGTGTGAATTATAGACCACAGATAGGAAGTCACCATTGTTATTTTTGATTTGTAGTATCCCTCCAATGGATGCATCAGAGGCGTCTGTCTCTATTTGGTACTCCCCATCACGTTTGGGGTATTATAGGATGTGTGCTGTTGTGAGTTTCTCTTTAAGGCTTCTGAAGCAAAGGTCTCATTGGGGGGTCCATAAAAACTTGGATTTGGCGCCAGTAATGGCAGACAGAGGTGCAGTTAGGACGCCACAGTCAGGTATTAATTGTCATACATAGGCAACCATCCCCAGGAATGTGCGGAGTTCTGACTTGTCCTTTAGTGGTGTCATTTTACAAATAGCCTGGATCTTCTGGCTGTCAGGTTTAATGCTGTCTTTAAAAACTATGTGTCCCAAGAAGGGTAGTTGTTCACAGAAGAACTGGCACTTGGAGGGCTTGGCTAGCAGATTATGTTGTGCTAGGATGGCAAAGACTGCCTCTAGGTCCTTGTGATGCTGTTCCACTGAGGGGCTGTAGACAATGATGTTGTCCAGGTATACAAGGGCATGCTTGTCAATGTGGGGTGTGGTGCTCAAGGGTCTAAGGATAGGTTGGGTGTAGCTGAGCAGCAACTGAGAACACAGCAGGACTAGTATCTTCTTACTCAATAGAACCTCTATTTGTGGGCTCTGCAAGTAATATAAGAATTGAAAGTTGTTGGTTATGTTTGTATGGTAAATAATTCTGTTTTGTTGGGGGTCTTTTTATACTTAGATGGAGAGGAGGGAAAAGAAAGGGTGAGTCATGCTGACTAGGTTCTAGACTGTCAGGCACTGAGCTTATTCTTGGAGAGCTGAAACAGTTTGGGGAATATTCAGGGGGAAATGGGTTGGATTGGGCAAGAAGTGAACATTTAGACATGTGACCTGGATTTAGGTGGTTGTAGTAATAGTAGGGCTGTCTTTGGGGGAATTGAGTGTAGAATAGGGTTTCAGACTACTCTCTTTAGGGTTCACACTTTGGCGTAAATAGGGGCGGAAGGTCAATATACCAATTTATATAGTGGGCACAGGCAATGGGTCAATCATTGATGCATCTGAGGCTAGCCGCAGATGCATCAATGGATTGTTAATCCCCAATAGTAAAACATCTTACAATGGGTCACTAATCAATGCATCTGCAACTAGATGCAAATGCTCCAATTAGTCACTAATTGCTAATAGAAAAACCACTCCAATGGGTCACTCTCCAATGCATATGTGACTAGCTGCAGGTGCGTCAATTAGTCTCTAATTGGAAATGCCTTTATGTGATTTGGAGGGTTACTATCTGACGTAAAACACAAAAAAGGGCAGCAGTTCCTGTGGGGTTCCTATCCACCAGTCCCCAAAGTGTGTCCTGGATTATAGCCAGGGACCAGCTGGAAGGGATTGTCATTCTCTAGTAAGGGAAAATGTATCTCAGAAATATATATAGGAGTTAAAATGGGCTTTTATTCACTCTCAGAAGGAAGATCCTCTTAGAAACCTTCTGGTATATGGCCCAGGGGGTCATGGGAACAATATGATTTGCCAATACTTGGAGTCCTCCAAAAATATCTTGGACTCCTTGTACTTGGTCTTGGACTCCTGAACCTTAGTCTTGGAATTCTTCTCCTTAGACTTGGACTCTTGCTCCTTAAACTTTGACTCCTGCACCTTAAACTTGGACTCTTATGCAGCGCTTAGGATCCAGCTTCTTATTCTTGGGCTCCTGCTCTGTTATTGTGTAACCAGCCCTCTTTATAGCTACATTGGCTTTGTTATTCCACTTGTATAAGTACAACCAAGCTCCTGCTTGTGATCAAAAGGCTTCCAAAAACCTCTCAGCAGAAACTCAAAAGACCTGAAAGATCCCGTCAAAGACCCAGAAAAGACTCTGTAACTTTCCAGCCAGCCATCTTCTTATAGTTTCCTTTTCCCAACGTTTCCGCCTTCAAAATGGCTTTCTTCAGAAGCTTAAACCATTACCGCTCACTTTTTCCTATAATAACTTAAGCTTAAATACTTACTTTTAGCTTCCAACTAATCATTTTCATCAGGAAGCCTTCCAGAACTCAACCAATGAATGCAGAGCGCAGAAATAGACCATTTCTGAAGTTCCACTGGGATCCAACTATGAAAATAATTTCCACAGCTCAAACCGCTCAAAGCAACAACTCTTCACGCAACAAAGCGTTAACCAGTCCATTATTCCAGCACCAGTCTTCCCTGCATTCAACCTAAACCCATTTAAATAGTAGAATACTATTTAAACTGTTCTTTCTGGACCTCTTTAACGTTTTCCCCATATATTTACAAATCTTGTAAAATCCAAGTAAAACATCCCACCAAAACAACTTTGTATCCAGCTCTCATAGCAACATACCTTCATATATCCTAGGAACTTAATAAATAAATCTCTTACCCACACTTCTATCCACATTCCTTCTTGAGCTTACTAATAAACCAAGGCAAAACATTCCACATTTTACCACCTCGGCAAATCAATTCAGCAAAATCTTGGCTCATTTCTACAGACCACTAGTTCTTCACCATCCTCTTTGGGTTCTTCAGCCAGCTCTTCAGCTTAACCAGAAAACAGTCCATCTTAATTCACAGAACAGCTCCTTTCCAGTCTTTAAACGGCCTATCAGTCCTCTGGCTACTCCTTTATCATGACCAGCTACTTCTGCATTATGATCTTTGAGCCCTTTCACTTATCCTTGCTAGGAACCATCTTGGTTCCACCTGCACAATGAACCATTTTGGTTCCAAACTTTAATATGAACCAACAGTCCTTCAACTAGCCTTCTCTGTGATCAAACAGTTCCTCTCACTAGTCTTTTCTGCTGATTCCGTGAACCACCTTGGTTCTTTATCTCAGTCCCCGTTACCAGAACCTGTAGACCCAGGCATGAGTCTACATTGAGCTGGCATTTAACTGGGCCCTCACAAGTGGCATTCCACTTAGGCCATCTAAAAATTGATGCTTAAAGCCTATGTCATTGTTTTTACTCACCCAGGTGATTAAGTATGGGCTTTCAGTTGCAGAGTAATCAGCTCTACTTCTCAGAGGTTTGATCACACCAAGTTCTGCAGCTTGCTTCCCCAAGCAAACCGCCTTGATGACACCTCTGAGCAAATCTATGCCCTACAATTCTCACTTTGGGTTCCCCCCAAAGCTCTCATGGGGACATAAACAAGGACACCCTACCTGTCACTGTAGGTTTCATAATGCCGGGTATTGTCCGTCCAAGTAAGAAGGCTTGGAAGGCCGGGAAACCTGTATCAAAATTGACCAAGTTAACGGATTTAAACCAAACGGTTGAGTGAAAATGGGTCACAGCTGCTCCAGTCTGTCAGCTGAAACCAGCTCCCCTTGCAATCTGATGTTGATAAATTGACGTAATATTAGGGTCACCCAATATAAGCTCATTTATCAGCATGGTTGTCAGAAACTGGTCACGCAAGGGTTCTTTGCAACCTGGACTAGATACTTACTTGAAGATGCCAAAGGAATAGGAGATCAAGACTCAGGTGGTATTACTTAGTCAATTTTTCTGATATATATTGAATAATTTTCCCTGCTTCAACTCTAAGAGTTGAGTCCTCCTAAATTTACTCAATAAAAATCAATTATCCCAAGTTCTAATTTTAAATTTTAAAAATGCATCCTGTGCTTGGGTTGTTGCAATATCTCATACAATCTGATTCTGAACAGAATGATTTCAGGAAGATGGGGCCCAGCATCTGGAACTTTGTTGTTGGCGCCGCAAAATGTTAATTTCATGCCAGCCAATTTTGTAGCTCCTCCCCCCATTATTGAAGATGAAAATTGTGTCCCTTCTCAATGCCCAGAATTCTACGCTGAAGATGCATTGATGCTTTCCCAGGTCATTTATCTTGGTTTACTCTGGTTAGGACTGATTGTTCTACTTAATCCTGGAGTTAAAATTGGAAATTTCACAAAAAAATATCTGAAGCCGCGTTGGTGGTTAATCATCAATTCTATGTGGATTTGGGTGGTAATTCCCTATCATTTAGAAACGGCTTCATATTATCCAGTGATTTCTGTCACAGTGAGATCTTGACATGTGGGGCCTCTCCTCAAAGACAGGCTTGGTAAGAAATACATCATTATGGCCATAGACTACACCACACACTAGCTAGTAGTCTGGACAACCACTAACCATAATGCAACCACCATTACCTGCTTTATTGGCAAGGAAATTGTGGCCTATTTTGGACAACACAAGCGCCTTATCACAGATGATGGACCTGAGCTTATAGAGCATGTCATGAAGGCGTATTGCGCCAATAACACCCTCCAATAAGTAGTCACAACGCCCTACCATCCTAAAGCCAATGGGCGCATGGAAGCCGGAATGGTTTGTTGGTCCAATTAATTGCCAAGCTCTCAAAAGAACATACTAATAATATGTGGACTGAACACCTGCCCATTTCCCTACTCATCTTGCGGGCAATAATTAACAGGGGCACATGGTTCAGCCCCAGCACCCTGGCCTTTGGAACCCCTGATGGCTTTCTGGGGGAAGTGCAAAGAAAATTACAATACACAGTTTCCGGAAAACTTCCCTTGGTGATTACCCCCTCCTTGAGCCAATGGTGTGGCAAAGCCCAAGACATAGAACAAAAACAAATTGAGGGGAGAACAAAACACCTTGAGGCAAGATACACTGTAGGTGATCCCATATATACCCTCAACCCAAATCAGCTAAACTAGAACCTAATCACTTGGGACACTTCAAGATAGCTGCAGTCTACAACATCTATACCTATCAACTTTTAAGATGCCCAAGGGAACACCAAAACACTCCACTACAATTTCTTGCGCCCCTGCCACACCATCCCACTCAAAGGTTGTTAATTCAGACCTTCCCAGATCTCTTTCAGGCTCTGATCCTGGTCTCTGACAACAAGCAGGTGCAAGTGAGGGTGTTGCAACTGAGTTTCCCTCCTTGCCTGCCAATGTATCTCACAATACACAGGGGGCAAGGGGATTTTGCAACCAAGTTTTCCTCCTTGCCTGACAACATATCTTACAATACACAGGGGGCGCTCAATGAGTCATCCCAGGATGTATCTAACAACATGGATCAATCTGATGGCAGTGTCACTTTGCGGGCACTATCCCCTAATTAGGAGCACTTCCAATTTGACTTGCTGATCCCTGTATAAGTTATTCCCTGGCTTCACAACTTACATGGAACCCACCACAATGCCACCCCCTGTGGCCTTGTGGCTTTCCCCATATAGTATATTAATCACAAATTTCTACAATAAACTAAATCTTATCCTATTCATTATTTTCCTTTCTATTGGACTGCTTTTCCCAATCAAATACTGAACTCTAATTGGTTCAGTTGCAACACTTGGGCAACTAAAAAATTACATTTGACTTTTGGTTTATTTGAAAATAATCTGGTCACCATATTTATTTTAACAATTGTTTGGCACCCCACAGTTATCATTTCAGTTTGGTCCTAGGACGTACTTTACTTGGGAAATCAAACCCTGAATCTTTGGACCTTTTGAAAACAACTAAAATCAATAATGAATTAGTTAAAATCAAGAACAAAAGCTTAACGTCAAGTTCAAATGCAAAAATGGGCTCTGTAAAGCATCTTATAGCTATACAGCCAAGAGATTCAAAAACCACTAATGTAATAAACAAACAGACTAATCAAAACTGTTCTAAATTAGACTGCATTAATAGAATGGTCAAGACTATCAGTGTAATTAATCCTGATAGTCAAGTCTAATTTAGTTTGCACTCAAATCAGTCAGATCTGATGAAATTTGAATTTTTAAAGGTAATTTAATTGTTATGGTGATTTTGCCAACTGTTACATCCAGATGGATTGGGTTTGGGAACTGCCAGCAACTTTTGTAATGGGAAGCTGCAAACTTCAGCCACTTTGGGGTAACTGCACTTTCTTTTCCCCGCCAGATTGTCCGGATCACCCCTAATTGGAAGGAATGCGGATGCAAGAGCCTGGTGGACACAAGAAGATGCTGTAATGTTCCTGTGAAGGATCCAGGCCTAACCAGTCCATCCTGCCCTTGACTCTTATTGCTGTTACCTTCCTGGGACAAAGCTTTGAGGAGCTTTGCCTCCAGGGGAGGCAATTTTCTCAGATAACACTTTATTGTCATCCTGCCAACAAGCCATGATTTCAACACCTTTTCCCTCCCGTGCTCTAAAAGCCTCAATTTCACAATTTGCCATCTCTTTTACTTGTTGTAAGATTTCATCCCATCTTACCAAAAAGTTCCAAGCATCCCAAGCATAAATTTGGTTCCCTTGGGCGGGAGTCCCTTCCTTTGCAAAGTAGTCGGAATACAGCTCTTCAAACGCAGCCTTTACTTCTACTAAAGATTTGGCAGGAACAGTCTTAGTGACCTCCAGGCTGGTCCAAGCTTCTTCCAATGTAATTGTAGGAACCTCCTTTCTTGCGGCAGCATTTTCCACACAAAGGACCCATACTTGGCTCTCTCAAATTTTAACAAAGAAGGCATGACCATTGAAAAATAGGTGAGGGGAAAGCATCAAAACTGACAATGAATATATTTTATTAATGTTTAACTGTTTTTGCTTATATACCATTTGGGGCATACACAGCTGAAAACCCTCCTGTTCCTGATCAACCAATGATTTGCGTCACGTGGCCTATGACATTTGAGTCATCCAACATAGATCTTTACCTGAAAGATCATCAACAATTCTCAATGTATGAGAATTGACCTACAATGGGCAGAAGTCACCTGACTCCATTAACCCAATGTACCAATTTGGCATGGAGCTTCACCAGCTCCCAGCGCCAAAACCCTGTGGATTGCACATCCTAAACTGAGCTATCAGTGTTCCAACTGGGAACCAGCTGATCAAACCTGAATTCCTAGGTATCCTTGCCTTTATTTAGTTATTTTTGCATTTAATGGTTTTTTGCCTTTAAAACCCATTAAACTGCTTCAAAACTCAAACCAGGCACATCTCAAATTCATTAGGCAGCGCAGCGGCGCTTCTAACCTAGTAAATTTGCCAATGTGGCGCCTTTAACCCAAATTCTGAGGGTTTTCCCATGGTTAACCTTAAACAAAATTTCTTGAGAAAGTCAAGGCCATTTTAATATAATTAAATCCTCATTAATTATATACCGTATTTTTTAATTAACCTTCCTGATTAATTAACCCATTTTGAGACGCCCAGTCTCCAAGATTGATTTGGCCAATCTTGCCTCAATTCTTTTAGTTAGCCTAACCTAACTAAACATCCATATCCTGTTCTTTTATTAAACATAGATCCAGTTTCTAGGAACCTTTTCCTCAAGAATTCTACACAAATCTATCTATATGTAATAAACAGCAAAAACAGAACATCTTTATATTTTGGAGCATTTATTTGGCTAAACGCTCAGCAGTGACTGTAGTACGGTCACAGTTCCAAAAAAAATTACAGGTGTTAATAACACTCCTGCAGTCATTGTGCAGCCTTCCTAGTATATAACTTCCCTTCTTTCTCCAATAAAACACACACTTTTTCACATATTACATCTTGCCTTTCTTCTCTTATCAGTTGTTACCTTAGAATTAAAGGTAAAGACTAAAGAGTCACTGGACTTGTATTAATTTGTGTTTAGGCCTGCTGCTATACTCTACCAACAAGCAACTCTAGATGTAACCCCAAAGTTGTCCACAAGGCCCAATTCATGACAAAAACCATTTCAGAAAGGAAATAGCCAATAACAAATCCAAATTAAAAATGTGTAACCACAATATTCAGGCAACTGTAAGATCATAAAACCACCAAGAAGAGGAAAAGCCTATCACATCATCAGCCTGGAATAACCACCAGACCATAGTTCTTAACTTACTGCTTCATAATCAACTGGCAGGTTTGGCTGCTGCTAGCTGCATCTGCAAGCTTGCTGGGAGCAGACAAACCAAAATGACCATGCAGGATGTAAATTAATGATAAAACAGTCACCCAAGTTCCACCACACATTATTCCACATCTTAAAGACAAAATTCCTATTATTTAGCAAGGGGCACTGGAAATTTATCCAGTGCTCTAACAACTTCAATTTCCTGAATTATAAAATTAAACTCTTAAATTCTTTACCTGTTAAATTAGTAGTTTCTAAATTTAAAATTCAGATGGATTGGAAGCAGAAACTTCTTCTGCTTCTATTCTGCCTCTCCTTCTGGTATCCTGTTGTTGAAAGTTGTCAATTTGATTTAAATATCCATTTCAAGGACACCACCAAGACTTTGGTCTGGGATTACATATACACCAACCATCAAATTCTGCCTACTTGTGATAAAGCTACATCTCCTCCTTTGCCTCCCCCTGTGATTTGCCCGGGTGCACCTTGGTATATTTTGACTTATGTAGTAATATACTATGGGTTGACTTATTTTGCTCCTTTCCTGGGTTTGTATAAATTGTGAGGATATATGATAAATACTTTGATGGTTGGAATTCTGTTAGAATCATCCTTGATAGGTTTTCATTATACTTTTCTTTTACATTACTTGGATTCCTTTCTACCTCAGGAGTGGACCCCTGACAGTTCCCCATTCTCACAGATTTTTTTGGCAAAAAAAGAATGGTCAAGCAGGGTTGTGGAACCTCTTGTTTACAGCCCCCTGGCTTTTCCTGGGTCCTTAATCTGAGCTAATTGAAGCTCTCCCTTGCAGAAGCGCTTAACTCTCTTCCCCTGTGACAGGGTTGGTGGCATCCTACTTGACTGTGAGCGCTGCCAGGTGCAGGACAAGTTTGGAAAGATGTATTGCTGGATCTCTGAAAGCCCATCAAAGATTTATTGTTGTCCTCCATAATGGCCTTTTACAGTTATTCATGGAGGTGCAACAACCCAAGGAACCCACTTGCAAATATGGATCTTAAGCCCATTGACAATAAGAGTGAGCAACATGGTGTTCCTGTTGGCTTCTGGGGTGGCAACAAGGGCTTGCTGTCAAGCTGCAAGGTATTTGGGGACAGATCCTGTCTGTTTGATGGATAGGAGTGGGGTTCCCACTAATATGGGCAAAAATATTTTGCTGTAGTGGGACTTGGTGGCATCCCTGAACAAGCTTGGGGTGGCAGGCGTCATGCCAAAAGAACAAAGCTGAGCTATGTCTGCTTTGCCCTTTGTTGTGAATACTGCTATTCACAGTATTTCAATTTTGCCTTTGGTGGGCCATTTTGAGGACAAATCTCTCACTTTTGCTTTTGCTACTCAAAATGAGTTGATGAACAATTCAGGAAGTACAATTGTTTGATTTCCTGATCCCTGCGCAACTCACTTGCCCCACTAATGCTGGTGGCAAGTGATCCTACCGTCCATGTACTGTTTTGTGGTAAAGCTACACAGTATATACTCCCAATCTTTATACCCAATAAATCTTAAGTTCTATTCACATTTTTGTCTTTGTGTCTTCTGTACTTCCACACCTCTCTCTGGCCACAACTAGTAGAGATTATTCTTCCAGGACCACAAGGTAAACACAATTGCCTTCCCTGTCATCTAACCAAGACTTAGTACAAATCCAATCCTAAGGTTAGGATTTCCTGTTGTGTGTCTATGCCGCGCCTCAGAACACAACATCTTTTTACGGCATCCTGCCTGGGTACGCGTCCAGGTATCCTAGCTGAAAGCCTTTTTTAATTCAGTGGTCTTCTTAAATATTTATCTTATATTCTAGTTGGTAAAAGGAAAGATGTTTCAGGCAAGCTGCCAAAAGAGCAAAGCTATGCTACTCTCTGCTATACTCTTTTACAGCAGCCTGCTGGTATGCCTTTCTAGTCTGTAGTTTTTAAAAAGCGTTGAATGATGGCTGCCTGCTGATATGTGATTCTAGCCAATAGATGGTAAAAGGAAAGGTATGTCAGGCTGAATGCCTCAAAAGCAAAGCTGTGGTACACTCAGCTTCACTCTTTTACAGCAGCCTGCTAGTATGTGTTTCTGACCTATATCTAATTAAAGTGTTCAATGATGGAAGCCTACTGGTATGCCTTGCTAGTCTATAGCTGGTAAAAGGAAAGATGTGTAAGCTAGCTGCCAAAAGAGCAAAGCTGTGCTACGCTCAGCTTCACTCTTTTACGGCAGCCCGCTGGTATGTGTTTCTAGTCCATAGCTAGTAAAAGCTATGATTAAAAATAGTTATCAAGTTATATCTTTTAAACTTTAAATTTTTAGGCTTTTAAAATTTTTTATCATAAATCTTTTTGATAAAAAGTCATGGGTGATGACAGCCTGCTAGTATGTTTTCTGGTCAAATACCTGGTAAAAAGCTGTATAAAGATGTGGGTACCCTTATGGTTTCTTGGAAGCAATTATTTAGATTTAGTCAATGAAATAATATTAAAAATTGATGAGTATATAAAGCTCAGTAGTTTACAGGCTACCAAAAGAAAACAGCTTGATAACTCATCCCCATTCTTTTAAAGCTTTCCAGTTATATTTTCCTTCTTCTCTAGCAGAAATACTTTTTTGGTAGTTCAGTATGTCTTTTTAAAATTTTATTTACTATTCTGGCTGGTAAAAGATGACTTAATGACATCTAAAGTAATTTTCAATATAAAAATGATAGCTTTATTATGATTGCTACTTTTCATTAGAGAAGTATGGGTGTATTGTTTTTAAATACTCTATTATACTATTATCAAGGCTTTATTAGAGGTTTGTATATTTTATTATGCATTAATTTTTGACATTTAAGAGACTGGAGATTAATTACAGTAATTTTAGAGCTTGTGAGATACACAGAAAAACCCAAACATATAACACTAAGTTTTCTTACATAAAAATTCAACAATTTATACATGTTAAAAATAAAATTAGCCCACTTAAGATATGTTTTGTGCATAACTTCTGTGTGCTCAGCACTTGGTTTTAGTTATCTATCTCACCAGCTCTGAAAAGTACTGAATTTTTATCCACATTGTGAAACTGCAGCCCTTTTAAATTCTTTATTTTCAGTATATATTTTGAACTCCAATGGACATTAAAATACCCATATTAATAAAGATCAAGTACATGTTATAAAAAGCTCTTTTGTTCCTGAACCATTATTTGGTAGTTTATTGGCTTAATATATTCTTTTTGTACAACATCTTTTTTTAAGATACAGTATTTATTTGTTGGTGACTGCTTACTTTATTTATTAACATACTGATATCAATTTATTTTTACATATATATTAATTCTATGTGGAACTCTGATTGTCAATTCCCTTATTTCCTATTTTGATAAGATAGTGTTTGATTTTGTAGATCTTTTTAGTAATCTAATGTGTTTTTATTTCAGCTTCATAGCATTTGAATTGATAGCATTTTATTTTTGTGTGTTCAGTACCCTCTGGTAAGTTATTGCTTTTGATTTTAGCAGAAAAAATCATAAAATGAAGCCATTGTAGTATGGTCTAAAAATTGATTATTTATGAATTTATAAAATATTGTTGTTATCTCAGAAAATTATTTAATTATGGTGGTCTTTTAAAACAGGAACCCTCTAATTTTATGAGAAGATGAAAGTTAAAAGATTCATAGTAGCTACTATATATGATATTTAAAGTAGTTTATGTAGTGCTGGAGTTTTGCAGATGGGGGTGAAATAATTTTTTTTACAAATGTTCTATTTGGATGAAAAAGATTTTAAGTAGAGTTTGGACACTCCTGTTTTTTATTTTAAGACAAAACTTGAATAACACCTAAAATATGAAGATTAATTAGAAGTTTTTCAAGAAAATTATAATTTCTTGGTAGAGAACTTAAAACTAAGTAACTTTGAAATATGCATTTTAGTATTTATTAATCATATAAAAATAAAATAAAACTTAATATAAGATATAGCTAATATAATTTTAAAGCAATAGAGTCAAAGAGATTACCTTAATAGTAAAAAGTTGAATTTGGGTAAAAAAGAGCTTGTTGGACCAAAAAAAACTAATTTAGACAAAATATTTTTTTAGTAAAATATCTGTTTACTCTAAAAAAACTTACCTATCCCAGAATCTGCTGTAGGAAGAAATCTAGAGCTTGAAATTAAGGTTAGTAGTTTGGAAAAGATGACTTACCTAATCCACAATCTGCTACAGGGGGAAATTTTGTGCGTTTTTATAAAAATGTTAGTAAGTTAGTAAAAAGCTTACCCAGCCCAAGATTTGCTGCAGTGAAAGCTGGGCCTTTTTAAAAAAATGCTAGTAATTAGCAAATTCACTTACCAAACCAAGATCTGATTCAGGGCAAAAATCAGGGTTTTTAATCCAGGTTAGTAAACTTGGTGAAATTAACTTACCCACTCCAAGACCTTTGTGAACTAATTCAACTTAAAAGAGAGGAAGGTTCTTAGTTTAAGTGAAATGATTACCTGAAATGAAGCTTGGCTAAAAAAATTAGTTAATCAAAACAATACTTACCAAACCAAGATTTACTTCAGGGAGAAAATCTGGTTTTTTTAATCTAGGCTAGTTAATCTAGTTAAAGAAGCTTATCTAAACTTAATCTTCTTTGGGGTGGAGGTCCTTTTAAAAAAAGGAGGTTAGTAAATTGTGTGAAATACTTACTTGAATTCAGCTTTGATTTAAATCTGCAAATGATTAGTTTTTTTAGAAAACTTATTACCTTTTTAAATACCTTTTTAAATTAATGTTAGCTTCAAACTTTTAAAACATTCTTACCTTTAAAATCCCAGATCTACTATGCTTAAAACAGTTAATATTATATTTATATTTTGAAGCTTACCTTTATTTTGAAGTAAATTTACAGTGTTAAAAATGAAAAGTTAGTACTGTGTTTAGTGATGGCTTACCTTGGCTTAGTAAGTCTAATCTTATCTGCTTGGCAGAGAAATAGATGGGATGACTAATAATAGTTGATGAAAGCATTCTAAGCTCCAATCATTATTAGTAAAGTTTTATATCATTTTTGACTCTCTTACTTTTTAGGCAACAGGACTAAATTAAGTCCATTTTTATATATTTTTGCTTTTATTAACGCTGCCGCAGGTAGGGATGCTGTGAGACACTTCAAAGTGTCCAACAACCCCTTCAAGTGGCAGCATCATCCATCAAACCAAGCTCAAATATAAGCACTTTGTATTTGTTAGCAGCTTCTATTGGACTTAAAATTAGGTAAGTTCTTCCAATTAAAACATATGTAAATAATTTCTACAACTCAAGTGGTTATATATGATTTTTCTCAGGTGACTTCTTGTTTCTGGCCTGCCCAGTTGGTGAATCACACAGCAGCGGTCCCTGTGAGGAGCCCAGATGCGGTGGCAACCCACATGGCCTCAGACACCTGGCAAATACAGAAGAGGGTTTCTGTGGAGTAGATCCAGCTGACAATGTCAGCTCCTTCCACGCCACCTGCAAAGGATTCAAGTTGGAGGTTTAACATGTGTTGTGAGAGGTCTGATTGTGATGGTGTGACACTTGTATTATGCTGCCCCAGGCGGAGGCAATTTTAAATGCTTGTAAGTACCAACTGGTCCTGGTAGATAACATACCCTTTGGGGATGCCCCCCTCAGAGATTGAAAGGAAGTTTTCTTGATGGGGAGTAGCCATACAGCCCTTACTCCATCCTTTATTGGGGAATTTTTCTTTTAGGTAGCTTGTGAACCTACTGCTGCTACCACTGTTGCAACTGATCCAATGATAGTTCAGTATTTGATTGGGAAAGACAACAGTCTAATAGAAAGGACAGGAATACCAAGAATAAGGTGTTGTTTATTGTAGAATATTGTGAAAATATACTATATGAGGAAAGCCACAAGGCCACCAGGGGGTGGCATAGTGACAGGTCTCATATAAGGGTTGTGACTGGGGAATAACCTGTGATGGGATCAGAGATTTATAATTGGCAACTCTCCTAATTAGGAGATAGTGCCCTCAATTTGACATTCACATCAGATTGATTCATGCTGTTTGATACGTTCTGGGGTGACCCATTGAGTGTCTCCCATGTATTGTGAGATATGTTAGAAGCCAAGGAAAAAAACTTGGTTGCAACAAGTTGACTTATCTGTTGTAGGAATTCAAAATTTGCAAATTTAAATAAATCAAAAAAATGTCACAATAAATGGTTCATTTTATCAAATATTTTAGTATTCACTCAGCCTAGTTGCCCACAAACATGATTTAAACTTTAGACAAAGGAATGAAAAATCCCACATTATTATCATTAGGTTCTAAATTTATAGTATAAATTGAAAAATTGGTGCTCTGTTTAATTTCTTGGTAAATTAATATTGATTGAGTGGTCTCTTGTCTATCAATAGTGTCTCTACAAGCTATTTTTAATCTCTTTCTGTCAGTGTTATTTCCATCATAGTATTTCTGAATTTTTTTGTTTGCCTTCATAATTCTGATGAGATTTTAATAAGCTAGTTATGGTTGGTTCAGAATGTTTTGAGTGCTTTTCAAATAGGTCATGATGTTTTTAGATGCTCTATCATGATTATATACAATCATGATATTCAATCAACCTTGCAACCTTGTGATATAGCACCTAGAATAGAGGATTAAATTATGACAGTGCTCCTGTTGCAACCGAGACTTGAACCTCGCCTGCCAACATATCTTACAATACACAGGGGGCGCTTGATGAGTCACCTCTTGACGTATCTAACGTTATGAATGAGTCTGGTGGCAATGTCAAATGGCAGGAACTTCATCCTAATTAGAAGCATTGCCAATTCAACCTGCTGATCCCTGCAAAAGTTATTCCTTGGCTCCAAACCCTACATGGAACTCCCCACTATGCCACCCCCTTGTGGCATTGTGGCTTTCCCCATATAGTATATTAATCACAATATTCTACAATAAACAATACCTTATTCTTATTATTCTGTCCTTTCCTATTGGACTGTTGTCTTCCCCAATTCCAAATACTGAACCCTCATTGGTTCAGTTGCAACAGTGGTAGCAGAAGTAGGTTCCGACCTATTTCAAAAACAAAATTCCCCCCAAGAAAGGACAGAGTACGGGCCCCATGGCTACTCCACAACAAGAGATGTTCCTTCCAATCCCCAAGGGGGACATTCCTGAAGGGTATGTCATCTATCAAGACCAGTTAGTTCTCACCAGCATATACAATTGGCTCCGCCTCAGGCAGCGTGACGCTAGCGTCACACCGCCACAGTCGGATCTGTTGCAACGTATGCTCAACCTCCAACTAGAGTCCTTCACTGGCAGTGTCAAAGGAGCTGACATTGTCAGTTGACTCCAGTCCACCAAAACGCGCCTTTGTATCTGTCAGGTTCCTGAGTCCATGTGGGTAGCCACTGCATCTGGCTGCCTTACGGGGCCCGCCGCCGTGTGGTTCACCAACTGGGCCAGTCAGGAGTTTGACATCACCTGGGCAACATTTTGAGACGCCGCCAAGTCCCGGTATAGCAAAACCTTCTCCCCCATTATCTTGGGGACTTCCCTCCTAGCCATCAAGCAGACTGGTTCCGTCCCTGAGTATCTTGCCGCATGGCAACAAGCCCTTGCTGCCGCCCCCAAAGCAGTGACCAATGGGAACGCCATGCTGCTCACTCTCATTGTCAATGGGTTAAAACCCCATATTTGCAAGTGGGTTCCCGTAGGCTGCTGCACCTCTATTGACAACTGTTATAAAGCCATTGTAGAGGCCAGTAACCAGGCTTTGATGGGCTTCTGCTGCACCAATGATGCTCCACCCAAACCACATCCTGCACCTAACAATGACTAAAGTCAAGTGGGATGTTGCCAACCTTGACAACAAGAAGGTGCAGCTAAACGCCCCTGCGAGTGGGAGCTCCAGCTAGCGCTAATTGAGGACCAGGGAAAAGCCTGGTGGTTGTAATAAAAAGAGGCCCTACAACCCCAACTGACCCGCCCTCTCAGCCCATGCTCACAAAGAACTCCCAAAACTACAATCTTAATGAGGTCAAAACCCTAGACGTCTTCCAGGTCCATAGCAACAACCCCGTGTTGCAAGCCGCTCATTCTGCAAATAAAGTAACACTCTTGTCCTATCCCTTCCGTTTCTGAGGGAATACCCACAAGCTACTTGTAGACACCGGGGCTGATCACACCATGGTAGATCAGGCATTCACTGACTCCCAACAATTAGACCGGGTACCCAGCAGATTCAAAGCAGTACACGTAGCTGATTCCCGCAGAATTGCCATCACCCACAAGACAGTACCCTTCTCCGTAAGAATGGGAAACGTCCAGGTCAAACTCTCTGGATCAATAATGGCAGGCCTCAGCCACAACATAATTGCTGGCCTTGACTGGCTCCAATATAACCTCCCTTACATTGACTGGGATATCTCTGTCATCACCCTCAATAAAAATGGGGTAGGTTTTCAGATTTACACCATGGAAATGAACAAACTACTACATGACACTGTGTTTGTCAGGATGACAGAAACAGGTTCATATGACTTCAAGGGGGGAAACTAGACTTTAACCTATGTTCCATCAAATTTATCTGTGCAGAACAATCTGCAGTCCCTCCCATGTCAACACCACCACCACCAGCGCTAGCTGCACTCCTCAAGGAGTACAAGGACGTATTCAGTGAAACACTCGAACAGCTACCTCCACCCCGGGAGATCCAGCACGCTGTACATTTTCAAGGATTGTTACCTAAAGCACAACCATTATAATGTCTCACATCAAAGAAAGATGAAACCCTCCGCCAGCACCTCTTGGATGCACTTGATAAGGGATTCATTTGCCCCTTGCTCTCTCCACACAGGGTGGCGGTCTTCTTTGTAGCTAAGAAGGATGGGTCTCTTTGCCTGGTCACAGACTACCGCGCCCTAAATGAGGTGACAGTTAAAAACAAATACTCCCTGCCGCTGATTGACAACCTGTTTGATACACTCGCCGGTGCAAAGGTCTTTAGTAAGATTGATCTCACTGCGGGGTACAACCAGGTCCGCATTGCACCAGGGGATGAGGCAAAAACTGCCTTCTGCACACGCTACAGGTCGTTTGAGTGTTGTGTCATGAATTTTGGAATGACCAACGCTCCCTCTACCTTTGCCATGTTGATGAACAAAGCCTTCAAGGAACTGATTTGGAAGTGCATGGTGGTGTACCTTGACAAGATTATTGTCTTCAGTCAAGATCAAACCACACATCTCCAACCTTCTGTGCTGTCCTCAACACCCTTTGGGGAAACCAGCTAAAAGCTAAACCCTCCAAATGTGAGTTTCTCAAGCCAGAGTTATTATTCCTTGGGCACACCATCTCTGCCCAAGGAATAAATCCTGATCCTGCCAAAATCAAGGCAATCACTAGCATGCCGTCCCCCACAGATGTGGGCCAAGTGTGAACATTCTTGGGCATGGTTGCCTATGTGCGCAAGTTCATCCCCAATTGCGGGGAACTAATTGACCCTCACTGAGCTCCTTAATACCAGACAACGCTTCCATTGGACCCCTGCCAGAGATCAAGCCTTTGAGACATTGAAGCAAAGGCTCACAATGGCACCAGTACTGCAGTTTCCCAACCAAAACTGACAGTACAAACTCAAGACTGACGCCTCTGACAGGGCCATAGGGGGTGTGCTAAGGGTAGAAACAGACAATGGCGTCTTTCTCCCCGTAGCATATGAATCCAGGAAGCTCACCAACCCAGAACAATGTTATCCCATCCATGATAAAGGACTGGCAGCCATTGTACACTGTGTTGAGAAGTGGCGCTGTTACTTGGAAGATGCGACCTTCCCACCCCGCGTTCTGACGGACCATAAGTCCCTCCAATACTTTAACACACAGTCTCACTTGACACGCTGCCAAGCAGGATGGGTTGAACGCCTGTCCCCCTATCAATTACGCATCAAATATAAGCCTGGGAAAGAGCTTGTTACAGCCAACGCCCTTTCACAACTCTACGTCGCATCCATCACTGGGGACAACAGTCTGGACCCTGACTGTTCCATGCTCTATCTGCGCCCTGGGGCAACCCGCTACAAGGGCCTTAACTTGGTCACTATCTCCAAACTGAAGGATAACAAAAGTCAATTCACTATTGATGCTGGAAATGTCTGTCTCTGAGCAGAGACAGGCAAGAAAATGCTGTATATTCCCACTACACAACAAGGAGACACCATCTTACACTACCACCAAACCTTGGGTCATATCAGAGGGCGCAACCTCTTTGAGATTATGAAACGTAAGGTTTGGTGGCCGCGCATGCGCCAAGACATCTTGGACCTCCTTGAGACGTGTGTATTGTGTGAAAAGAATACGTCCAAACCTGCACCTCCTAAGTCTGTCCTACCCATTAAGGCTATGGAACCCTTTGAACAGTGGGCCCTCAACATTGTGGGACCAATTCCTGAAGACAGACTAGGTAAAAGTATGTTATTACTGCTATCAACTACTTCACGCGTTGACCAGTGGCCTGAGCCACAACTAACCGCACTGCCACCACTTTTACACGCTTTATTGGCAAGGAAATTGTGGCTTGCTTTGGGAAACCCAAGCATCTCATCACGGATTGCGGGCCCAAACTTGTTGGACACGTCGTGAAGGCATACTGCGTCAAGAATGCGCTCCAACATATAGTCACAACCCCCTACCACCCGCAAGCCAACAGACGCGTGTAACAATTAAATGGCTCCCTGGTTCAACGGATTGTCAAGCTCTTGCAGGAGCATCCTAACACTGCGTGGACTGAACATCTTCCCACTGCCCTACTGATCCTGCAAGTAAGAATCAACAGGGGCACTGGGTTCAGCCCTAACACCCTGGCCTTTGGAACACCTGACGGTATGACAGGGGTTGAACAGGGGAAACTACAGTCCAAGGTTCCTGACAAACCCCCCTTAGTACCAAATTCCTCCCTGGACCAATGGCGCGCCAAAGCCCGGGAGATCAAACACAAGCAGATTGCAGGGGGGGACAAAACACCTTGAAGCTAGATACGCCGTAGGTGACCCCGTTTACACCCTCAATCCCAATTCTGCCAAACTAAAACCCAACCACCTAGGGCCCTTCAAGGTAGCTGCCATCTATGACAACCACACCTACCAACTTGAGGATGCCCAGGGAAACACTAAGAAGCTTCATCACAATTGCTTGCGTCCCTGTCATGCCATCCCCACACAAAGGTTGTTTGTGCAGACCTTCCCAGACCTTCCGCAGACTCCAGTCCTGGTGTCTGACGATAAGCAGGGGGCAAGGAGGGGTGTTGCAACCAAGTTTGAACCTCGCCTGCCAATGTATCTTACAATACACAGGGGGTGCTCAATGAGTTGCCCCTTGATGTATCCAACATTATGAATGAGTCTGGTGGCAATGTCAAATGGCGGAAACTTCATCCTAATTAGGAGTGTTGCCAATTTGACCTGCTGATTCCTGCACGAGTTATTCCTCGGCTCCAAACCCTACATGGAACCCCCCCACTATGCCACCTCCTTGTGGCCTTGTGACTTTCCCCATATAGTATATTAATCACAATATTCTACAATAAACGATACCTTATTCTTATTATTCTGTCCTTTCCTATTGGACTGTTGTCTTTCCAAATTCCAAATACTGAACCCTCATTGGTTCAGTTGCAACACTCCCTCATTTTTCTCTGTGAGCATTGTGATGAGGAAATGAATCATTAAGCCTCAACTAGTAAGAATTTGCTGACAATACCTGAACTTAGTCAATTTTACTCCCATCTTTATGTAAAATAAGACCTTTTATAACTGAAGTAAATATTGATATAAAATCTTTTATTGAATATATTATGAAAGGTAATGAATTTTCATAAGTAGAATGGTGTTACATAGTATACTGACTAAGTACTAACAGTTGCTCACATAATTTATCATTCAAATCAACCTTAAACTTAAAAAATTACTGCTCTAAAAGCATAAGATTCTTATTTGTTTATTTTATTTTATTTCTTTAAATTCCTGATTTTTTTATCATACCTAGATATCTAGATTTGATTACACTTTCACACAAAAAGAAAAATAAGTAAAAATGCTTCAGGTATAAGGTTGGTTATGAAGCTTACATAAGAAAACTGAGAATCAGAAGGATATGCTGTAAAAAGATAAGGTTCAAAATTTAGTTTAACAAAGTTTAAAGTTAAATAATGAATCAAAATAAAGTTTTTTATTTTAATTGTAGATTTCATTCTCTACTATTTGCTTTTTTGATTGTTTGTCTATTAAATTTCATGTTTTTAGCCTTATATTTGGGTATCATATCCATAACTACATCTTCTAATATTAAGTTATTCCAAAGCAGGAATATAAATTTTAATTTTTTAAGTTTCTGATATTTCTCACTAAAAATAAAAAACTTTTTAAAAAGCACTAATAAATCTTATAATAAATTATAGTTCCAAACAAGAAAATGAAATTGAAAATTGACTGCCCTTTCCAAATGTGCTTGGGAATAGATAGAAGATTAAATCTCATCTTTAATATCCAAAAGCCATGAAATCCCTTTTTAGATATTTTTTCATATAATAGATAGAGCTAAAATACAATTTTTTATCAAAATCGGGTTAAAATTTGAAGCATGAAAATAAATTTAAAGGAAATTAGTAGTTTTATTATAAATCAAAAGTAAATTTTCTTTGATACAATGACAGACTTTATCCAAGAATTACACCAATTTAAAATCTTTTAGTTCTGTTATCCAGGTTATTTACTAGAAATTTATTGTTGATTTGGTCAAGAAACAGTAGTTTGCAGATTGGGATCAATATCAAAATCTCATTATTATATTAAAAGAAAGCCCTCATGACTTTGGCTGCCTAGAGCTTAATCTGGGCTGAAATAGCTTCAGTAACTATTTATTTTAATACAATTTCAGTAATATATATTTATAAAATAAAATATATCAAAAATAAAAAAATAGAAGAAGAATTTTTATTTTGCTAATATTTGGGTTTAACATATTAATTATTGATGAGTGAAAAGGTACAATCAAATAGGGGGTTTAGGCCTAAATAAACTGTATACTTTATTGCAGTTCAAGATGAGAGCATTCAGACTTTATAATCTATTTCCAATAATGAAAACAAATTTAAAGCTGCGCATCCTCAAGCTCACTTATACCATTTCACATCAAAAATAAAAAATATACATTTCCCTTTTTAAGTCAAGGCTTTTTGCTAAATACATAGAATATTAACATTTTGAATTTTGAATGGCTTGATCTTTGGCTTGGTATCCTTGCCTATGACCCTGGGTGAAAGATTAAACTTAGAGATAGATTATTGGTTGTTTGTTGATGTAGCAGCAGCAATTTGCAGGTACTGGTATCCTGGTGATGCATCAAAGGCAGAAGTCGCAGGCCAGCTAGAAGGGTGACTTGAAAATGGGTTGTCCTGGGGCTATAAAATCAATCCCTGATAAAGAAGTACATGTCAAGGAACCAAAATGGTTGGCCATTACATTAAGCTGGTTGCATTAGGAAGGTATAGCAGTAGAAGAAGACAGGACTACTCTACAAAGAAGTACAGGATTTGAACAGTGGCAGATTGCAGGATGGCAAGTCATCTAGCGAGGAGTGGCACAGGGCCACAGAGAAGAATTGTTGGGTGTATTGAGAGGAGCACTGATTAATTCATGGTGGTAATCAACTCTACCCAAGTTCATTTATATACCCTTCATAAGGCTGAGCAGCAGACTGAAACCAAGGTAGGGGTATCAAACAATGATCTTTTCAATTTACTAAAAATAGTTATTTGCTTATAAATTAGGCTAAACCAATTTATAAATTGGTTGTGCTATTTAACAAAGGATAACCCTTTACTTTAGATTTTGTTGTGTAAATGGCTGAAGCAGTGATAGTCATAACATAATGTTGATCTTATTTGTACTCCCCTGAGAAAAGGGGACACATTGAGGTGTGAAGGAAATATAAAAAAGTAATCAAAGTGTTGCCATTGATGCAGGGTTAGAAGCATCGGAGCTATGTTCTTAAAGCAGTTAGATTGGATATTTATTTGAAAATAAATGTAAGCTTGGCAGGGAGGTGCTAGATTTCTGACGGCAACCGCTATTATCGGTTAGTTATGATGTATTTGTATTTTTATGTAATAAATATATAGGTTGGCTCAATGTTTTCGTAGATTGCTTGGCAGAATGTCCCGAGACTATTTGAGTCTAGACTTTCTCTTCAAATGCATGTAAACAAGATCTGATTAACCCAACAGGCTATAATCATTTTAACGGTTGAGTGGGAATAAATGGTTTTATAATTATCATGTTTCAATCATTATTTTTACTTTTAATTTTATTAAATGTCACAACCAAAACATTTTTTATTGCAAATGCTAAGCTTAGTTGAAACGTATGTCGCAACTTTTAAAATGCATATCAATTTCAGGATTTTTTGACGTCAGTTAAACAAAAGCACACCTTAACCCCTTTATGTATTAAAAAGTATTTTCCTAATTTACGTCCATTTTAACTGATATTATTATCTTGGTTTTTAACTGTAACTAGCAACACTTCTGATGCTTGACAATATACCAAATGTTGGGATGACAAGAACTACGAGATGGTATAGGATTAACGGCAAACATCTGACTTTGTTTTCCATACTAAAAATTTTCTTGTTTGTAGTTAAAATATATTTGAATGTTCTATTTAAGTGTAAAATCTTCTTTTTTGGCGGCATTCTAATCTAAATAGAATTTTTTGACATATATATACATATATATAAATAGAAATAGAACGTTAAAGCGTTGAACTTACCAAATTTAGATTGTAGATTCATTTTAGGATATTAGCCCACAACCAATAATCTAATGTTATCTATCATTTTATTACTATGTAGATACTCTTTTTAATTTTGAAATTTCACCAGATATCATTATGCTTTTGATTTTAAACTCAGTTTCCAAAAAAGACTCATTTTCCCACCCTAAGATGATTTTCAAACATTAGCCTATAATACAGTAGTTTTAAAAGCTATGGCAACAAACAAAAATAATCCAGATTTAAACGAAATGAACTCAGATTTAAACTAAATTAAAAATAAATGAATTTATATTGATTTACAATGGATTTGGGGTCATTTCAATTTCGCTTAAATCTGAATTCATTTTGTTTAAATCTGAGTTCATTTTGTTTGGTGCCATAGATTTTAAAACTACTGTATTATAAGACTGCACCAAAAGCATTGTGGAACTCTCAAAACTTCTGCAAAGTTACTCTAATCAACAAGAATTATTTATGTTTAAAATTATAAAAAATACATTACAAATATTGTTCAGTAGTCTTTATAGTCGTTAAAACAAAAAACTCTTATGTAAAAAAAGGAATTCAACAGTAAGAAAATTAGAAGTACAAATGTTAAATTAAAATTTGAGTAAAGAGATTAAAAAATTTAATATACAAAAAATCAAAGTACAGATATTGTATCAAACTATTGAAGAATTCAATTGGTAAATAGTAATATATCTATAACATATAATGGAGTTTTTTGTTTGTCTTTTGGTGTACATAGGCTTCCTATGTAAATCACTGATAAATTGCAATTTGTTATAGTGTGCTGAAAATCAAACCATAAAACTCACTAAGAAACACAATCCAAAAAAAAAAGTCTCTAGGTTTTTCAGTAAACTGAAGTGTGAAAAGGTTTAATAAAATCCAATTACTATAAGTTGAATTGTTGAGCATTCTATAGCCTAGCTTATGAAAAAGTCATTAATTGCACTTTATCTATCAACCCTGGTTAAATTCAGGCTCTTAATTTTTATTTATATATTTATATAAAATGAGAGCCTAATGATAGACGTTTTATTATGAAACCAATTGGAATCAATGATGATAACTCTAAATTTCTGGCTAAAACTAATACAGATTAAGTACTAGAGAATCCTGCAAATTTATACTTGCTTTAACATTACTACATTTTATTAAAATTTATAATACAAGAATCTTGTTTTAAACCTTTGTCAAGGGTAGGTTTTAGCAAAGAAAATTTTGGTGCACAACTATTTATTTTCATCCTGCAATCTTTTAATCACCTCCATACTCTTTTTTCTCTTAGCCATAAACATTCTTCTTATCTCTTCATAGTCTATTTTCAGTTTAAAAACACAGTTTCTTTGTGCAGGTTTTCCTTCATGGCAAATTAATTCTAAAAAACACTTGATAAACTTCATTGATCTTCTCAGTACCTTGTATAGGTAGTTTTTAAGAACTTATAGATTTTTGCAAGGCTTCTTCAAAGTCTTCCTAGGAATCTCCTTCTGTAGTGATATTTATTTTTCCCTTAATAACACCAAACTTGGACTTGGACTAATTGAAAGTAGAAAGTGTAATTAAAAGATATATAATGTATTTTAAAAAATATTGAAAATATTTTTTATCTATTTGATAATGTTTTTATACCATTTTATTGTGATTTCAGATGAGAGCCTTTCTCATCCTAGAACTCATCATATTTTCCATCAGATGGCTTTTGAATCACTGAAAATGGGTTCTTATATTTTTTGACAGTAACTCTTTTTCATAACCCTTCAGAACACGCTGAACAAAAACCAAAATCACTAAACTTTTACATGAATATGTTTTATCTTAAAGTATCACAAACTTTATCTGCTAAAATATATTAATTATTCATATTCCTGATACAAAATATCTTTTGTTTATACCTGGATTCAGCTTATTAATCCATAAAATATTGATATATCTATTTGAAACAGCTAAGCCCAATTATGCCCTATAGTTAACTTTAATGTTAATCATATTTATTGGTAACTTATTTGAATTATCCTTTTCAACTAATTTGAAAAATTAGAGACATCAAGCCCCCAATCCAAAAATAATCATTGATTTTATTAATTCAATTAGTACATCCCAATTGATTTACAGATACCTAACTATCCATATAGTATAAATCTACCCCTTCTTAAAATGAAATTGTTTTGGGGAATCAATCAATTGTAATAGGCAGATGATTTTCTGAAATAAATATCTTCTCAACAGAAACTAACCAGCATTGCACATAAAATTCTTGTTTGAGGAATTTCACACTTGATCCTTATTGAATTAAAACCCAAGAGACTATAGTACAGCCACAATTATTGACAATTCATAAATTGAAATTTTTGAGTTATCATTATGACTTTCAGCTTAGAGCTTGTTACATGAGATAAATCAATCATTAGTAGCCTCAAATAAAGTTTTCTAAACTCTTGGACCAATTTCGAAGTGGAAAGCACAAAGCTTGGCTAGTGGTTGGCTAAAACCAGTTCGAAATATCTACTTGCTTTAGACTTAATATTTGGACTTAATTAAATTTGAAATATATTTTATTGTGTTATGCATGGAGAAAGAGTTCGGTAATAAAAACTAAATAATATTAGTAAATTGTGAGATTGAAGTAAAATTAAGATAGCTTGTTTCCTGTGCTGATTTCTTCAAAATGCTGTGATAAAAAAATTATTTTCTGGCATATGTGTATTTTTTGTTTTTTGTGGACCTGAACATTATTACTGTAAATTCAGAACCTAAACGTAAAAAATGCAGGATTGTCAAATCTTTGGTTCAAATTTTGGATCACTTTTGCGGGATGGCCTCTTTTTAATTAAATTGAATTTTTTATTTTTTTATTTGAATTTTAAAGATGTGGTAACTCATAGACACTTTGAAAATTTTAAGTCAAACTGCATATTTCCAAGAAAAAAATAACTGGAATCAGATTTGAAGTGTTCAAATCCATCAACCATTTCCATTAAGTTTACTATGTTTTTTGGAATTGCGGGATTTTCAAATCCATGAACCAAATTTCAAATCACTTTTGAATGTCACTAGTGAATTCAAATATTAATTGTGGAAACTGGAATCCAAATTGAATGTACAGTACACACACTAGGAAACACCAGCCCAAATCAAGAAGCTTCACCCCAAATAAAATCTAATGAAAAATTTGATCTTGATAACCATGTTTAGACATAAAAAGTGATTAAACTTTAAAATTATCCAAACCTGGAAAGTATACAATATTATAAACTTTAAATCACGGATATAAAAACTGTTACAGTAGTTTTAAAAGCTATGGTAACAAACAAAAAATACCTCAGATTTAAACAAAATGATTTCAGATTTGAACAAAATCCAAGACTTGCAAGATTCAGGATTCAATTGATTTAAAAAAAATCAGTTAATAATTGAACTGTCAAACAGAAACAAAATTTCACTAGCCCATTATACAAAATTATATCAAACATCAAGCGGTGTAGTAAAACCACAAACAAAATGAACTGTCACAACAAGTGAGATGGATGGAAGCTGTTCCAGAGTATATTATAATCCATTCAGGATTGATATGATGCACCAACAGAAGGACTAAAATGAAACAAAATTTGAGCAATCTAGAAGTGAGATTCCACAAGCACAAAATGAAATGGAGTCACACAAGATGTTTAGTATGAGCAGCCTAAAATAGAAAAATAACAGTAATGCAGCCAATCAACAGCTATTCAATTTAGGAACAGAGACATTTTATTCATTTTCATGGATCCTTATTTGTGTATAATGATTTTGATAACCTTCCAAATATAGACTTGAGATTAAAAAAAAATAAATCATAAAGTTTTAAACTTCTACTTTTAGTGATTTTATTCTAGGTTTTGTTTCAAGATGGTTTTTACTAGCAATAACATTTCAACAGCACCAGCAGCTAAGGCATCATCAGCCAAGCCAGCTTCAATGGAGGTGAGGCTCAGAATGTGGAGGCACCCATTTACACCCAAGCCTTTGAGGCGGGTAACAAGGAAGCTGACCTGTACCTGACCCCTGTCCCATATGGCTTTGACTTGTTCATTAGTCACTTTGTGTCTAGCTCTGCCCCTTCTCCCATACTCACCCCCACACAAGCTGCCCGTCAACTAACCAATCAGGATGGCAACCCTGATTTGGAACATCTTTCTGCCACCAGCCAACCTGCTCCCCCCTCAGTCAATCAGGCTTCAGCTCCCGCAGCCCAGCGTCCCAAGCGCCAAATCATCACTGCCCAAATTCTTCAGGAAATTGTGGCACTCAACCTGCAGGGTCTATCCTGGGATCAGATTGCTGACCAATTACAATTTACCTGAGTCATCATAATGCGGGAGTTCAACAACCTAATGAACAAGGGGAATCTGATTGGGACAGCCAAGAAGCCAAAGAAGGCCCACAAGTCCTAAATCACCAAGGCGTACCCAATAATGCTTGACCTCCTGCAGCGGGACTCCAAGCTTCCCCTGACCCAGGTCCAGAAGCAACTTGCGCACCATGGCATTTGGGTGTCTGAGCGCATGGTGCAGCTCTGGATGTATGGGAAGAGGCTTCAATACGGATTCTTACCAATGTTGCTGGCAACCAATGGGATGGCGCTAAGGATTCCCTGTATGATCTTGACATCAAATCAAACCTGATATGATGCTTGAAAAGTTTGTCTGATGATGCCATGTTTGTCTTGTATTATAAGCTATCAATAGCTTTTGACAATTTAGCGCAAGGAAGAGCCGTCACCCAAAAAGAGAGGAAGAAGGTAAAGAAGGGGGAGTTCATTGGTGCATTTTTTTGCTGTTTCAGCCAAGGGTTTTGTCTACTATTGGACAAACCCAGATTTCACTGATGGCTACTTGTACAGCAACATCCTCAGTGGATTACTCAACTCCTGAGATGGCTCAAATTCAAAGCACCGGGTTTTCTTGAGCGACCAGATGTAGTGTAGCTCCACTGCCCTTGAGGCCATCTGGCAACGCAGGCACCAGGCCTCAGTCTACCCTGCCGGCCATGCAGACATCCATCTGGATGATATTGCCTTATTCAACATTGGATCCACATTACAGGAGCGCCGCCCTCAGGCTTTCAACAACCTCTATCTTGGGGTCCTTGATCACAATTTTCTCTTTGGTCACCAAATGATGGCTGACTTGTTCGCACAAATGGTTTTCCATGTGAACATGGGCAATCAATCACACAAGGATGAGCGCCTCCCACCCTGTGCCACAGCCACCTACCAGCCCATCCAGCCAATGACTGATGAGGAGTACAATGAGCGTTATATGGTGGCCATCACGCGCAATCCTCCTACCCCTACCCCCACCCCCACCACCCAATCCCAGACCCCCCAGACCAGCACTGCCTCTATGTCTTCCTTGCCACGCTATTCTGCATACTAGGTATCACTATTCTCCAACCCAATACAGTAGTTTTAAAAGCTATGGCAACAAGCAAAAATTCTTCAGATTTAAACAAAATGATTTCAGATTTAAACAAAATCCAACTCTCAGGTTAAAATATAAACTCTGTTAACATGGTTTATTGGTGTTAATGGGCAAAATGGGTCAAGACAGCAACAAAAAGCTCACACGCAAAGCAAAACCATTCAAAATATAATCCAAAATACATCAATTCACAAACAAAATGGTGTGAGTTGACTTTCAGTGTACATATGTTTACTATGTGAATTGGTGACAAAATACACCCAAGCAAGGTGTGTCAAAACTCAATCCAAAAACAAAACACAATAGCAACTCACAATGTAAAAGAAATCACTCATGCAATGTGTGCAATGGATTGTAATCATGAATGATACCAAGGTATCTAAAATAAGACACAAGATCTAAAACATAAATTTTAAAAATATTGTGTTGGGTGTTTGAATTTGGCAGTAAAATCTAGGAAAATGGGTGGGTTTTTTTTTGAGTATTTTAAAATGGGCGTTGTAAAACCAAAAACAACTAACTAAGAAATAAAAAATCTATAATTGGGATATTAGGTGGTAAAATATTAATTGAATATCCATAAACAGATAAAGCAAAAATTAAAATTAGAGAGTAACTTAATTAAGTTTTATTTAATATTTTATTAAATTCTAAAAATGGAAGGAACACAACAACAGACTGCCATTGCACCTGTTGTGCGCTGCAGTTGCGGTCACCCCCGGGGGTCAAAGAATAGACTTAGTACAACACAAGTGCCTACTCAGGAGGGAGGCAGGAGAGGAGAGTTCCATAGTGACGCTGCACTGAAACAGCCAGTTCAAGGAGCACAAGCTGTTAGGGTACAGAGCATCAACCTTTGGGTCCCAAAGCTGACCCAGAAGCCCACCAAGGTTACCACAATAAAAATGGTTAGAAACAAGGAGGTAGAACTTACTTCGTATGTGTTTGATGTTGTGTACCGGAAAGAGTTGGTCCCGTTAGCCATGCTGGAGAAGGTGAAGCCTGTACTTGATAATAGCTATGAGCCCTACGTCAGTGATGGCAATCAGGAGAATAAAAAAAGCCTCAGTTCTACCAAACCAATGAGGGACAGCTGGTGCTAAAGAAAGTTGAAGCCTTCTACAACAAAGTGCCCATGCCTTGCAAGCCTGTCATTAATTAGGATCCTGGCTTGTCTGAACCCACAAAGCCCGCCCAGAAGCACATCCCCAACTGTTGTGTTCTGAGGCGCGGCACAGATACACAACAGGAAATCCTAACCTTAGGATTGGATCTGTACTAAGTCTCAGTTAGATGACAGGGAAGGCAAAAGTGTTTACCTTGCGGCCCTGTATGAATAATCTCTACTAGTTGTGGCTAGAGAGAGGCGCGGAAGTAAAGAAGACACAAAGACAAAAATGTGAATAGAACTTAATTTTATTGGTAAATTAGGAAATATATTATATAGTGGTTAGGAATACCACAAAACCCCAGGACAGTAGGATCACTTGCCACAAGCATGAGTGGGGCGAGTGAGTTGCGCAGAGTCAGGAAACCAAATAATCATATTTCCTGATGTAGAAACCAGTTCATTTTGAGAGTCAAAAGTGAAAGCGAGAGATTTGTCTTCAAAATGGCCCACCAAAGGCAAAATCAAAACATGGTGAATGCCGTTATTCACGACATTGCCCCCCTCTAGATTGGCCTTAGGGGGTGATACTTGCGGAGGAACTTGGCGTGTACGCAAGCAAAAGGGCGACCACTGGAGAGGAGCTTTATAGTGTACTCAGACCCTTGTTTGAAAGTCACCTCTAAAGGACCAATCCACAGGGAGTCCAGCTTGTGCCTGCGCCCACCCACACGGTGTTGGTAGTACAGAACATAGTCACCAACATCAAACTCAAGCAAGGGGGAGCACCCAGAGTTGTCAGGAGAGAGCTCAAGCATCTTAGTCTTATATGCAGAAGTGTAGGCAGTGGCCTGTATATCAATGATGCAATTGACTAAGTCTTTGATGTGATTTTCAGGGTTCATGGCCTTATCAGAGGAGAGTAGGGGAACCCCCAAGTGCAACAGAGCGGTGGCTTCATGCCCATACAACATGGCAAAGGGGGAGTACCCTGTGACCCAATGCTTGCTCAGACAATAGGCAAAGAGTGCAGCAGGTAAGTATAGATCCTAATTGGCAGCGTCAGAGTAGGTGAGTTTTCTCATGATGGAAACCAGTGTCAAGTTGGCACGCTCAACTGCCCCATTAGTGGAAGGATTATAGGGGGCAGAGAACAACTGGTGAGTTCCTAGAGCTTCAACAACAGAGGTTAAAAGTTTGGCATTGAAGTTGGTTCCATTGTCAGACAACAGCTTGAGGGCAGCCATGGCGGTAGAAAACATCCTGCAGCAGGAAGGCCTCTGTAGTCTTAGCAGTGATGTCCTTAGTAGGGCAAGCCTCTACCCACTTGCTGAAGTGGTTGACGGCAATCAGGATAAAGCGGCATCTGGAACGTGAGCAGGAGAGAGGGCCTACAGCATCAATGCTAACTGTATGAAAATTGTGTGTTGAGCAACTTGTGATATTGCTGGTATGTTCAAAGCTACAGATAGATGTTAGCCTTGCCAATGTACTCTACCTAATCCTATGCAAGAGCACTACAGACTACAATAGAATAGAACTTAGAAGATAGTTACATTTATTAATACTGGAGTACAATCTAGCCAGCGGCTGCAATCTTTCCAGGTGTAACTATGAACTTGTTTTTGTCCTTTAAGGTGTCTATATCAATATATACTGTAACAACCCTTGTTCTTGTCCTTTCAGACAGTTCCCAGTGGCTACCTTTGCAATAGGTCTATCTTTGCTGGCTACACCCATCCTGATTGGCTGTGCTTGGCACGTGATGTGCTACTGGCCTTAGCAGGCGTCCATGGTACCTCAGCTACAGCCTACGCTCTTCTTGAGCTAGCCTACTGTCATTTATCAATTGGCTGTATCTTACACGCCTATTATTGCGCTGGGAAACTATGCCATATTTAGTTGGTGCTTAGAAATTGTCCCTGTTCAGCCCTCCTACATTGGAAGGTAGAATTCCGGTATTCCATTTGCAGGGCTTAATCAGTGATCCTTTTCTGGTTGGAAAACCTTTTGCTTATTAATGCAACAAGTCAAATTGAGAATTATACGCCGTATAATAGCAGACTCAATCCATTAGTGACTCAGAGGATCATCTGCCGTGTAATACTGACCCAAACCAATAAAGAACCCAATTATACGCTGTGTAATACTGATCTGGACTTGGCATTTCTTAGCCACTTGTATATCACTTGTTTGATATGGACATATAAGTTCATCAGGCTGTGTTGAGCTGAGTTGATATAACGTCTGGTAGGGTAGAATAGGTGATATACAATTGATGATTTTGTGATTACACACCATGTAATCAAGGCAACTGTGGTAAGTTTGACTCCCTTAAACTTGACTCCCTGGTACTTGACACTTTGTTGAGTACCAGGGAGTTGAGTGCTGCATATGTGAATCTATTAGTATTTTTGGCTTAACCAATTTTAAGCTAATTTTTACTAGTAATTTAGGGGTTTGAAACCAAAAACCAAGGTTAAAATTACTTGAACTCAACTCTGTTTAATAAATTAGTTAGCTAAAATACCAATTTAAGGGGCAATTTATAAGTAAAAAACTAATAGAAATGAAAAAACCTGTGTTCAACACTCTAAACCCAAAAGTGACCAGTTTGACACTTTTTAAGCCAAATTTTAATTTTATTAATAAAATACATATGCGCTTATATAAATTTTATTATTTACTATTATATTTTTATTATTAGTGTCCATAGTTGTTGATTAGGCTCCCAAGCACCACTATACTGGATTTAGTGGTATATACATTAATCAAATGTCCCACTTGTTTTACATTATGTCATTCCTGGGTTTTTGGATTAAGTGGTCCCACATAAATTAAGCCCAATTTATTAAGAGATTTCATATGTAATTTATAAAAAACTGAAACTTGAAACTTTCTTTGTTTGACTCTATCAACTTGACACCTGATTGATTTCAGATTTAACTAATCAAAGGCTCAGAATTAAGGCTAAATTAATATGTGACGCACTATGAGCGCCACTTGACACTCATTCACTCGACACTTTAACTTGGGGATTAGTACAGAGAGCTTCTTAACGTTTTAATCAACACTATGGTAAATAATTCACTCCCAGCTCCTCACAGCATGCCCTAATCACTAATAAACACCTTCCTACTAATTTACTTTTTTAACTTATTTTGTATTTTTTTATTTTTGAGCATACAAAACTGCCTTGCTTTTGGGTTAACTTTCAAACCCGGTTTAAATTTAAGCAAGTTTTATATGTAAAAAACATAGTAAATTTGATGTTTTTGCTCGACTCCAGCATACTTGACAGTGAGAATTCAGCTTTTTCCGGCTGTTTGACAGTGCCAAACTTGACACTTTACTATGTTTTGAATTTTCAACTCTCAATAAAAAAATTCCACATAATAATTTTTTTGTTATTATAATCTACTACTTTTTCTGCTGCTCTCCATATAATTTTTGTATATTTTTTTGATTTTCAATTAAACTTTTACATTGATTTAACACTAAGATGTTATGCTAAACCTAACATTTTTGATGCTTTATCATAAATTCACTTATTTTCTATGTTTTAACCTTTATATCTACACTTTGAGTTTCTATTTTGCTTCTATTTACTTTTTTATGTTTTTTTATAAAAAAACTTTATTTGAATACTTTTCATTCAACTTTTGCTTTGCTTTACCTCTTTATGTTTGCAATATCTTCTCAATCATTTTATTTACAATGCTAAACTTTTCTTTAGACTAAATCAAGCAAGAACAGCCAGCAGCCTAAGCGTCAAGCCTCCAAAGGCTCCAAAGAAACTGCCTTCACCCCCAAGAGTGCCAAGAAGCCTGGAAAGGCAAAGTCCCCAACCCCATCTCCTCCCACTCCTCCCCCCTCCACCCTCATCTTCTACATCCCCTTCACCTTCCCCCCAAAAATCCTCCCCCAATAAATCAGATGGTGATCTTACCAACCACTCATTTTATCACTCAGAGGCTGACTCTGAGCCTACCAAGGAGCGCTGGACCAAGAAGGCAAAGGCTGCCAAGGAGCCCACCTCTTCTTCTGGTAAGAAAAAGGAGGCATTCAAGCAGGCCTCAAGAATCCTCCCCCTCCCCCTCCCAATGGCTCTTCCCCTCCTTCTTCATCTGACCCCAAAGATGAGCTGGAGGATTACTCCAAGAAGTTTAAAGCTTCTGGTCATGTGGCTTGGGATCCACTGGCCATTAAAAACATTTGCAACGTGGACAGAGAGTTTAAAGTTCTCAAGCACTTCCCCCGGTACTTTCTGATCATATCTGTAAAGAGCGGCCCTGGTTACGTTGCCAACAATTATATCTTTAATTGCAACAACCAAAAGCGGCATACCAAAAGCAAGCACTTTGTCTGCAAGGATAAGACTTGCGGGGCCCAGTTGAACACCAAGGGCTGGGAGCAGGTTACTTTGGAGAAAGGGGAGCACACGTGTGAGCCCCCCAATCACCTGATCACTCAAATGTTAAAGTGGTACCTTGTGCAAGTAATACCCACATCCTCCCATCTTTGCGCATCAGATCTGACCATCAAGGCCCTCCAGCACCTGAAGCCCAACAATCTTAAGTTGGTGCCCACTCAGGAGCAACTTGTTAAGTACATCAATGATAAGAGAATTGCTGCCAATCCCCCTCCCCCCAAGGCTTCTGACATCCTCTCTGAGCTCACACTCACTCATGAGCTTAAGCAGCTTCCTAGTGGGGAGCGCTTCCTGCTTCATGATGACGGGCCTGCAGCCAAGGACTGTATAATCTTCTACTCAACTCAGCAGAACCTGATGGAGTTGAAAAGGGCGTCAACCTGGCTAGATGATGGTACCTTTGCCACTTGCCCCTTGATGTTCAAGCAGCTCTGGATGGTTCATGCCCAGATTGACATCTGGGTGATTCCACTCACGTTCTTCCTTCTTCCCGGGGCCACTGAGGCCATCTATACCCGCGCATTCTCCATCCTCCACCAAGAAATTGCCCTCCTTCCTCCCGCCAATGATGATGAATCCAAGAAGACTCCCCCCACACCCGCGCCAACCCACCTGCCTCTGACAAGGACCAGGCCACCCTGGACTCGGAGGAAAAGGCGAGGCTAAGAGCTCTTGGGCCTTGCGTACGCATTATGGACTTTGAGCCTGCTCAGTTTAATGCATTTGAGCAGCTGTTTAGCGGGGAGGTGCAGGGGTGCCACTTCCACTTCTGCCAAGCAGTTGCTTGTAACGTGCAGGCCCACGCAGAGCTTAGTAGGTTGAGCCAGAGGGATACTTTGGACACCTGCAGATTTGTGCTGACACAATTTAGTGCCTTGGCTTTTTTAAAGCCAGAGCACACTGCAATGGGGTTTGAGGTGCTCTCAAAGGATCCCTACATAGTGAAGCACCCGGATTTCAAGCCTTAGCTTGAGTACTTTGAGCCCCAGTGGATTGGGAAGGTTGTCACGCAGAGGCGAGGCAAGGCCCGTGCCAAGGCCAGCTGGAATGTGTACCGGGCGGCAGTGAATGGTGAGCTCAAGACCACCTCAGCGCTAGAGGCTTACCACAAACACCTCAAAGCCAACTTTGGGCTCCACCCCAAATTCAATAAGTTCTTTCCCTCTTGCAGCACGAGCAGGAGAAAACCATCTCCAAGCTGTGTGATCTCTCCAACTGTGTCCCCTCACCAAGCCAACCACCCGCTGTACCCTCTTCACCAAGGCAATCAAGGGTGTGGCTAAGCACAAATACAAGGCCTCTGAGCTTAAGCAGCAGCTTGAGCTTACTGCCACTGCCCTCCTGGAAGGGGCCAAAATGAAACGGGAAAAGAATGACAAGGAAAAAACTTGCTTGCTCAGCTATATGATTTTAACTTTTAACTTTTTAACTTTAATTTTTACTTATTAGCTTTGATCATTTAGTTTTTAGCTTTAATTTTTAATTTTTTTAACTTAATTAGATAGCAGTAATTGTTTTATGTATACATGGTATGTTTGAGATGAATATTTATAGTTGGAAGTAAGTGAAATATCTTAATTTTTGTTAATTTCCAAATAAAACATATGATATTCACAGTTGTGCTTATATGAACTATATCAAATAAATATATAAATTTCTTTATAGTTTGCATAACTTTATTTGTTGTGTTTGTGTTTATTTTTGTACTCATGGGATTTTAATTTTTATGGTAATAAAAAATATTTTTATAATGAAGAGTGTAAATTACATATTAAAATGAGAAAATATTTCTTATTTCTCCTTATTTTTATTAATTAAGGCACTGTTTTTTTTGCATTTTTGAGTTTTCTAGGGTTACTTTAGTATACCATACCTGTATAGCTTAATTTTTTATATTAAAATTTTCAGTACATCAAGATCTGTTAAATAATAAAGTGTCAAGTACCAGGGAGTCAATCAGGGCAAAAGCTGAATTCTCACTTTACTATAGTGTCAAGTTCAAGGGAGTTGATTTCAAGGGAATTGAGTACCAGGGAGTTGACTTTAAGGGAGTCAAACTTACCACAGTTGCCGTAATCAATGATATTCACTATATTGGCTAACGTTTATGCGGCGTATAATAAGTACATCAATTATAATATAGCAAGCAATATACGGCGTATAATCACATCACATTGGGACAATCAGTGATAATACAGCTTACAAAAGTTACATCTAATATAATAAACTAGAAATTACACGGCGTATACTAACTGCACTTAATTAAGTGATAATCAAATGATAATACAGCGTAAAATTGTTACATTATATTTTAAAAAACTAGCAATTATACGGCGTATAACTGCCATATCTATTAATATAATGACAACCAGTGATAATACGGCGTGTAACTGATTAAGATTTGAGAGTAATGATTAACCTGATTATTTGTGGTCAATCAGCCTAATCTCACAGCGTGTTGAGGGGGAACCAATTTGAACTTGTGAGAAGCAGCTCAGGGCCTCTGAAGTTGGCAGTCATGGCAACTAGCTATGACATCAGGGATCAGCAGGCAAAGATTCTCCCAGAATTAATTCTTCAGAAGCCAGTCAAAGGTCTTGGCATTGCCTCCATGGCCAGTTTCTTTATGAGCTTGTGACACCAAAAGAGAGGCAAAGACTGGGGTGCACATAAGGCAGGTATTAACCCCGCACCTTCTTGAAGAGTTGGTTGTTGCATATGAGGGTATCTTCAGACAATTTGAACAAGGTGAGTCAAACCTCTTATGTCTCACTTTCCCAGGAAGAAGGGTAGCCAATTAGCTTGTACAGGCAGTCCGCCTCAGCAGGATGTAGGGCAAGGATGGGCATTTGGGATAGCCCATCAGCATTCTGATATTGAATCCCAGGGCAATGGAGCACAGTGAAGTCATAACCTTGCAGGCGGAGAGACCATCTGGCTAAGCGTCCTTCAGGCTCCTTAAGTTGTTGTAACCATTTGAACAAAGCGTGGTCAGTGATAACAGTAAAATGGGTACCATACACGTAGTGGCAGAATTGTTTGACTGCATGCAGCACAACGAGGCACTCCTTCTCTGTAACACTATAATTCTTTTCATGTTTATTCAGCACACAGGAAGTATAGGCTACAGGGTGGTCCACACCTTCATTGTTGAGCTAAGCCAAGATAGCCCCAATAGCAAGGTCACTAGCATCAGTGTACAAGATGAATTCCATATTGTAATTGGGGTACACTAAAATGGGTGCTTCTTTGAGTTTCTTCTTTAGAGTCTGGAAGGCTTGCTGTTGACTGGCAGTCCATTCAAAAGGGACACTACACAATAGTTGGACCAGGGGTTTGCTAGTATCAGTAAAATCAGGAATGAATTGCCTATAGTAACCCATCATGCCCAGAAAGACTTGTACTTCTTGTAGGTTGGTGGGCGGAAGAATTTTGTCTATAGCTTCAACCTTCTTGGTCATTGGACAAATTCCTGTTTGGGTTACTTCATGGCCCAGGAATTCAAGGCGCTCTTTAAAGAAAGCACACTTAGAAGGCTTAAACTTGAGGCCAGCTTCTCTGATCTTTATGAACACCTCTTTAAGATGGGCTAGGTGTTATGTGAAAGTTGCGCTGAAGACTGTTATATCATCTAGGTAGAATAAGACACACAACAACTTCAAGTCACGCAGGATGGAGTCCATGGCACTCTGGAAGGTGGCTGGGGCATTACAGAGCCCTTGCAGCATGCAAGTAGGCTCAAAAAATCCTTCTGATGTGATGAGTGCAGCCTTCTGACAGTCTTTAGGAGAGAGGTCAACTTGTCAGTAACCAGACACCAAATCCATGGCAGAGAAAAGCTTAGAACCTCCAAGGCGTCAAAGGGCGTCATCAATGTGTGGTAAGGGATAGGAATCTTTCTTGGTTAGAGAATTCAACCTTCAATAGTCCATCACAATCTGGTGTCCACCATCCTTTTTCTTTAAGATGAGCAGGGGGGAAGCCCAAGGACTTTGAGAGGGAGCTAGCATTCCAGCATCCAGCAGTTGTTTGAGCTCCTTAGAGACCTGTGCATCTTCTACTTGGCTGCGGCAATATGGCTTGGCATAAAAGGGAGGAGCATCTCCTGTGTCAATCTGATGAATTACATCTTTAGCCAGCCCATAATCAGTGCTATCTTTAGCAAAGATGTCTGAAAATTGGTCTAGTAAATCAAGCACCCCTTTCTGTTGTACCAGGGACAACTGAGGGAAGTCTTGAGCAGTGAACAGAGATAGGACTTGAGGCTCGTCTTCAGATAGGTTAAAGTCTTGAAACGTTCCAAAAGGGTGAAGTGACAAGACGTCAGGGGCATTTAACAACTTTCCGTAACCAACAACCTGTCCTCTGGATACAGTCTTAGGAAGCGCAGTAAGGTTGGTAACTAGTATCTGGATGGGGATCCTTGTGGGAGACGTCCAGAATTCCAGGATAAAGGTAAGGCTTGTTACGCCCTAGCAAAGGAGGGGAGTACAGCTCTAAGAAAGTCTTCTCAGGTAGTTCATATGATATCTGGGAGTCTAGTATAGCCTGAGAGCCTGGGGGGATGATGATAGCAGACATGGTCATGAGAGGGATTTCCTCAGTTGCAGGACAAGCCATGGGAGGACACTTCATGTTGGAGGAATTGGTTCAGTATTTTAGGGTGAAAACTCCAGTGGGGTACTCCAGAGTACATGTCTTCAATTGTTTACCAGGAACTTTGATGGGCTCCTCAAAGATCAGGTGGACCATATACCCTAGGATAGAAAGATAACCATCCTTTAGGTTGATGATCACATTATATTCCTGAAGGAACTGGGTACCAACCAAAAGTTCATAGCTCTCGTTTTCTAGAACAACAGCCGGCGCAGCCAACAAGAGCTTACCAAATTGCATTGGTAAGGCAGAGTACACACCAATAGCGCGAGTCATGGAGAGACCAGCGGTGCCATAGGATTGATGGTCTTTGAGATCAGGGGCTGGATTAATTTTCTTCATCAGTTTAGAAGAAACAACGTTGACAGGAGAACCGGTGTCCATGACGGCTTTGATCTTGACCTTTTGGATAGATATCTCTACATGGGTATTAGTGCGTCCAAAGGGTGGCAAAGCATCCAAGATATCCTGTGCCTCAGCTAGTTCCTTGTCCCATTTTTCAATCATGCATTTTAGTCCCAGAAACTCCTTATATACAGTTTGGAGAGGGAGTGAGACAGATACATTCTTGAAAACAGCATCTGCAACTTCAGCGGCTTCTTCTAATGATTCTACTAATACAGGGGGCTGTTTTGCCTGAGTAAGATAGGGGCGGGAGAAACTGCTTTGGCCTCAGACAAGGGCTTGGTGATAGTTGTAGTCTTCCCAGATTGTAGCTTGTAGGAAACGGCAATAGTCTCAGGGACGGCAAGAACAGAATACCTGTATGCATCATGTTCTTCAACATCAGATTCATCCACATCAGAATCGTCAGAAATGTCATGGAACAGGAGGAGGATAGGAGGTGCCTCATCATCAGCAGGCTCAGAGTCAGTAGCAGGTGGAGGTGTAGGAGGAGACTGGGAAGAATTGTCAACCAAGAGCATCTCCGCCTCTAGGTTGACTGTTCTTTTCCCGACTGATCCTTGGGGTCAGCTCCTTTGACCCGCAGATTGGTGCAGACGCAAGAGTGGTGGCCTATCTGACCACAGTTATGGTAACCCTGACGTTGAGGCAGTTTTTGGGAGTTCATAGTGAGGATACAAGGGCCGCAAGAAGAGGAGCCAGAGTTGGAAGCGGCTTAACTTTCCCTAACAACTGCCCCAGAATGGGTAAGATGCATATCTTAGAGCAGTATTTTTATACTTTTCATGGAGGACAGCATAGCCTTGTGGGCCTTGAAATGGAGGCATAGGATTTGATTCACCTTGAGGGCCTGGGCGCAGGCCATATATGCTTCATGCGCCGTCAATTGTCTGCTTGTTATTAACTGTTGTCCCTCCATGTAAAATCTGTTGGCAAATTCAGCTAATGTCTCTTTGGGCTTGAAGGATATTTGCATGAAAGCATCCTTTTTCACCTCCAGGCTAAGATCACCACCAAACTCGTCAATTAAGAGTTGTTTCATGTCCTCCCAGGTCTTGATGGAGGGCAGCTCTGGTACAACTACCTCTTGACATGCCAGGTGTAGGCAAGTCCAAATATGTTCTTTCTTAACTTCATCTTATGCTCGCCTCATAGCAGTCTTGTAAATAGTTAAGAAGGCTGCAATAGTCAAGGTTTTAGGATCAAACTTTGCTTAAAAGTAGGCTTGAAGTGTGCCTCAGGAGTTGAACCACCATTGTTGCTATTGAGTACATTTATGCGCGGGGAGAACTCAGCTTCAGATTTGGAGGGGGTTTGTCTAGCCCACAGTTGTCAAACACTTTCTTCAGGGGTTGTCAGAGTCTTGGTGGTTCTGGTACCCATAGTGTTGGCTAGGGTGGTCTGTTGTTCAGTAACATCTAGGTGTTGCCCTTGGGTAGTGACAACAGTGGAGATCTCAGCCAGCCGCAAAGTAAGGGATGGCCCCACTGATAGGCAAGGGGCAAATCTGTTGCTTATCAAATTGATCAACCCACTCATCTCCTGTACGTCCCTGTCCAACTCAGTCTGGTCTTGTTTCAAATGATCCACCTCATTAACTAGGGCAATCAACTCTCTGGCACAGTGGATTTGAGGAGCCCCCGCCAAACCAGGACAACAGCCATCCTCCTTGTTAACCCCAAGTGGACTAGCTGCAGCCGGTACTACCTCACGTAAAGCAGCAACTTCTTGCTGTAGTTCAGCAACCTGAGCAGTCAGCGCAAGAACCTGGGGATCAGGCTGAGGCATTTCAGTAGGACGTCCTTGGCTATGAGTGGAAGCACATAATTCCCGGATGGATTCCCAGATTCTTTACTCTCTGTCCACCAGATCATCAGCAGGAGGAGAAGGCAGAGCATCAGGTTTGGGAGAGGACAGCTCATTCACCTGACTCTGAATTTTGGCAATAGCGGCAGCAGTGGCAGCACTCTCTTGATCAAATTCTGCACCAAGCTCATTTAGACCTTGGGTAGCAAGGTCAGCTACCTGTTGCAATTGCTCAAAGGAATAGACACTAAATGCATTGAGCTGTTGCACTAAGCACTTAAAATTGGAGAGATAAGTGTTTAGGGTGGAGTCTACTTGAATGCGCCAGGGTTGTTCTAACTGGTGAAACTCATGTAGCTGCTCCCTAATGTACTCAGAGATGGACTGGCGTATTTGCTCAATGGAATTGACTAAATGTGTTTGAGAGATGACCAAATCACGCTGATTATCAGATATCAGGGAGAACAGGGAATTAATACATTGTTGGTAGGCGGCAAACTGGTCCCAATGATGAGTAACAGCTGCTTGTAGAGATGAGATTTCTTGAACATGGAGTCCCAACACCATCTGGTGGTGGGCCAAGGCAGGCTGTACAAAGGATGACAGCAGATGATCAGCGGAGCCAGCCGCTGGGAGGAGGTGTTGTGGAAACTGAGGGGCCACAATTAACTCATAGTATTTGGCACAGCTAAACTGTAACTGAAGGCAAGGGATGGCCCCGTCCCAAGCTATCCCAAGGGCTACTGCCATGACTTGTTCCAAGTCAGGGGTACCCATAGGGTAAGCAACTAAGCGGGGACCATTTCTCAAGGTTTAGTACAGTAGGGACAATAGGCGGGTTGGTGATGTCTTCCTCAATAGGAGGGCTGGTAATTTCAGGCAAGGTCAACTCCCAAATAGGCGGAGGCAAGGGACCTTCAAACATAGATGCAAAAGGGATAACCAAGGGGCTTACAGCCCCTGTAGTGAGCACCATTTTTGTTGTGTTCTGAGGCGCAGCACAGACACACAACAGGGAATCCTACCCTTAGGATTGGATTCATACTAAGTCTTGGTTAGATGACAGGGAAGGCAATTGTGTTTACCTTGTGCCCCTGGATGAATAATCTCTACTAGGTGTGGGTAAAGAGAGGCACAGAAGTACAGAAGACACAAAGACAAAAATGTGAATAGAACTTAATTTTTATTGGTGAATATGAAATGGAATATATAGTGGTTAGGAATACCACAAAAAACTACCAGGACAGTAGGATCACTTACCACAAGCATGAGCAGGGCAAGTGAGTTGCGCAGAGTCAGGAAACCAAACAATCTATTTTCTGAAGCAGAAACCAGTTCATTTTGAGATTCAAAAGCAAAAGCAAAAGATTCATCCTCAAAATGGCCCAACAAAGGCAAAATCAAAACATGGTGAATGCTGTTATTCACGACACAACTCTTGCCGGTACACAATGTCAAACACATACAAAGTAAGTTCTACCTCCTTGTTTATAACTATTTTGGTAGTGGTGACCTTGGTTGGCTTCCAGGTCAGCTTTCGGACCCAAGGGTTTATCTCTGCACCCTAGAAGCTTGTGCTCCTTGAACTGGCTGTGTCAGTGAAGCATCACTATGAAACTCTCCTCTCCCGCCTCCCTCCTGAGTAGGCACTTTTGTTGTACTAAGTCTATTCTTTGACCCACAGGGGCAACTGCAACTGCAGCGCACAACAGGTGCAATGGTAGTCTGTTGTTGTGTTCCTTCCATTTTAAAATTTAATAAAATATTAAATAAAACTTAATTAAGTTACTCCCTATTTTTAATTTTTGCTTTTATCTGTTTATGGATATTCAATTAGAGTTTTTCCCACCCAATATCCCAATTATAGATTTTTTATTTCTTAGTTAGTTGTTTTTGGTTTTACCACACCCATTTAATAATTACTGAAATAATTTCCACCCATTTTCCAGATTTTACCCCAAATTAAGCACCCAACACAATATTTTTAAAATTTATGTTTCAGATTTTGTGTCTTATTTTAGTTACCTTGGTATCATTCTTGATTAGAATACATTGCACACACTGATTGAGTGATTTTGTTTACATAGTGAGTTGCTATTGTGTTTTGCTTTTGGATTGAGTTTTGACTCACCTTGCTTGGGTGTATTTTGTCACTAATTCACATAGTAAACATATTTACACCAAAAGTCAACTCACACTATTTTGTTTGTGAATCAATTTATTTTGGATTATATTTTGAATATTTTTGCTTTGTGCGTGAGCACTTCTTGCTGTGTTAACTCATTTTGCCCATTAACACCAAAAACACCTGTTAACAGAGTGTATATTTCAACCTTATAGTTGGATTTTGTTAAAATCTGAAATCATTTTGGTTAAATCTGAGGTATTTTTGGTTGTCACCATAGCTTTAAAACTATTGTACTATTCAAGGTTAAATCAAGAGAAAACAACTACCCAAAACTAAACTAAAATCTAAATAACACACATATTTAATCTAATGTATATTTTTATTTTTATGGACAGAAAATAATATCCCCAATCATCTCTTGCACCATCCCCTGGGGCAGCTTGTCTAAAAGGGTGTCCCAGAGGGTCCAAGAATAGACCCAGAACCCAACTCAAGGGGAGTAATGCCAACACACAGGCCTCCCAAGGTGTCAGTGCCAGCAACCACCTCCTGTATCCCAAGCCAGATCACACAACCTTTATTCTAGACAAAAGCTGCTCTCAGGCCTGCGACCAAAGTCTAACATACAAAGATTATTGGGAACAATGAGGTTACCTATACCTCTGCTGTGTACCCAGTTGTCACCTGGCCCCACACTCTGGATCCAAGAGTTGCCACTTCTTCCTCCCACATTTTTGAAAACTCCTATGAGCCATTGGCCACAACTGAGGAGCCATCTGTAACTGTGTTGTATGTCACCTTTGACGGCGTCAGCGCAATCAAGCGTGATCCCACCTTCTACACAAAGGTCCTCATTCCCTTTGTTGAGCCTTTTAGTCACAATTCCGCGGTACCTGCCAAGGGTGGCATCAGTTGACAGATAGTGAGTGTGAAACTATCCTCAGCTGCTTAAACAGGGGAATGGCAGTTCGGGATATTGCATCCCAATTTGGTATCACAACCAGGTATGTTGGCAACCTCAACACCAAATATGGCAACACAGGTCAAATTGTAAAATCCACCAAGTGTGAGAGAGGGGGGCTAAACTAACTAAGTTTGGCTCTCATACTAGAGGGAGGATCCACCAAGACACCATCCAGTACAGGACTGGCATGGCCACTCAAAGGGGTGTCCATAGAGAGGACGTGGCAGATACCCGGGGGAAGTAGGAGTCCAAACCCATCAAAAACATTCTGCTAAGTAACCAGGATGCACGCTTGGGAGTGAGCTCTGGGGTGCCCAATCCTTCCTATTAAACCAGGAAAAGTGGGTCCTCAGAGAGGAGGGGCATAGGGTAGGCCAAACTGGGGGTGGCAGTGGAGGCTGTCTCGATGGCAGGGAACTCTAGGTCATTGCAAGTTAGACTCCTCGCCACGTTCTCACTGGTAGTGTATATGTCCTGAGTGTGTGTGGAGATATCCTCAAAAATATGCATGAGATGGTTGGGGTTGGTGCCAATGTGGAGGAAGAAATTAGAGATACAACCACAAAGATCTGGAGAGGTAGACCAAATCATTACCAGGGCTGGTGCCAAAGTTAATTCCACAAATTTGATCAGAGGCACTATAATTTTTGAAGTCTGAAGGTGGAGCTCAACAAAAATACAGGTAGTTCTGTAAATTTCAGGTTTGATCTCAAACCAGAGGGCTCTAAGACAGACAGAAAGTCTCTAGGATACAAGGAAAATACAGGGAACGGCAACCATGGACCAAAAGGTTTGAAAGCATATAGAAAAGCTTTATTAAGTGTATAGGAAAGCTTTATTAGAGCATATATGAAGCCTCAGCATAATTGAAAGCAAAGAAAGAGCAAAATTAAACTTATAATGGGTAAATATATTGAATTTACTACTAATCTATAGAATCAAGTCAATTTCTTTAAAGCAAAAGGGGTAAGCATTAACTTTGACGCTAATGACATCAATAGGGACTTGAAAAAGCGGCAAGAAGGCCCAAAAGAGAGAGGAAAGGTAAGGAAAAAGAAAACCTTTACTAATAATCTTAGAGAATCAAAGGGTCAATAAAAAACCCAAAAAAACTACTAAAGTTTGAAGTATAAAGTTTAAACTTTATTTGTAAGAATGAGCAAGCAGGGGACCAAAAGTCCCCTGTCTTACTTTAAGGAAAGTCCATTGAAATTAAAAGGTCAGGTGACCTCAGCCAGTCATTTGATTGGGTGAGATAGAATTTTTGCCAGTAATTTCAGGGAGTTTGGATGGTTTCTCATCAATTTCCAACCCAACCTCTGATTGGCTAGTGCCTAAAGAACACTTTTGAATGCCATCAATTTCAGTTGGAATGGATTTTATTGATTTAATCAAAGCGCGACCTGGTTGTTTAGACTTAATCAATTTTAAATGTGGTTGAGCCCAAGCCAGGAAATAGTCCAAACTAATCAGGGATTCCTCCCAAGTGGGGACAGAATGCAAAGCACCAATATTTACCACTTGAGAAGGGTATGCCACCTAAATATCTCATTGATTGTGTGGGCTAAATCTTCAAGGGACTTGAGGGGCTTGGCCAGCTTCTGAGCAGATTTTTTTGTGTGGCGCAAGAAGATTGTCCTATCCAGGGCTAAAGGGGGGAGTGACTTTACACCAAGGCTAAGCTTTAGCTAAAACTACTTCAACCTGTGCATATTGATGAAATCAGGCAGTGGGTGACTAGGATTACCACCTGAACAAGCTTGTTGTCTAATCAATGCTTGCCACAGAGTTTGGACTTTCTGTCTCTAAAACCTTTGTTTACCAAGCAATGGTTGATTTGGTCTTCTTGTGGAAGATACTTGGAGCTTCTCTGTGCAACAGAAACAATGAGAAGACCATTGAGGACAACACATTTATGTGAGACTTATCTGGCCCTAAAGGAGACTGGGAATGTCCAGTTCTTCTATATCAACAAATTGTCGTTTTCCTCCTCACTCAGGTCTAGGCATGGGTGGGTCAAGAAGGGGTCTAAGGACGGCGTAGCCCATTGTGCAGCTGTCTGTTCCCAGACCTATTCAATGGTTGCGCTTCTTGGTCCTTGCAGGTTAGATCAATACCAGATGATTAAAGGCTCCCATAACAGCAGGACCTTTCTCAATTTTCTCCGAGCTGTCAAGGAGTACCTTCAGATAAATTATAGCAGCACAACCAACATTGTTGTGCTTGATAATGCTGGGCTCCACAAAGTGGATCTGGTTGTGTCCAAGTTCCCCCCCCATTGACAAGAATAGCCACTCCTCCAGCCACTGCCTTGCTGATTGTCCAATGAGACTTCTCTTCCTCCCGCCATATTCCCCATTCCTGAATCCAATTGAGGAGGTCTTTGGGTGGATCAAAAATAAGGTGAGGAAAGGCCTCCCTCAGGACACCAAGGATCTCTTCAACATTCTTGAGATCAGCCAATTTGTGATGCCACCCAATGTGGTGGCAGATTTTAATAAGCACTCTGAATCCTTCCTTTCTAAAGCTCTTGATTCCATGCTGTCAAAAACGCAGGCTCAACCCGCCAGCAAGGTTCCAACCAAGCAGGTTTGTGACCCGCAATCCAATTATCCGGTCAACCAAAGCCAGACTAGGAAGTCAACTCAAATTACCAAATCCAACAACATGAACAGCTGATGATCCTTCACAGTGGATACCTCAATTTGGCGCTTGACTCATTATCAGGATCAAGCCACCCCCTTCTTCCATCCAGCCGTGTGATCACCAATTTTGTTTCTGTTATCCTTTATTCACATGAACTATATAATCATTATCTCACAATAAAGGTTATTATCTATCTTCTAATATTTTTCCCCGTATAACTCTGCTAAAACAGCACAGTTACAACATTTGGTAGCACAGGTAGGTTCTCCATCCTACCTTATCTTGAAAAATTCTGCCTGTTGCCCACACATGCCGCAGCCAACAAATCCTCAACAGAATTATGTCTGGCCTCCCGCCTGACTAGACTCTGTACACTACTGGCACTGCCATACCCAATGGCTTTGTCCTATACCAGAACACGGTAATACCACTACCCTCCTTCAACGCCATGTCTGCACAAGGTTTCTTTCAGGCTCCCTCCTTGATGCCACAACCAGCCGACAAAACCACCATGCCTGCCTACGTAGCTCATAGACCATGGAGCGCCGCCTTGGAACCTTTTGACGGGGACAGCAACAACACTTTCACATGGATTCAGTCCTCCCATAGCAAGTTGGCTCAGATGGAATGCCCACAGCAATTATGGATTGCAGAGATTTCCATTTGCCTGACCCATGACGCTGGCACCTGGTGTGACAAGTGGCACAAAAAACACACTGACAAGAACTGGGATACCTTTAAGCAGGACTTACTGGCAAGGTTTGTGCTTAAAGATACAGCGCTCATGATAATACGCCAAGTAAAGAACCTAACCCAGACAGGCACCATTAAAGAACTCACCCACACCTACAAGGAACTCTGTCTTTGTGCACCATTGGACATGGCCTTTGATACCCCAGCCACACACCTCATGTACTATGCAGCTCTAAAGTTGCATGTGATGAGGCATGTGAACCTTGATCAGGTGACCAACCTGAAAAGCCTGTACCGTGAAGCAGAGAAAGCAGAGCCAACATTCAATGCACTGCATAAGGCACAAACTAGGAAATGAGAAAGACCCAAGGATTCCCATCCAGGAGGGCGCTCCTCTTGACAACCTCCTGGAGGCAATGGGAACAACAACAGCCACAAACCTACAGGTTCAAATTGACAGGGAAATGGAAACAATGGTCAGTCAAACCAGACCCATTTCCGTATCACCACCACACAAGGTAACCAAGATGAGGGAAAAGCCCGGGGAGAGCACTAAGCAAACCAAGCTCTCCCCACACAACTCCTGACTCACCCAATGATGAGTACCAACCTGAGGATGTGGACCAATGCCCAATGATCCAGGTGCCCTCAGAGGACCTGGTACTGTACACTATTGCCAGACATTCCAATAAATTGATGTCCTATCCTTTCCGCTTTTGCAGTTACACAGGCTCAGTACTCCTGTATTCTGGCGCAGATCAAACACTGGTCAACAGTAGCTTTGTGGATAAGTTCAAGCTGGCCACTAATCCATCTTGGATTAAAAATGTGGTCCTGGCTGAAAAACACCACATTGGTGTGACAAAGAAAACTGCCCCTTCTCTGTCATGCTTGAGAACCTACTCTCCACCATTTAAGGTCCTGTCATCAACTTTCCCAAGTTTGATATTTTACTGGGACTTAACTGGTTGCAAAAGAACAATCCCCACATAGACTGGATAACCTTGGTACTGACCATCAAGCATGAATGTGTCAATCACCAGATATACCCTGACTCAGTAGACCAATTCCTGCGCAACCATGTCTTTGTACGTATCACAGAGACCCAGGATGAGAAGAAAAACCTGAAGGCAATTGACTGGGACTCCTGCAAGTACAAGATCATACACTTCAAAGATCACCAGGATACCTCCACGCCGCAGGACCGCAACATTGTGGCCTGCCATCCAGAAATCTTCAAGGAAGCGCTACCTGGGCTGCCCCCTGAAAAGCATATTCAGCACTCTATCCAAATCAAGGGGGATGTACCCAAGGTGCGCCCTATCTACAGGATGAACCCAAATAAAGACAACACCTTATGCGCCTACATCAAAGAAGCATTGGAAAAAGGACTTATCCACCCCTCACAGTCTTCCTTTGGGGCTGCTGTATTCTTTGTGGCTAAGAAGGACGGTAATTTATGCCTGGTCACATACTACTGCATCCTAAACAAAGTTATTATTAATAATTGTTACCCACTACCACTGATTGACAACCTCTTTGATGACTTGGGAGGAATCATAGTCCTCTCCAAGATTAATCTGACAGCAGGCTACAACCAGATTTGCATTAAAGAGAAAGACATCCCCATAACAGCCATCTGCACTAAATACATCTCCTACAAATGTGTGGTGCTCAACTTTGGCATGACCAATGCCCCGTCTACCTTTGTAACCTTCATGAACAAAGTATTTGCGCCCCACATAGGCAAGCACGCCCTAGTGTATCTAGACAACATTATTGTGTACAGCCCCTTGGTGGAACAACACCGCAAAGACCTCAAGGCAGTCTTTGCTACCTTGGCACAACAAAAACTGTTGGCCAAACCCTCCAAATGCCAGTTCTTCTGTGAGCAACTACCCTTCTTGGGACACATAGTCTCAAAGGACGGCATCAAACCCAACAGTCAAAAGATACAGGCCATCTTCAAGATGCCACTACCCAAGGATAAGTTGGAACTCTGCACCTTCTTGGGGATGCTGGCCTATGTACGCCACTTTATACCTGACTGTGGCGTTTTGATTGCCCCCCTATCCGCCATAACTGGCGCCAAGTCCAAGTTTGTGTGGACCCCCCCTAATGTGACCTCTGTTTTAGACGCCTCAAGGAGAAAATCACAACAGCTCCCATCCTACAATACCCCAAACATGAGGGGGAGACCAAATGGAAACTGACGTCTCAGATGCATCCATTGGGGGAGTACTACAAATCAAAAATAATGACGGTGACTTCCTGCCTGTAGCTTATGAATCCCAAAAGTTGACAGATGGTAAGTGTTGATACCTTATCCACGACAAAGAACTGTTGGCTATTGTGCACTGTCTAGTCAAATGGCGCTGTTACCTAGAACGGCAGTAATAATTCACAGCATTAACCAATCACAAGTCGCTCATCTATTTTAAGACTCAAGCAAATCTGATGTGCTGCCAAGCTTGGTGGATGGAGCTATTGGAGAGATTTAACATGCTCATCCAGTACAAACCTGGGGCCAAGCTTGCCATAGCAGACGCCCTGTCATGTCTGTATGTCTGTTCTTTAAGAGGAGAGAATGGGTTCAACACAGACTGGCCTCTCTTAGTACTACAAACAAAGGACAAAAGTTTCTCCCCTATCACAACTGACATAACAAAGGAAGCAGTCATCAAAAATGAACACCTCTTTGCTGATGTATATGGGACCCTACACAGAAAAATAACTGACAGCATGATCATTCCCTACATTCTCACACATCAGCAAGTCAACACCATCATACGCTATCACAGAGACCTTGGACATACCAAGAGCCAAAACTTATATGAGTTCCTTAAACATAAGGCCTGGTGGCCAACCTTATACCACAATGTTTAAGAAGTTCTAGAACAATGTGAGGTATGTAGAAAGTTTTCCAAAAGCAAAACCCTGCCAAAGTCAGTACTTCCCATCTTCACACAACTACCTTTCAAGGTATGGGCTCTTGACATTGTTGGACCCATGCCAGAAAAACACAATGACAATAAATACATCATTGCCGCCATTGACTTTGCTATGAGATGGCCAGTAGCCCAAGCAGTAAAGGCACACACTGGCAACAACGTACAATAATTTATATGCAAGGGATAATCAGCAAGTTCAGAAAGCTAGAACTCCTGATAACCAATGAAGGCAAAGAATTGACCTCTGAGTACACCAATGTATACCTCACCAAAAATGGGGTCAAGCACACTGTGACAACACCATACCACCCACAGGCCAATGGACGTGTAGAGCAGCTTAATGGTAGCCTCGTGCAAGCCTTAGCTAAACTCACCACCGGGAGACATGAAGACTGGTATAAGCAGCTACCAACTGCATTGCTTGTGTGTTGAACTCAAGTGAACAGATCCACTGGAAAGAGCCGGTTTGAACTGGTATACAACACACAGCCAAATATCATTCAAGCATTGACAGGACCCAAGTTGGAGATTCAAAGTCAAGTCCCTCCACGCTCAGACCCTCAAGTGATGGAGGCTAACAGCAAGCAAGCAGCAAAGGAGAACAGATGTCTGCAAAAGGCATTTGTCCCCATCCACAATAGACATGAAGTTGAGGACAAAGTTTGGGTCATGAATGTTGACAAAAGCAAACTACAACCCAAGAAAGTAGGGCCAGCAGTCATCATGAAGGTAAACAACAATAACACTTACCTTGTGCAAGGGCTTGGAAAACATAAGCAAGACAAGACTCTACACCATGATTGCCTACGACCCTGCAAAGCAAGACAGAAACAACGAGAAACTGCCTTGCCCGCCACAGAACAGCAACTAGTTCAATACGGCACCCAGGCTCCTGACAACCTCCCTGACAACCTGCCCCCAGAGGAGGCTGACCTTCAGTTGGGGGGGTTGAAACCGCAGGCTCAACCCACCAGCAAGGTTTCAACCAAGCAAGTTTGTGACCCACAATCTGATTGTCTGGTCACTCAAAGCCAGACTAGGAAGTCAACTCAAATTACCAAATACAATAACATGAACAGATGATGATCCTTTATGATGGATGCCTTGTTTTGGCGCTTGACTCACTATCAGGATCAAGCCATCCCCTTCTTCCATCCAGCTGTGTGATCATCAATTATGTTCTTGTTATTCTTGATTCACATGAACTATATAATCATTATCTCACAATAAAGGTTATTATCTATCTTCTAAATATTTCCCCCGTCTAACTCTGCTAAAACAGCACAGTTACAACAATGCCAATCAGATAAATGGGTGTTCCAGACTTTATTTTATTTTTATTATTTGTTTTTAATGGGCTTTAAAAATATTATTCATATAGTATGACTTGATGTTGAATTGTATTATAGACATATAAGAATACATACAAAAGTTAAGTAAAATTAATTATACTAGATGTAGAGACACATTTTTATTATAATGCATCAAATGTTGTATTGACTGTTGAGCTAACAAATAAAATGATTTAAAAAGATAGAAATAGAATAATTTTATTTAAATAACATTACCCCTTTTTAGTACTTTGGCTTTTTTAAGCCACAAATTGGACCTTGCAAGTAATCATCTGACCTTATTGATATAGTGCCACTATAGCCACACAACACAAAAACCAATGATTTTATGTATCTCTTACTAATTAGTACTTATGAAGTAGGTTAAGAATAGTGAATCTATTTATCAAATCATATTAAAAGGAAAGGTAATTTGAGTTCTAAACAATCACTTTTTTAGAACATAAGTGGAGCAGGCCGCTTGATGCAGATAAATTCAGTTCTTATTGTTTAACTATGTAATATATGAACCCTACTTGACACATAACTAAATAAACACATTTTAAAATTATATTTTATTATTTCAAGTGTTTGCTTACTATAACTACTGTCTTTTAATATATTTAGATATATTACTATTATAATTTAAATATTGAAATTTTAATTTTTTAATATAAAAGTTTAAATATTTAAATTAAAAGATTAAAATTAAAAATATAAAAAATATAAAAGTTAAATTGCAAGGGAAGATGATTTATAGGGAGATGCAAATTGCAAAGGGAATGTGATTATTCTGGGGAATTATACCCCAAAATCAAATTTCTGCTAATGTGTCTATTTGGATCCACATACTCTTATGTACATGGTGGACAACTCTGGATGCAATTGCTAGAGGGGTGACGCTCTGCACCCCGGTGGCTGCTGAACAACTAAAAAAGGCAATCAGGTAAGCAAATCAATTAACAGGTTCTTTTTGAAAGGTGTGGTGCTTTTTGCATTACAGCGACACATTTATTTGAGATTATAGGGCACAGGACATTTGCCAGAATACAGTCATATGTGAGGATATGAGTAGTACTGTATCAGAAGTGCCAGGATTGAACTGAACCATGATTATTGCCCAGCAATGGCTTCTGATTGCGCAGAAGCACTTAAGGATTAGGATAAAGGTCAACCAGATTAAGAATAAAATAAAGATGGTTTAAAGATGATTTTATTGTACATGAGTAATTCTTCTTATACCTTCTGCCAAGGTTAATCCCTGGGCTACTAGTAATGTCTTCTAGGACATTCTAGCATGCCCCTAATTTGGGTAATTATTAATCTAGGTTTGGCACTTATTGCACATCAACCAATAGAATATTTTCATCTTCACCCAGCACAGGTTATCCTTGCTGGCATGTAATAATTTAGTACTTCAGGATTACTTCCTACTTCTCTGGCATACTGCAAGCTTAATGCTTATTAATGTGATAAATATGGGAATTTGAGATTATGGGGAATCAAACCCAGCGCCTTGGCACTTGATGTAAAAGTAAAGCGGCGCCTTGGTGCCTGCAATATTTCCCAGGCAGCACCACAGCTCTTGCAATAATTTTCAGTTGGCGCGGCAGCACTTGACGTAAAAGTAGTTTGGCGCTTAATCCAATTGCTAGACAGCGCCACAGCGCTTGTGTATTTTTAAAGTGCCGCTGCGGCGCTTATCATTGGCTAGTTTAAGGCTCAGTTCAGCAGACCACTACTGATCTAATATGCATATGATTTATACTATCAATTTATGTTATTTGATAGCTGCAATTCCTATCCACAAGCTCCATCATAATTAGTATCATTGTATTTTGTACTACTAATTTATGTATTTGGTTGTAAAAAGTCCCAATCTGTGAGCTCCATCATAATTGGCATCATTGCTTGGTTGAAATTCTCAACAGGAGGCATGTAGTACCCATACAATGATTTCAATGCAAAGGAGTCTTACAGGACATGCTCAACTGTCCTATACCCTACGGTGTCTTCTGGTGTTCTAGTGCTAATTGGCATATGTTGAATTGTATTGGTACATCCTCCAACTTTTTAATGTTTATTTTTAATATGAAATGTAATAGGATGCTAGGTATGTTGTGACGTGAATCCTTTGAGAGGTATTTTTTCAGAAAGCACGCATAATTTTTTATATATTTGAGTTAATCTGTTGATGTAGGACATTTAGCTGAACTTGAAAATGATTCCAGAGGGCTCCCAACTTGTATCTGCCCCCCATGCCTCAGCAAACAAAATAAATAAAGGTTTAAACGTATTCACAAGGACTGCATCCCCAACTATATTTGATAATGCTTTGAACACTTTGTTGAAACTTTCAGCTTTAAGATGTTCAGTTCCTATTTGAAAGTCAGTTATATTAGATTTTTCATACTAATTTATGTTTGAAAAGGGAATTTTTGAATACTTTCATAAATATATTCATCAAAGTTTATCTTGATATCCCGCAAATTTCAGTCATCTCTTTGAAATTGATATTTGCTCCTATTTCATATGCTTCCCTAATCCACGGCAAGCACCCCACAGGTGGTAAATATTCCTTGGTTTTTGCTTCAATATTTGCAAAATTATTCATGTTCATTTATATTATTTTATTTATTTCATTTTTATTCCTTTTGCTTTAAAGGGGCTACCAGTGATTGTGTTATAAAAGTAACAGTTTTGAGGCCCTGGGCGGGAATCAAACCTGCTCCTAGCCACCAGGTAGAGCTAGCAGGCGGGGAGATTTGTCTGCACCTGGATTTTTGCTTTTTAAAGCAAATCCAGGTGCAGGAACCATTCCCGCCTAAGTGGTAGCTGAGGGCCCTGTTTTGGGCCCCAAAAGCTATGCCCAAGCCTTGGTGGGTTTGGCTGGGCCTGGGCAGGCTATTTTAGTTACCCAGTAAACCCAGATCAAGCCCACCCTCCATTAAGTAATCTGGGGTCCCCAATTGGGGACCCCTTTTTAATCAAGTTCTTTGGGCTCAAGAGAGCCTGTCAAGCCAGTCCAAAAATGGTGATCAAATTGGAAAAACCCCAAAAACCCAGAAGCCAAACCTGCCAAAATCAATGACCATCCAAGCCAAGATGGACTATCAGAAAGCCAAACAACTGTTCCTGAAAACCCCAAAAATAACCATGAAGCAGCCAACCAAACAGCAGAACCTAAGATGCCAAGCCTTGCCACACAGATAGAATCAGAAGAATACCCAGAGGCACCTGCATGTGAGTAAGTATATAAATCAAAAGCACTTGAAAAAGTTCTATAGTGTCATCCTTAACAAACAAAGTTGTTATGAACCTTTGGTTCACCAATCTGTTTCCATACCTATTTTTGATACTCTTCCATCTGCATACACCCAAGCGTCAGTACCCATCTATTGGGATAGATAGTCAGACTCCAGTTGATAAAACCAAAGCCTTTGACTACTACCGCCTACCCAACGCTCCCTTTGGCTCTGTGCATTTCACTGAGTATCCTGCCAATCCTGACCAAAAACCCTGGACATTGGAAGACTTGCAGTGGTACACCCGCCCAAACGCTCCCAAGGAACCCTATCAAATTTTCTGTGACGGCAAAGCAATCACCATCTACCCTTTGATCTTCAACAGGAAGTACAACAATCCTGTTGCCTACTTGGTCCCCATGGAACTGCCCCTGATACCCAAACTAACCATCTCAACCCCCCACTTCTGATGCCTCTGGCCATAGTAGTCAATTCCTGGGAGTGCTTTACCTTGCGCTCATGGGGTTAATCAACTCTGCCTTGCCAGCAGCTGGACCTTGGGCTGTGGCTGGGAAGGCCCTTTCCTACCTGGTAAAGTTAGGCCCCATCATCTGGTGGGCCATGCCAGTACCTGCTTCAACTCCTCCCTTGCCTGCTGGAGCTCCACAGTACTCCTGGTATCCTGACAGATTGGTAATTCTTGTAAAACCAACTGGGCGTAAAGGCTGCCACTTCAATAACCTCATCCCTATTCTTAGTTACAGTAGTTTTAAAACCTATGACAACAAGAAAAATAACTTCAGAATTAAATGAATCTAACTCAGATGTAAATGAAGTCAAATAATCTGAAAACAAAATTGATAGAGCCCAAATCTATTGTAAATCATTATAAAATCATTGAGTTCTAATTTATTTTACATATTAGCTATTTTTGTTTATATCTGAGTTGAATTTATTTAAATCTGAAGTTTTTTTGCTTGTTGCCATAGGGTTTAAAACTACTGTATAACTAAAGCAAATATAATTAAAACCAAAAAACTTACTGATTGTTTTCCCTGCAGCCCCCTCAGCCACAGGTGCTCCTTCAGCAAACTTCATGAGCGTAGGCTGCTCTTCATTTGTTTTCCTGGGCTTGATCTTCCTTATTTTCTGTGCAACTTGTGCTTTCTCTTGATCTTAATTTGATAAATTTTCATTGTTTCTTGTGGTGCTTCTGCTTCTTGATTGTGCTTTGTTTTCATCTGTTTCCATTTTAAGAGTTTCCTCTTCATTTGGGTTGATTTCCTTTGAAATTTCAGCTCCTTCAATCAATTTGATTTTCTTGTTTTTTTTTCTTTAGCACCTTGCCAGAACTCTCACAAATTGTAGGCTGTGTCATTAAACTTCATACTTGATAAGATTGTTCCCTGTAGATTTATTAACACTTCTTTGTTCTTTTTGTCAATAATATTTTCTAGTTTATCCAGAGCATCTTTCTTTGGCTGGATCAGTGGCTGGCCCCCGTTACCCAGCTTTCTTGTTACTATTTCCCTGATATTTTTTTCTATTTAACAACTTTTTGCAGGTGCGCTTCTAATTCATTTATCAAGTTATAGATATTTGACATTTTGTTTAAATTACATCAAAAAAACTGGTTTTTATGGTACTAACTTAAATGCATGAATATTTTTCATCATCAATAATAAATTAAAGACCTACAAATAAAATTTTGCATTAGAATATTGTAATTAGATGTCAACTCTTGATATTTTGATATTATGTGCCTAACTCAATGCATTTTTTTAATAAAATTCATTGTAAACAAGGCCTTTTTCATTGTAAATTATTTAAATGGACTATGTTTATATTAGAGAGTCATTAACACTTAGTACAAATATTGATACATAGTGCATTTTACAGCCTGTATATTTACCTATTAGTAATAATTCTGTAAACTTTTTAGTCAGATTTTATGAAGTAATAAAATGTAATGGATCAATAAATTACTATTAAAACCATAAATTGGCTGATTTTCTTTGTTGTGGCAATTGTGCATTTTTTATATCTACACACTAGTATCCAATTGGCTGGTTTCACATCCAATTGCACAGGCAATAGGAAACATGGTTGCCACCCCAAGACCAGGTGCTATTGGGGTGCCAACCACGCTTCCTATTGCCTGTGCAATTGGTGTGAAACCAACCAATTGGATACTAGTGTGTAGATATAAAAAATGCACAATTGCCACAACAAAGAAAATCAGCCAATTAATGGTTTTAATAGTAATTTATTGATCCATTACATTTTATTACTTCATAAAATCTGACTAAAAAGTTTACAGAATTATTACTAATAGGTAAATATACAGGCTGTAAAATGCACTATGTATCAATATTTGTACTAAGTGTTAATGACTCTCTAATATAAACATAGTCCATTTAAATAATTTACAATGAAAAAGGCCTTGTTTACAATGGATTTTATTATAAAGAATGTATTTAGTTATGTACATAATATCTAAATATCAGATTTTTAGGCATAACTACAATATTCTAATATAGCATTTACATCTATGGTGCTTAATATATTATTATTAATGAAAAATATTAATGCAAATAATTATATGTTACCACATCAAATGTACAACATTGTATTAATTATGGGGAATGACAATAATAAAAAATATATTATTAATTATGAATTGGAAGAAATAATATTAATTTTAATAAATTATCAAAAAGAAAAGATTTATTTTACTGATCAAAGGAGAGAAGGGGAGGGATGGGAGGAATGAATGTTGCCTTCATCTGGCCTGTAAAAGATACAGCATCAGATATAGTGGGGAGGGAATAGGTGGTGGTTTAGAGTCAGGGTTGGAAGGCAGGTGGCTTGATCTTGATAGGGATTGGGGAGGCAGGGATTTTTGACTGGGAAGGGGCGGGAAGAGCTGATTGCTTCAATTGCTCAAATTCTTTTTCTGTCACATGTGCAGGCTTGAAAAAATAAATGTATGGGTGTGAGGGAAGGCAGGAGTCCTTTATGGACTTATCAATATCACTTGAATAGAAGATGATGAGGTCAAATAAGTCCTGGACAGACACAGAAGGGAAAAGCTCATACCCCTTCTCAATTTGGGAGCACAGTTCATTGTAGATGGCAGGCTTTAAGCGCCTGAGGGCAGAACCAAAATTGTAAAGACATACATCTGCAAGATGCATGTCAGCATGGTTGGTGGGGTAGGACCAACAGGTATGCCCCACACCACAATAATTTTTTGGTTGCCTATTCTTATGCCCATCTCTGCACTCAGTACAACTTGTACACAGCTTGTTGGGTAGCCACTCCTCCAGCATGTCCTTCAGCTCTGTCTGGTAGGCATGCCCATCTGCAGTGTTTGATATTGCCAAGTAATAATTGACCAAATGGGGATACTGCCAATAAAACCTCAACAAATTGATACAGGATTGGGCCTTGCTTTTAAATTTCAGATTGAATGCGCTTTTTCCTAAAGTCTTGGATACTTGCCAAAATCTTGGCATACAACAAGAAGTTGACATCATTATGCGCCCTCATTGCCCTTCCTTTGATAAAATTAATAATAGTTGCATTGTAAGGGTTGGTATCCACCAAACTGGAGCCACAGAAAACCTTATTGGAAAAGATTCTGTCAGCAATCACAACTCTGTGCATCCACAAATTCATTGTTCTCTTATTGGTGAAAATGCTGTGGAATCCCAGCTGGAGATGTACCTGACCAGGGGCATCTGCGGGCCATGTTCCATGATAGCCATCATGATAGGTTGCTTTTTCACATTCAGTTGAAGTACAGGTACCAATTGGAGTCTTCTTGGGAGGAACACAGTTGGCGTGGGCTTGCAGGGTTGCAGCCATAGTAGACTTTGCAAAACCCATTGCAGCCGCAATTTCCCTGAGAGACATAAAATATCCCTCTTTTTTAACCATTTTGAGCACCATCTCTGGAGTGATTAGCTTTCTTCTGAATATTGTAGGCTGATTGGTTGGAGGTAGGATGTGTCCATCTTGGGAGCCTGAAAGTCCCATCTGATTGGCTGTTTCTGGATTCTGGGTTCTCTGGGTGACCCCATGGCTCACTTGACTGATTACAGATGTAAGTGTTGATACACAATCTTTAATATCAGCTGACTGTGCATGATGGGCAAACAGGACCATGCTGAAAGACACAGGAGAAAGAACACACTCCTGGGTAGTTCTTGCAGTGGGGCCTGTGAGTTGGGTGTGACCATAGAAAGAGGCTTCACTATTGGAGACCTAGTATAGCCCTGCATGATTTTGTCAAGGCCAGGGAACAGCTCATTGCTTGGTTGTTGTTAGAAGAAGACATAATAAATTTTTATTAAAAAATTAAGCTAAAAAAGAGAAGTAGAAATTTTAGTCAATTTTATTGTTAATTGTGTTAAATTGATGAATAGTAGGATCTAAATTTTACCATACTAAATAGAATTGAATGCTTTTTGATAATTCCTAAGATTCCTAAAAGAATTAGCACAAATCCACTCTAGGTCCTTTGAAATCCTTTTTGAGATGTCTATAAATTATTTTTATTTCAAATTCACTTCATTTTGATTTAAAACTTGGTTTAGGACTTGAAAATCTCACAATTTCAGATTCATTACTAATTTATATTAACTATGATTTTTTAGACTTAAAGGAAATCTCAAATTGTACATTAGAATCCCACATTTCTGATTCATGTATTCTGCATTTGTTTGCTGTGTTTTGTCTTTTGTTAGTTGGTTTATCTGCTGTAGCAATTCAAATTTTCAAATTTAAATAAACAAAAAAGACAAAGAAAAGGGTTGATTTTATTAAGTGTTTTATTTTTCCCTCATCTGAGTTGCCTGCAAAAGTGATTTGAAATTTAGACCAAGAATTTGCCAATCCCACATTTTTACGTTTAGGTTATGAATTTACAGTATTTTCTGTGATGAATATCTCAAATATGCAATATCACTTATGATTATAATAAAGAAATGTCACTTCTGTCAAATACATATAAAAAGAAATCTAAAAAATAAAATCACTCAAGTTAGATGTGAATTTTATACACAGATGTTATTGTGCTTTATAAAGACCTTCTCTAGGATTTTTTTGTAAAATTTGTTTGCTGAAATAGGAGTTAAAAAACTAATTAATATAAAAAGTAAAAAATTAAAAGTGTAGAATTACTTTTGAGGGAAATAGATTTTATTAGTTGCGACAATAATGAGTTCTGTGGTATGTATCCACCCGGCAATGGAGGTGGCACACAACCTCCACTGCCACACCATGTAAGATGGATGCTCTGCTGTTAAAATATTTGAGCCTGCTAGTAAAATGAAGGATGGTCAGTTGGAAGTTCAGGAGCAGCTTTTTGGATGGGGCTGCAAATTTGTATATACCAGCCAGGACCAGTGTGTCTTGTATCACATGATCAACTAATTTGTATCCAGGGGGACCTTCTTCCCATCCAGGGAGACCCTGGCCTTGTCAATCCCAAGAAGAATCCTGTCCAGGTCCTCTACGTTGGCACCAATTCTGAAGTAAAAGAAGAACCCCAGGTAAACCACAAAATAGAGCCTTTGCCCAACAAAGGCTTCTGTAAACTCACAAAGTTTATTAACACAGCACTAATATTATTCTTTTGCTTGGTCTTAGAAAATGTGAGCTCCATGGCCTGAGGGAGCCCCACCTTGTCAGCACTCCAGGTCAGCCCAAAGTCAGCAAGGAGGATCTTTGTCTTCTTTAAAGCTGTTGTGTTGGCAACAGCCAATTTTCCCTCTGTGTGCCTGAAGTTCTCCAGGAGATAAGAGATGGTGTGCTTCATTGGTAATCAGAAGTAAGCAATTGCATGCACCTGGCATATCTCTGGTATATTCTTGAATGGGTGCGTCTCCAGGAAGTCACAAAAAAGTTCAATGAATTTTACACAGTAAACTTCATTGAAGACCACTGGGTCAAGGCAGACTGATTGGGCATTCTTGTAGGCAGTAACTGCCCACTCAGATGCCCCTCACTGTGTGTAAGCCTGGCTAGTGCGTCCCTTGACAGTGGGAATGAACCATTTATTTCCCCCTTAGCTTGCAAGCAACAGGGGGAGAGACAATGCCAACTTCCTTACTACATGATTGGTATAGTTGGTGTAAAAACTTGGTGGGGACAAATGGGAGCAGGAACTGGGATATCACACCATTGATTATTTCTAAAAAAGGGTAATAATTTAAGAATTTTTATTATTTTTTATTTTTAGATTACCTTCTTTGGTGTCCTCCTTGCCAGCGGCTTTTGCAGGCTTAGCCTCCTTGGTGCAAAGAGTTGCACTGTCAATTTGATATCCTCTGTTCTGGCACGCTTTGAAAGTTTGAGATGTTCATACATCTCTGGGTTGTCAACTCAGACAGAAGCCTCAGAAAGATTGTATGCCTTAAATTGCAGGCCCTCAAACACAGTCTTTTGAACGTCATAGCCCACTTGATGGTCTTCTCTGATGTGTCAAGCATCTTGGCTATCAAGGCTTTTGCTGACACCCTGTTAATTTTGTCCCCTTCAAGGACAGTGGACTTCACTTTGGCTTTGATCATGCAGACAATTAGCTTAATCTTGGTGATTGATGAGTTGATATCTTTAAAAAGCTTTTCCAAACTCTCTCATATAATTTTTATCAACATTTGCATATGATTTTATAGCTTTCACACCAATAAAATCTGTGCTATTATGATAGTATTGATTCTTTGTTTATTCCTGTTTTTTTCCCATTTACTACAATATCCCATCTTTTTATCCATTGTGTATATATTTTATGCTTATCTTGATATGTGCTGTTTGTTTTTCTTTGTGTTTACAATTTCTTCCATAATTTCCATATTATTTTTAGCTCTTTAGACAGCCCCTTGTGAAAATATTAACACCAATTTGGTGATCAGATAAATTTAAATTAGAAAATTATAGGTTAATTGTGTTTAGATAAAGTTGTTATTGATCCGAATTCAAAACCTTAATTATAAACTTTAGGCCAATCAGGAGTCAAGTGATAGTGATTTATGTGACATAAAGGGTAATTCAATAATTCTTTGATGCATGTGCGCTAATTAATATGATTGGCTGGTTGTTTTGCCATTGTGCGCCATTGCTCTGTGGAAAGTTGTTGGTGGACTAGTGTTAAACCAGCAGCTGATTGGGCACTAGTCCACAAACAACTTGCCACAGCAACAATGGCAAAACAACCAGCCAATCATATTAATTAACGCACATGCATCAAAGAATTATTGAATTACCCTTTATGTCACAAAAATCACTTTATCACTTGACTCCTGATTTGCCTAAAGTTTATCATTGAGGTTTTGATTTTGATCAGCAACAAATTTATCTAAACACAGTTAACCTATAATTTTATAATTCAGATTTAGCTGATCACCAAATTATTGTTTATATTTTCAAAAGGGGCTGTGTTTGGGTGCTAAAAATAACTGTGTTCTGGATCTAGATACACAGCATAATAAATATATGATTTAATAGAAACTGAACACAAAGAATAAAACCAACTATAACAAAGAGAAAATTAACAATCAAAATTAATTAAAAAATAATATAAATAGAAAATGTTTGGTGACAGGGGGCTTATTAGGGGACAGGGAAGGGTAATGCCTAGTAGGCGGAATAGTGTAGGAAGGAAGATGTAGAACTGGTGCTGGCCTGGGGGGTCTGTGATTGGGTGGGTGGGGCTGGCAGGTGAGAGGTGGTAGTGGCGGGGGTAGAGACAGGAGGATTTTGCGTGATGACTGCCATATACTGCTTGTCATTTTCCTTGTCTGTCATTGCCTTGATTGCTGGTAAGTGGCTATGGCACGGGGTGGGAGGTGCTTGTCCTTCTGTGATTGGTTGCCCATATTCATATAGGAAACAATTTGGGCAAAAAAGTCTGCCACCATTTGGCAACTGTAGAGAGAGTCACAATCAAGGACCCCAAGATAAAGATCATTGAAAGCCTGAGGGTGGCGCTCCCGGAGTGTGTCTCCAATTTTGAAGGACACAACATCTGCCAGATAAATGTCAGCGTGACCGGCAGGGTAGACTGAGGCCTGGTGCCCTCGTCCTTGTATGGCCTCTAGAACGGTGGAGCTACCCTCCATCTGGTGGCTCAAGAAAACCTGGTGAGTGGAATTTGAGCTATTCCAGGATTCAAGCAATTCACTGAGGATTTGGCTGTACTTGTAGCCATTGGTAAAATTTGGGTTTGTCCAATAATAGACAAAACCATTGGCCAAATCATCCAGGAATGCACCAATAAAATGTCCCCTTCTTGACCTTCTACTTACTTTTTTGGGTGGCAGCTCTTCCTTGGGAGTCAAAATTGTTGAAAGCTATTGACAGCTTGTAGTAGGAGATGAATATGATGCCATCTGATAGGCTTGTCAAGCATTGGACCAGGGTTGATTTGAGGCCTGATCATATGGATAATCCTCAGTGCCATCTCATTGGTCTCCGGCAACATTTGTAAGAACCCTGATTGAAGCCACCTTTCTGTACATCCAAGGCTTCACCATGCACTTGGAAACCCATATGTTAAGGTGTGAAAGTTGTTTGTGGCCTGGGTCAAGGGAAGATTTGGGTCCCACTCCAATAAATCAAACATGATTGGGTATGCCTTGTTGATTTGGGACTCATGGGCCTTCTTGGGCTTCTTGAATGTCCCAATCAGGTTCCCCCTGTTCATTATATTGTTGAACTCCTGCATTATGGTGGCTCGGGTAAATTGCAATTGGCTGGATATCTGATCCCAGGACAGACCCTGCAGATTCAGTGCCACAATTTCCTGAAGAATTTGGGCGGTGATTATTTGTTGCTAGGAGTGCTGGGCCTGGGGAGCTGAAGCCTGATTGTTTGACAGAAATTGCAGCATAGTAAGAAGCCATTTCTAAGTGGTGAGGAATTACCACCTAAATCCACATATATTTAATGATTAACCACCAACGCGGCTTAAAATACTGTTTTGTAAAATTTATAATTGAGATACTAGGATTGATTAAAACAATTAATTCTAACCAAAGTAGCCCAAGATAAATTGCCTGTGAAAGCATCAGATTGTCTTTGGAATAAAATTCAGGACACTGAGAAGCAACACAATTTTTAGTTTCAAAGAAGGGGGTACAACTCCAAGATTGGCAGGCATGAAATTAACATTGGGTGGTGCCAACAACAAAGTTCCAACTGCAGGGCTCTATTTTCCAGTAATAATCTGGCTGAGAATCAGATTGTAAGGAATGTAGCTCAACAATCCAACTACAGGATGTATTTTAAAAATTTAAGATAGACCAAGGGATATATGATTTTTATGAGTAAATTTTTGGAAGGACTCAACTCTTAAGAGTTGAAATAGTGAAAATTATTCAATATATATCAAAAATTGACTAAGAAATACTGCCTGGATCCTGAGCTCCTATTTCTTCCACATTGTCAAGTGATTATCTGGTCCAGGTTGCAAAGAACCCTTGGGTGACCAATTTCTGATGACCATGCTGATAAATAAGTTCATATCTGGTGACCCTTAAATTATGTTGATTTATCAACGTCAGTTTACAGGGGGAAATTGGATTTGACCAGCAAACTGAAGCAGCTGTAACCCATTTGCAATCAACTGTTTGATTTAAGTATGTTAAATCAGTCAGTTTTGTTAAAGGTTTTCTGGCTTTCCGAGCTTTTTTACTTGGCCATACAATCCCCGGTATTATGGAGCTTACTGTGACATTACCCTCTACTTTAGCCTGGGGCACAATACCACCATCCAGAAAATGGGATAAGGAAAGTTTTTGTGGGCAGGGGGAAGTTTTGTTGTGGCTAAGGTAAGCTCAATATGACCAATGGCGGTTGGGTTGCAATTGTAGAACTCTTGGATAAGAACTGAGGAATTGGAGCAAACATAGTGGGAAGCCCATGAGTTTTCAGAATCAGTATAACCCTTCCATGACACCAAATATTTTAGACAGTGTCAATTCTTACAAGAAGCCAAAATACAGTTTAACTCATACTCAGGTTCTCCTTCCACAAGTATGGGTTGGGAAGAAAGGATCTCACTACCCTTAAAAGGTGTAAATAAGCATTTGTGGAAGGTGTGGAAAATCTTAAAAGCCGGGGGTAAATATAGTAGATAGGCAAAGAGACCAATTTGAGGTTCAACTTTGAAGAAGCCAACTCACTTGGGACCTAATTTGTAGCAAGGGACATTCAGTTTCATACTGAAAGCATCCACCATGACCAGATCCCCAGGCCAGTAGGTTGGACCTTCCTAGTGGTTGCAATCTGTGTATTCCTTGTAAGTTGTCACAGCGGCGGCAAGAGTAACCTGAGCTCCTGATGAACCTGCTTCAATGCAGCAGCCTGATCAGTTGCAGCTTCCACATTACTAACAAAACAAGGACCCATGTTAGACAAGAGAATTGTAGCCCACATTGGCATAGAATGGCAAGACTTGAGTTTTCGTGTGCAGGGCGTTATTATATGTGAACTCTGCCATATGTAAGTTAGCACACCAGTCATCTTGTCACAAATTAGTGAGCAACACAGTTAGACCTCTAAACTTTGGTTTACCCTCTCTGTTTGTCCATCAGAGTGGGGTGGAAAGCAGTAGAGCGGCACAATTTGATACCAAGGATTTCAGTAAAAGCTTCCCAGAACTAAGCAATAAATTGAGGCCCACAGTCACTTACAATCTCCATTGGGATGTCATGTAGGGCAAAGATTCTGTTCACAAATATCCTAGTGGTTTCCACCAAAGTAATTGTGGTTGAGCAAGGTAAAAAGTGTGCCATTTTTGTGAAACAATCTACCACCACCATGATTGCATTAAACCCATTGTAATTGAGAAGTTCACTAATGAAATCCATCAACACAGACGTTCAGGGTCCTGCAGCAGGCTACAGTGGAACCAGTAATCCAGTAGTCTTGTTCTGGCTTACCTTGGACAGAAAAAATACCAGGAAGTCTTGAAAAAAGCTTCTACCTGCACTGTCAAACCTTTCCAGGAAAACTGGCGGCGGATTGGTTCCACTGCTTTATTTTTTCCTGGGTGCCTTGCTGTTGGACAGATATGATGGGCCTCCATGATTTTGTCCCAAATAGTTCCTTCTGGAACCCACAAGCAACCTTGATGATTTAGAACTGGACCTATCTTAAAATAGCCCTGTGGCTGGCCAACCAGGTTCACACATGCTAGTTCCAATAGCCTATTGTAACCTTTGGACAGAGGCTGCAGTAACTTAACTTTGGAATATAAGTCTAGGTCTGCGCCCTTGGTTAAGTACATGGTGGTCAGCAGATCAGGTTGTGGTAATACAAAATGAACCACAGTCTTGTCTGGAATCATAGTAGTGTGTTAAACTCAGTGTCCATACCAGCATCTGGGAGATGAGAAGGGTTTCTGCTCAGCACATCTGCCAAGTGATTATCAGCACCCTTAATGAACTTGTAGCAAAACTTGTATCTCGTCAGATCACTATGCCATCTGGATTGGCAACCCAATAAAACCCTGGGTTGGTGATAATACAGAAGAGCTTTATGGTTAGTCCTTACTACAAACAGATGACACGCTGACATAAGATGGAAGTGCCAATGTTTTAAGGATTCCACAGCTGCCAACAATTCATTATTGTAAATCATGTAGTTTCATTCCTGAGCCTCCATGTTCTGGGAGAAATACCCTACAGGTCTCTCAACCCCATTGCCAGCAGTCTTTAACAACACACCAGCCACTGTATTTAGAGGCATCTGTGAAAGCCACAAAAGGGAGCTCAGGATCTACATGTCTCAATACAGGTGACAACAACAAGAGAGCCTTAACTGCTACAAACAAGTTTACATACTCAGGGGTCCAGACCAAAGTTTTTCCACTAGCCAAATACAAGAGGCAGCCACTTCAGACAAGTGTGGTGTAAATTTCTTCAATAATGTACAAGTTCCCAAGAAACTATGGAGTTGGGATACTGTTACAGGATAAGCATATTCTCAAACTGCTTCTTCCTTGTCTGAGCAATAGTGTGACCATTCTCAAGGATAATATTACCCAAAAAGGTAACCTTAAGTTTAAAGAATTCACATTTGCTTCTTTTAATAATCAAGTTGGCCTGGAGGATGCGCTCTACCAGTGCTGACAGATGGGCTTTATGTGACTCCTCATCTGGAGGGAAGACCAAGATATCATCCATATACGCAATGGCACATACACCCAGGAGATCCCCCAAGACAGAATCAATTAGTTGCTGAAAGCAAGCTGGAGCATCCTTCACTCCAAAAGGAATAACACAGAACCGGAAGATACCTTTCTTAGTCCTGAATGCTGTCAATCATTCCATTCCTTCTGTGATCCTAATCAGGTTAACCTCATTCAACAGATCAAGCTTTGAGAATACCTTTGCCTTCTCAACACACCAAGAAATTTGTGCCTCAAAGGGAAAAGGGTAGGTGTCAGAAATAGTAATGTTATTGGAAATTCCTGTAGTCAACACAAGGTCAAAGAGAACCATCCTATTTTTGAACAAACAGCAATGGAGAGCAGATTGACAAATCCTTCTTAAAGATTTAATCTTTTGCCAACATGTCCCAAGTTTACTCCTCCAAACATGCATCCTCCTTTAAGGTCAAAGGGTAAATAGGAGACGCAATATGAATCAGATCAAAAGTAACTTTAAAGTCAAAGTTGAACTGAGTATGCTTAGTAAGGACCTCGCCCCTAGTGGTGTCAAATGACACAGACCAGGGTTGAAGGCATGCTGGTAAGTCCAAACTAACAGGTGCAGAAACAGGGAGAGACTGGATTTTCTGGGAAGACTGCACTAATTCTGATATTCCTAAAAACAGAATACAGATGGATATGCCCAAAGAGTGGTATACTTGCAGCTCATTTTCTTTTAGCAGGGTTGATACATTATGGTCCTGCCACCAGCCTACTACTAAGAAAATAGAATACATAAGAGTAGGGAATATTGAAACCTTGTGGTAAAAGATTGACCTGCAACTACAAATGTCACTGGCTTCTTAGGCTGGAAAGAGGGTGTCATGAATACCGCTATTCACCAGGTTTTGATTTTGCCTTTGGTGGGCCATTTCAAAGACAAAACTCTTGCTTTTACTTTTGCCTCTCAAAATGAGTTGTTGACTGAATCAGGAAGTACAATTGTTTGGTTTCTTGATCTTGCACAACTCAATTGCCCCACTCATGCTGGTGGCAAGTGATCCTACTGTCCTGGTAGTATTTTGTGGTATTCTTAACCACTATATATTCCATTTCATATTCACCAATAAAATCTAAGCTCTATTCACATTTTTGTCTTTGTGTCTTCTGTACTTCTGCGCCTCTCTCTAGCCACAACTAGTAGAGATTATTCTTCCAGGGCCGCAAGGTAATCACATAGCCTTCCCTGTCATCTAAACAAGACTTAGTACAAATCCAATCCTAAGGTTAGGATTTCCTGTTGTGTGTCTGTGCCGCGCCTAAGAACACAACAAAAATGGTGCTCACTACAGGTGCTTTAAGCCCCTTGGTTATCCCTTTTGCATCCATGTTTTCAGGTCCTTTGCCTCCTCCTATACAAGAGCCGACTTCACCTAAAATTACTAGCCCTCCTATTGAGGAAGATATTGCCAAACCACCTATTACCCCCACTATACTGAACCTTGGGAATGGTCCCTGCCTAGTTGCTTACCCCATGGGTACCCCTGACTTAGAACAAGTCATGTCAGTAGCCCTTGGGATAGCCTGTGAAGAGCCATCCTTTGCCTTCAGCTGTAGTTCAGTTGGGCTTAATACTACAAATTAATTGTGGACCCTCAATTTCCACAGCATCTCCTTAGCGGTTGGCTCCACTGAACATCTATTGTCCTCCTTTGTACAGCCCGCCTTAGCCCATCATCAAATGGTATTAGGGATTCATGTTCAGGAAATTTCATTGTTGCAAGCCACCGTCACCCATCACTGGGACCAGTTTGCTGCCTATCAACAGTGGATTAATTCCCTGTTTTCATTGGTATCTGACAATCAACGCAACTCTGTCACCTCCCAGACCTGTTTGGTTAATTCTAATGAACAAATGCGCCATTACATCCCCAAATACGTGAGAGAGCGTCTACACAAATTTCACCATATATAACAACCCTGGCAAACTCAAGTAAATTCCACCTTAAACGCTTTTCTCACCAACTTCAAATGACTTTTGCAGTAGCTCAATGCATTCAGCACATATTCCTTTGAGCAACTACAGCAGGTAGCGGACTTTGCTGTTAACAGCATTAATGAACTCAGTGCGGTGTTTGATCAAGAAAAAGCTGCCACCACTGCTGCTATAGCCAAACTCCAGAGTCAAGTGAATGAATTAGCTACGCCCAAGCCAGATGTTCTGCCCTCTCCCCCTTCTGATGATTTGGCAGATTGAGAGCAAAGAATATGGGACGCTATTCAAGGAGCTACATACAACTACTTGCAGTCAAAAACGTCCTGCTGAGGCTCCTCAACCTGACCCCCAGGTGCTTGAGTTGACTGCTCAAGTTGCAGAGCTACAGCAAGAACTTGCCGCCCTACGTGAAATTATGGCAACTGCTGCTAGTCCAGTTGGGATTATCAATGAAGATGGTTGCTGCCCTGGCTTACCAGGAGCTCTTCAAATCCAATGCGCTAGGGAACTAATTACCCTAGCTGGCAAGTGGATCATTTGAAGCGGGACCATACTGAGCTGGATAGAGACGTACAAGAGATGAATGATGTGATTGACTCTGTGAATGATAAGTTTGCCCCTTGCCTCTCAGTGGGGCCATCCCTTACTTCTTGACTGGCTGAGCTCTCCACAATAGTGACCACCCAAGGCCAACGCTTAGATGCTACTGCACAACAGACCACTCAAGCTGTCAATACAGGTGCCCGCGCTGTTGAGACCCTGACTACCCTTGAAGAGAGTGTTTGTCAGCTATGGGCTAGACATCCCCCCTCTAAATCTAAGTCAGAGTTTTCCCTGCATATAAACGTACTTGATAGCAATAATGGTGGCCCAACTCCCAAAGCACACTTCAAGCCTACCTTTAAGAAAGTCTTTGATCCCAAAACCTCAACCATTGCAGCTTTCCTAACTATCTAAAAAACTGACATGAGACAAGCTTCAGACAAAGTTAAGAAAGAACGTATTCTGACCTGTCTACATCCAACTTTCCAGGATGTGGTGGTGCCTGAGCTGCCCACCATTGAGACGTGAGAAGATATGAAGCAGCTTCTGATTGACAAGTTTGGTGGTGACCTTAGCCTGGAAGTAAAGAAGGACGCCTTCATGCATATTGCTTTTAAGCCTAAGGAGACACTAGCTGAGTTTGCAGACAGATTCTACATGGAAGGACAGCAACTGATAAGAAGCAGACAGTTGACAGCCCATGAAGCCTACATGCTTGCGCTCAAGCCCTCAAAGTTAACCAACGTCTGTGCCTTCACTTCAAAGCCTATAAGGCTATGCTTTCCTCCATGAAGAGCATAAAGACGCTGTTGCAGGATATGCACCTTACCCATTCTGGAGCAGTTGTTAGGGAAGGTCAAGCTACTTCTAACTCTGATTTGTCTTTGTGTTGTCCTCATATTCTTACCATGAACTTGCAAAATCCTCCTAGACGTCAAGGTTGCCATAACTGTGGTCAGATAGGTCACCATTCTCAAGTTTGCACCAACCCACGGATTAAAAGAGCTGATCCAAAAGAGCAGGCGGGAAAAGAGCAGTCAACCTAGAGGCAGAGACACTCTTGGTTGACAATTCTTCCCAATCTCTTTCAATCTCGCCCTCTATATCTGACTCTGAGCCTGCTGATAATGAGGCTCCTCCTATCCTCCTCTTGTTCCACAATATCTCTGACAACTCTGACTTGGATGACTCTGATACTGACAGCATCAATGCATATGGGTACTCTGTTCTGATGGTTCCTGAAACCATTATAGTCCCCTATAATTTGTGATCAGGAAAGAATACAACTACTGCTAAGCATTTGCCTGAAGCCAAAGAAGTTGTCTCTTGTCATTACCTCACTCAAGCTAAGAGGTCCCCTGTGCTAGTGGAATTTTCAGAAGAAGCTGCCAAGGTTGCTGACGCGTCTTCAATAATATATCTGTTTTGCTCCCTCTCCAAACTGTTCATAAGGATTTTCCAGGATTAAGATGCATGATTGAGAAGTGGGATAAGGAATTAGCCAAGGCTCAGGATATCTTGGCTGTCCTTTCACCCTTTGGTTGCACTACTACCCAAGTAGAGATATCCAATCAAAAAGTGAAGATCAAGGCCATTCTAGACACTGGCTTGCCAGTCAACGTTGTCTCCTCCAAGCTTGTGAAGAAACTTAAACTTGCCCCTGACCTTAATTATCACCAGTTGTATGGCACGGCTGGACTGTCTATGACCCACACCATAGGGGCGTACTCTGCTCTACCCATGCAGTTTGGCAAGCTTCTTCTTGCTGCGCCAGCAGTTGTCTTTGAAAATGAGAGTTACAATCTCTTAGTTGGCACCCAGTTCCTTAGGGAATGTAATGGGATAATCAACTTAAAAGATGGTTATCTCTCTATTCTGGGATACAAAGTCCCTCTGATCTTTGAAGAGCCAGTTAAAGTTCTACAAAAACAGCTCAAGACATGTGCCTTGGAATATCCCACTGGGGTTTTCAACCTCAAATATTGCACCCACTCTTCAAACATGAGATGTCCACCCATGGCTTGTCCTGCGTCTGAAGGGATCCCTCTCTTAGCCATGTCTGCTGTCACCATCCCACCTGGCTCCCAGGCCATCTTAGACTCCCATATATCAAATGAACTACCTGAACAAACCTTCTTGGAGTTGTACTCTCCCTCTCGTTAGGACATAACAAACCTTATCTCTGTCCTGGGATCCTAGATGTCTCCCATAAGGACCCTGTTCAACTGTTGGTAGCCAACCTGACTGCTCTCCCCATAACCATGTCTAAGGGGGGAGGTTGTTGGATATGGCAAGTTGTTAAGCGCTCCTGATGTCCTGTCTCTTCATCCCTTTTGCACATTCCAAGATTTTAACCTACCTGAGTATAAGCCCCAAGTCCTATCCTTGTTTACTGTGCAAGACTTTCCACACTGTCCCTGGTTCAACAGAAAGAGGTGCTAGACTTTCTAGACCAATTTTCTGACATCTTTGAAAAGGAAAGTACCAACTATGGGTTGGCCAAAGGCTTTATCCATCAGATTGACACTGGCAACACTTCTCCCTTCTGTGCTAAACCATATTGCCACAGCTGTGTAGAAGACACCCAGGTATCTAAAGAGCTCAAACAACTGTTAGAAGCTGGGCTGCTGGCACCTTTCCAAAATCCTTGGGCATCACCACTACTCATCTTAAAGAAGAAATATGAGGATCATTGTATTATGATGGACTACTGCCAATTGAACTCTTTGACCAAGAAGGACTCATACCCCTTGTTGCGTATTGATGATGCTCTCCAATGTCTTGGAGGCTCTAAGGTTTTCTCCACAATGGATCTGGCATCTGGGTACTGGCAAGTTGACCTATTTCCTGAGGATTGGAAAAAAGCCGCGCTTATTACCTCTGAAGGGCTTTTTAAGCCTACTTGCATGCCGCAGGGACTCTGCAACGCCCTGGCCACCTTCCAAAGGGCCATGGACTCCATCCTCTGTGACTTGAAGTTGTTGTGCGTCCTAGTATACTTGGATGATATAACAGTTTTCAGCGCTACCTTCACCAATCACCTGGCTCATCTCAAAGAGGTGTTAATAAATATTCAAGAAGCTGGCCTTAAGCTAAAACCTTCCAAGTTTGCCTTCTTCAAAGAACTTCTTGAATTCTTGGGCCATGAAGTAACCCAGACCAGGATTTGCCCAATGACTAAGAAGGTTGAAGCCATTGACAAAATGCTTCTGCCCACCAACCTGCAAGAGGTACAAGTCTTTCTAGGGATGATTAGCTACTATAGACAGTTTATCCCTGACTTTGCTGATACTAATGAACCTCTAGTCCAGCTGTTACGTAATGTCCCTTTTGAATGGACCGCCAGTCAACAGCAAGCCTTTGAGACCCTTAAGCAAAAACTCAAAGACGCGCCAATCCTAGTGTATCCTGACTATGATAAGGAGTTCATCCTGTACACCAACGCTAGCAATCTTGCTATTGGGGCTATTCTGGCCCAACTAGACAACAAGGGTGTAGAACACCCTGTGGCTTACACTTCCTGCGTGCTAAACAAACATGAGAAGAACTATAGTGTCATAGAGAAGGATTTTTTCGCTGTGTTGCATGCATTCAAGCAGTTTTTTCACTATGTATATGGTACCCACTACACAGTTGTCACTGATCACGCTTTGCTTAAGTGGTTACAAAAGCTTAAGGAGCCTAAAGGGCGCCTAGCTAGATGGGCTCTACGTCTGCAAGGATATGACTTCACTGTGCTCCATTGCCCTGGGATTCAACACCAGAACACTGATGGGCTCTCCAGAATTCCCTTTCTTGCTTTGCATCCTGCAGAAGCTAATCAGTTATAAAAACTAATTGGGTACCCTTCTTCTTGGAAAAGTGATACAGAAGAGTTACAACCGGCCTTGTCCAAGCTATCCAAAGATACCCTCATACGCAACAATCAGCTCTTTAAGAAGGTACAAGACCAGTATCTGCCTTATGTACAACCCAGCTTTTGCCTCTTGTTGGTGTTGCAAGCTCATAAAGAGACTGGGGATGGAGGCATTGCCAAGAACTTTGACTGGCTTCAAAAGAATTACTTCTGGGAGAACCTTTGCCTCCTGATCCCAGACGTCATTGCTAGCTGCCACAACTGCCAGCTACAGAGGCCTCAAGCTGCTGCCCACAAGTTCAAATTAGTTCCCCCTCAACATGCCTTTCACACTGTTAGCATTTACGCTGTAGTTCCTCTTCCCACGCTCTGGTTCTGGGTGTTGCTTTATTCTTGTTGCTATCAATCACTTTAGCAAATGGGTAGAGGCTTGCCCTACAAATGACATCACAGCTAAGACAACTGCTGCCTTCCTGTTACAAGATGTTTTCTACCACCATGGCTGTCCTCAAGTGTTGCTCTCAGATAATAATACTAACTTTAATGCCAAGCTGGTGACCTCTGTTGTCAAAGATTTGGGATCACACCTGTCCTTCTCTGCCCCCTACAATCCTTCTACCAATGGGGTAGTTGAGCGTGCAAATTCGACTCTGGTCTCTATCATGAGGAAGCTCACCTACTCTGAAGCTTCCAACTGGGACCTATACTTACCTGCCGCTCTCTTTGCATACCGCCTTAGTAAACATTGTGTCACTGGATACTCCCCTTTTGCTATGCTTTATGGGCAAGAGGCTACTACCCCATTGCTCATGGGTCCCCCCTGCTTACCTCTGATAAGGCCATAAATCCTGATGACCACATCAAGGATCTAGTCAACCACATAATCAATATACAGGCCACTGCCTACACTTCTGCATACATGACTAAGATGCTTGAGCTTTCTCCCAATAATGCTGGACGCTCCCTCCTGCCTGAATTTGATGTTGGTGACCATGTACTTTACTACTAACACAGAGTAGGTGGTTGCGCACATAAGTTGAACTCTCTGTGGATTGGCCCTTTAGAAGTGACCTTTAAATGAGGGTCTGAATACACCGTGAAGCTCCTCTCCAGTGGCTGTTCTTTTGCTCAAGTGCACACAAAGTTCCTTTGTAAATACCACCCCCCCTAGGGCCAATCTAGGGGAGGGCAATGTTGTGAATACCACTATTCACCATGTTTCAATTTTGCCTTTGGTGGGCCATTTTGAAGATGAATCTCTTGCTTTTGCTTTCACCTCTCAAAATGAGTTGATGACTGAATCAGGAAGTACAATTGTTTGGTTTCTTGATCCTGCGCAACTCACTCGCCCCACTCATGCTGGTGGCAAGTGATCCTACTGTCCTGGTAGTGTTTTGTGGTATTCATAACCACTATATATTACATTTTGGATTCACTAAAAAATCTAAGCTCTATTCACATTATTGTCTTTGTGTCTACTGTACTTCTGCGCCTCTCTCTAGCCACAACTAGTAGAGATTATTTTTCCAGGGCCGCAAGGTAAACGCATAGCCTTCCCTGTCATCTAACCAAGACTTAGTACAAATCCAATCCTAAGGTTAAGAACTCCCATTGTGTGTCTGTGCCGCGCTTCAGAACAAAACAGAGGGAAATGTTTGACAGTTTACACCCCTAACCTACATTCCAGGGTGATAATTGAGTTGTATTAAGTCTGCAGTCTCAACACTCATGAAGTTTTTGGAAGCACCTGTATCCAACAGAATGACTGGACAATAGATAGTTTGACCGTTATAAATGCTACCATAAAACAAGAAGTAACCATAAGTAGATTTATTTGCTGCAAATGTTGCAACCTCAGCAAGATCCTGTTTCTTTTCAATGGTACAGACAGCAGCTAAGGAGTCATGGTGCTCCTGAAAATAACACTTGATCATTTCTTGGATGGCAACAGGAAGGACAGGATGATCACAATCAATAGGAACAAGAAGCAAATCCTCAGGCTTGACTGCTGAAGGCTTTGTGGGTACAACGTGCTGAAGCATAGCCAATATACTTTTGGGGAAAGCCACCACTGGCGCTTCATTTACCTTGCTGGATTTGTTCAAGATAGCCAATTGCAACTGAGAAGAAACACGGGGAGAACAATCCTGACTCTGGCTGGAGGAAACCACCGCGGAACAAGTCCCAGAAAACCAGGAGCACACAGCAGGTTTGGCTTCAATTTCCCTTGCACCTTGCTTAGAAGTCAACAGATTTGGGACCAGAGAAAGAATTTGGCTTACCAGGGCCTCAGTTGTGGTTAACAGGGAATCCCAAATCTCCAAATCCTGGGCAGCTAGATCAACTACTAACCACAACACTGAGAGTTTATTAACCTTAGGAGAATCAATTGTACGGCAGTAAGCAAGAAGCTGAGGAAGGAATATCAAGATTGAAGTTGTACCCTGTTGGAAGGTGTATAATTATAATATACTTTGAGCTCCTCAATTGTCACGGTAGGTTCCATAATGCCAGGTATTGTCCATCCAAGTAAGAAGGCTTGGAAAGCTGGGAAACCTGTATCAAAATTGACCAAGCTAATGGATTTAAACCAAACAGTTGATCAAAAATGGGTCACAGCTGCTCCGGTCTGCCAGCTGAAACCAGCTTCCCCTTTCAAACTAGTGTTGATAAATTGACGTAATTTGAAGATCACCCGGTATGAGCTTGTTAATTGGCAGGGTTGTCAGATACTGGTCATTCAAGGGTTTTTTGCAACCTGGACCAGATACTTGCTGAACAATGTGGAAGGAATAGGAGGTCAAAATCCAGGTGGTATTGCTTAGTTGCTTTGTTTTTGATATACATTAAATAATTTTCCCTGTTTCAACTCTAAGAGTTGAGTCCTCCTAAATTTACTCAATAAAAATCATTTATCACAAGTTCTAATTTTGATTTTTAAAAAATGCATCCTGTGATTGGGTTGTTGCGGTATATTCTGTATAATCTGATTCTGAACCAAATCATTTCTGGAAGATGGGGCCCTGTAGCTGGAACTTTGTTGTTGGTGCCTCCCAATGTCAATTTCATTCCAGCCAATTTTGCAGCTCCCCCTATTCTTGAAACTGAAAATTGTATCATTTCCCAATGCCCAGAATTTTACGCTGAAGATGCATTGATGCTTTCCCAGGTCATTTTTCTTGGACTTCTTTGGTTAGGACTAATTGTTCTACTTAATACTGGAGTTACAATTGGAAATTTCACAAAAAAATATCTGAAGCCGCGTTGGTGGTTAATCATTAATTCTATGTGGATTTGGGTGGTAATTCACCATCATTTAGAAACGGCTTCATACTATCCAGTGATTTCCATCACATTACTCAGCTCTTCTATGTCTGAGTTTTTGGAAGCAGTTTGTCATGAATTTGTGTTTCTTTTCTCCTGCTCTGTTAAGATATCTGTGTTTATCATGTTTATTTGCATCAGTTCATTTCTGAGTTTTCAGTTTGGGCTTTTCTTTAATTTTTAGCTTCCATCTCCAGTTGCAGTTGTAGAGACTGGATCCTCTGCTTCCTATTTCTGTTGTGTCATGTCATTTTGGCACCCGGATTATTTTCCTGCCCCACCCACTGATGAAATTTTGCGTGAAGTTTTGTCAGCATTATCATTTTATTCCGGCTCTAGCCTTAGTCACAAATCCCAAGTTTACCATGTGATGACAAAGGTTTCTGAAGATGCTTGAGATTGGTTGTTGTCTGTGGTGGAGCACAATCCACGTGTTTTAACTGAGAGTGCATCTCTATACCCTTTGTTAAAAAATTTGAGTGTATCTATTGAGGAGCTCAAAGTATATCATAAGCTGTACACCTTCTGTCAGGGTACAACTCTGCTTTTGGTATTCCTTCCTCAGTTTCTTACCTACTGCTGTATGATTGATGTTCCTGAGGTGAATAAACTCTCAGCGTTGTGGTTAGTAGTTGACCAGACTGCCCAGGATTTGGCGGTTTGGGATTCCCTGTTAACCACAACTGAAGCCATGGTAAGCCAAATTCTTTCTCTGGTATCAAATCTGTCTACTTACAAGCAAGGTACGTTGGTAATTGAGGATAAACCTGCTGCGCGCTCTTGGTTTTCTGGTCCTTGCTCCTTGGTAGTTCCTTCCAACCAAAGCCAAGATTTTTCTCCCCATAGCTTGTCTCAGCTACAATTGGCAGTGGTGAACAAACCCGGTGATGTAAAGGAGGCCCCTGTAGTGTCTGTTCCTGATAGTTCCTTGGCAATGCTTCAGCATGTTGTACCTGCAAAATCTTCCATTATTACTTCTGAAGAGTTGCCCCTTGTTCCCATTGATCATGATAACCCTGTTCTTCCAGATGCTGTCCAAGAAATTATCAAGTGTTACTTCCAGGAGCATCCTGCTTCCTTAGCTGCCGTCCGTACTGCCAATGAAAAACAAGACCCTGCCAAGAATGCTACCTTTGCTGCAAATAAATCCACTTCTGGTTACTTCTTGTTTCATGGTAGCATCAATAATGATCAAACTATCTATCAGCCAGCCATCTTGCTGGATACAGATGCTTCCAAAAAAATTATGATTGTGGAGACTGCTGACTTGCTTCAACTCAAGTACCATCTGGGAATGCTTGTTAGGGGTGGAAATTGTCAAACATTTCCCTCTTTCCAGCTGAAGAAGCCAGATACGTTTGTAGTTGCAGGTCAGTCTTTTACTGCAAGGTTTTCTGTTTGCCCTACCCTTATGTATCCTATCATTTTGGGAGTGAGTTGATGGAGAGATCATAATGTATTGACCTTACTGAAGAAAAATAAGCTACAGATGGAACACTCCTCAGGTATAACCTTTTGTATTCCGCTGTTGGATATGTCTGAATTGGAGCAATCATCACAGACCATACAATAGTTTCCTGTCCCTGTACCCGTAAGTTTGGACTTGCCGGCATGTTTGCAACCCTGTTCCGCGGCATTTGGCGCCACCAGAGGCAATGTCCTTCCCAAGCACACTCAGTTTGAATTTAAGGTCACTGTTGATCTGATCAGAATTACATCACCTATATACCCTTTAACCTTGAAGTAAGATGCATGTTTGGAAGAGTGGACTTGTGACATGTTGGCAAAAGACTACATTTTTAAGAAGGCTTTGTTGATCTGCTCTCTGCTATTATTTGTTCAGAAGTCTGATGGGTCCCTTTGTCCTTGTATTGACTACGGGAATTTGAATAACATTACAATTCCAGATCCTTATCCTTATCCTTTACCTCTCAAAGCACAGATCTCTAGTTGCGTTGAGAAGGCCAAGGTATTCTTGAAACTTGATCTTTTGAATGCTTTCAATTAAATCAGGATTGCAGAAGGAATGGAATGGTTAACAGCATTCAGAACTAAGAAGGTATCTTCCAGTTCTGTGTAATGCCTTTTGGATTGAAGAATGCCCCGGCTTGCTTTCAGCAGTTAATTGATTCAGTCCTGGGAGATCTCCTAGGTGTTTGTGCCATCGCATATATGGATGACATCTTGGTGTTTTCTCTGGATGAAGAGTCCCATAAGGCCCACTTGATGGCAGTTGTAGAGCGCATTCTCCAAGCAAACTTGATAATCAACAGGAGTAAGTGTGAATTCTTTAAAAGTAAGGTTACCTCTTCTGGGTAATATTATCTTTGAGGATGGCCACACCATTGCCCCTGACAAGGAAACTGCGGTTTGAGAGCATGCTACACCGGTGACAGTATCCCAACTTTTTAGTTTCTTGGGTACATGTACGTTCTTGAAGAAATTCACCACCCACTTTTCTGAGGTGGCCGCCCCATTATATTTGGCTAGTGGAAAGACAACTTTGGTCTGGACGCCTGAGTGTGCAAGTGCCTTCTCAGAAGTCAAGGCTCTTTTGTTATCCTCCCCAGTTTTATGAAATGTGGATCCTGAGCTTCCTTTTGTTGTTTCCACTGATGCATCTAAATACGTTGTGACTGGTGTTCTGTTGCAGACGGCTAATGACGGGATTGAGAGACCTGTAGGGTATTTCTCCCGGAAGATGGAGGCTTGAGAATGCAAATACATGATTTACAACAAGGTATCATTGGCTGTAGTGGAATTGTTAAAGCATTGGCACCACCATCTCATGTTGGCACGTCATCCATTTATAGTAAGAACTGACCACAAAGCTCTTCTATATTATTGACAACCCAGGGTTTTGTCAGGTTGCCAATCCAGATGGCATGGTGATCTGACGAGATACAAGTTCTGCTATGAGTTTATTAAGGGATCTGAAAATCACTTGGCCAATGCTCTAAGCAGGAATCCTTCCCATCTTCCAGATGCTAGTATGGACGCCAAGTTTAACACACATACTATGATTCCAGACAAGGCTGTGGTGCCTTTTGTATTGCCTCTGCCGGCTATTTTGGCCACCATGTCCTTAGCTGAGGGCACAGACCTGGACTTGTATTCCAAAGTTAAGTTCCTGCAACCTTTGTCTAAAGGTTATGATAGGCTATTGGAGCTAGCATGTGCAAACCCAGTAGGTCAGCCTCAGGGTTATTATAAGATTGGTCCAGTCCTATATCATCAAGGTCGCTTGTGGGTCCCTGAAGGCACTATTTGGGATTAAATCATGGAGGCTAATCATACCTGTCCAACAGCTGATCATCCAGGGAAAAACAAAATAGTGGAACTTATCTGCCTCCAGTTTTCCTGGAAAGGTTTGACTGTGCAGGTAGCCGCTTTTGTTCAAGATTGCCTGGTATTTGTTTGATCCAAGGCCAGTCAGAATAAGACTACTGGTTTACTGGTCCCACTTCAGCCTGCTGCAGGTCCTTGGACGTCTTTGCAAGTGGATTTCATTGGTGAGCTTCCCAATTCCAATGGGTTTAATGCAATCATGGTGGTAGTAGATTGTTTCACAAAAATGGCACACTTTTTACCTTGCTCAACCACAATTACCTTGGTGGAAACTGCTAGGTTATTTGTGAACAGAATTTTCTCTCTACATGGCATCCCAATAGAGATTGTAAGCGGCTGTGGTCCTCAATTATTGCTCAGTTCTGGGAAGCTTTTACTGGAATCCTTGGTATCAAATTGTGCCGCTCTACTGCTTTTCACCCCCAATCTGATGGAAAAACGGAAAGGGTAAACCAAAGTTTGGAGGTCTACCTACGCTGTTACACCAATGCGCAACAAAATGACTGGTGTGATAATCTACCCATGGCAGAGTTCATATATAATAATGCACCATGCACGTCAACTCAAGTATTGCCATTTTATGCCAATATGGGCTACAATTCTCTTGTCTAACATGGGTCCTTGTTTTGTTAACAATGTGGAAGCTGCAACTGATCAAGCCACTGCATTTAAGCAGGTCCATCAGGAGCTTCAAGTTACTCTTGCCACCGCCGTGACAACTTACAAGGAATACACAGATTGCAAGCGCCAGGAAGGTCCCACTTACAGGCCATGTGATCTAGTCATGGTTAATTCTTGCAATATGAAACTTAAGGTTCCCTGTTGCAAATTAGGTCCCATGCAAGTTGGTCCCTTCAAGGTAGAACAACAGATTGCTCCCTCTGCCTATTGTCTGGATTTACCTCCTGCTTTCAAGATTTTCCACACCTTCCATGAATGTCTTCTTACTCCCTTCAAAGGAACAGAGACCCCCTCTTCCCAACCCATTATTTTGGAAGGAGAACCTGAGTATGAGTTAAATTGTATTCTGGCTTCCCACAAGAATTGCTGACATTTGGAATATTTGGTATCTTGGAAAGGTTATCCTGATTCTGAAAACTCTTGGGTTCCCCACTACAATTGTTCAAATTCCTCTGATCTGATCCACAAGTTCTACAAGTGCAATCCCACTGCTATTGGTCACCCTGAACTTACCCTAGCCGCAATGAAACTTCCACCTTCCCATAAGAATATCTCTTTATCCCATCTCCCAGATGGTGGTATTGTGCCCAAGGCTAAAGCGGAGGGTAATGTCACGGTAGGTTCCATAATGCCGGGTATTGTCCGTCCAAGTAAGAAGGCTTGGAAGGCCGGGAAACCTGTATTAAAATTGACCAAGTTAACGGATTTAAACCAAACAGTTGATTGAAAATGGGTCACAGCTGCTCCAGTCTGTCAGCTGAAACCAGCTCCCCCTTGCAAACTGACATTGATAAATTGACGTAATATGAGGGTCATCCAATATAAGCTCATTAATCAGCATGGTTGTCAGAAACTGGTCACGCAAGGGTTCTTTGCAACCTGGACTAGATACTTACTTGAAGATGCCAAAGGAATAGGAGATCAAGAATCAGGTGGTATTGCTTAGTCAATTTTTCTGATATATATTGAATAATTTTCCCTGTTTCAACTCTAAGAACTTGAGTCCTCCTAAATTTACTCAATAAAAATCAATTATCCCAAGTTCTAACTTTATATTTTAAAAATGCATCCTGTGATCAGGTTGTTGCAGTATATCCAGTACAATATGATTCTGAACAGAATCATTTCAGGAATATGGGGCCCAGCTTCTGTAACTTCTTTGTTGGCGCCGCCAAATGTTAATTTCATGCCAGTCAATTTTGTAGCTCCTCCCCCTATTCTGGAAAATGAAAATTGTGTCACTTCTCAATGCCCAGAATTCTACGCTGAAGATGCATTGATGCTTTTCCAGGTCATTTATCTTGGTTTACTCTGGTTAGGACTGATTGTTCTACTTAATCCTGGAGTTACAATTGGAAATTTCACTAAAAATATCTGATGTCGCATTGGTGGTTAATCATTAATTCTATGTGGATTTGGGTGGTAATTCCCCATCATTTAGAAACGGCTTCATATTATCCAATGATTTCTATTACACATCTCACCATCCTCTGTCTTTTTGAGGTCACCTGTGAGGACCAGGTCTTTAATTTTGTGTTGCTCTTGGCTAGGGGATTGAAGGCTTGACGCCTATCACTTACAAACTTGACAAACTGACTATGGGCTGGCACACTCTTCAAGTTGGTTGGGGAGAGGTACTTGCAAGCAAGCACAGCCAGCTGGGTGGCAGAAAGATCTTTGGATTGGGCATTACCTGGACAAGATACCACTTGAGGAGGCGGGCAATGGTGGTATTTGGCATGATGCAGGTATGCTTGCCCTTGATGGTCTTTACCAGGTCCCAGCGCTCAGTATTGAGCCGCACTGGGCAGGAACAGTCCTTGCAGGTATAGTGCCAGCTCTTGAAGCCCTGGTTGGCATTGTTGCAAGAGAAAATATACCCATTGGCTACCATGGCTGGCCCACCCTTTACGCTCTTGATTGGAAAGTATTTGGGCAAGGAAGAGGGAACCTTAAATTTGCCGTCAATGTTGCAGACGTTGTGGGCCAACAGAGGGTCCCAGGGGCCAGCAGGAGCATGGCAGAAGCCAGGGAAGTAGTTGGGGCAGGGCTTTGAATCATTCCCAGATGAGCTTGAAGGGGGAGTTTGGTGGGGGAAGCAGAAGGGGGCTTATTGTGGTGCTCCTCATGTGCAGAAGACTTATCTTTGTGTGGGGACTTTTGGGCTGAGCGCTTCTTCTTGGTTGGCTCCTTGTCCAAAGCCGCATTATAAAAACTGTGCTCTGTAAGGGAGCCATCAGATTCCTCTCCCCCAGTGGAGTGAGCAGGGCTCTTCTCAGGGGAGGGCTCAGGGGATGGTTTTGGAGTGACCTTCTTTGATGAGACAGGCTTCTTTTTGTGGGTTTGGTTGGCTTTGAAGAACACTTGGTTCCTTTGGGCTGTTTGGAAGTATTTTTGTCCTAAAATAATAAGTAAAATGGTTTGAAATAAATCAATGAATGTAAAAAACAAACAAAACAACTTAAAAAACATAATATATAAAAAGTAAATCTTAGATGGTCTTTATTGGCATTTAAAAGTTAAAAAATACTTGTATAGTTTTTATTTTATTAAAGTTATAAATTAAAAATTAAGATAAATAGCAAAAGTATTATATTTAGATATAGATTTTATTTTAAGAATTTAAAATATGAAAGAGGAAAGTTAAAATTCAACATATCAAAAAATGAAAAGTTTTTATTATGTAAAACATAAAGTTTTATATGTGAGAACTGAAAAGCGTTGACATTATGAGTGAAAATTAGTAAAAAAAGATGAATTCTCACTGTCAATTACAAAAATTGTAGACATTATTTTTGACAACATTGTCACTATCAACATTTTTTTAAAAAAATTACTATGTTTTTTCATAGTACACTTAATTAAATTTATGCAGGCTAGCAAAAATTAACCGTTTTCTGTATATTTTTGTTCACATATAAAAACAAAACAAAAATGAAATAAGTATCAAGAATCTTTATTTCTTTATTAAAATGATATTTTGGGGTTAGGAATATGATATTTTACCATCTGGTATACTAAAAGTTGTTGAAACATTGATTAAGATAATGAAAAGGGTAAAGTGTTGACAATGTCACTTACAACATTCTTTATATGAGATGACATATTAATCTAGGCTTAATTGTGCCACTCTAATTTGCTTAACTCCACCCTGGGGGATGATCACAAGAAAATAAATGTATTTATGAGTATTGACATTATTTTTAATAATAAATTTTATAGTAACTTACATAGTAAGTCACACTTAAATTATTGGATCACTATTAGTCACCAATCCACTTTCATATATTAAAGCCAGAAAAAGTACCACATATATATTTATAAGATGGACATTTTAACAATCAACTGTATGTGAACTGTCTTTTTCAATATAATAATTCAATAAAAAAATATTTTTAACTGTGCACTTAATTTTTCACAGTTGATGTTTCAGTTTTAGTATTAAAAATAAGTTTGGCTTAAAAAGTGTCAACATTGACACTTTTACGTCATGAAAACAAATAAAAAATAAGCTAATTTTTATTAGTAAAAGTAAAAGAAAAATCTGGTTAAATTGAGTTTTTTATTAAGGTTAATATTAAATTGTGTTGAGATGGCCACAATTTTGACATGTTTTCTGGGTTTGCACCCCTAAACACTTTAAAAAAAGAATTAAGCTAGTACAACTAGCAAAAAACATATGAGATTTAGAGTTTTGAGTTGACAGTGACCATGTCAACAAAGTGTCAACATGGCCACTGCCAACATTATTATTGTCAACATGGGCAATGTTTCCATAAAAACAGCATCTAGAAAACACTATCACAAATTAAAATAAAAAGAGTGCTATCCAAATGAGATTTTTTAGTATAAAAACACTTAATAAATACCCTAAAATACACCATCTAGAAATACAGCTTCCAGAAAGATGGCATCTGGAATCAAATAATAAATTATACTTATATGTGATGAATCCAAGCCTTTTCCTTATTAACTGGGAATAAAGTATGATATTAATTTATGACCACATAATAAACCAACTCAAATCAACTCACCTTTGATATTACTATCTCCCTGTAACACAGCCATTAAAAACCACTTTTAATATACTGATTTTACTCCTTATAATAAAAGAATCTGTAATATTTGGGTTTCAACTTTAAAATTGTTGTAACTGTGCTGTTTTAGTAAAGTTACAAGGGGGAAAATGTTTAGAAACTAGATAATAATCTTTATTGAGAGATAGTAATTATATAGTCATTAAGAATCAATGGATAACAGGACATGATTGTGTTGATCACACAGTTGAATGGTGAAGGGGGTGGTTTGATCCTGGTAATTAGTAAAGCGCTAAAACAAGGTATCCACTGTAAGGGATCATTATCTGTTCATGTTGATGAATTTAGTAATCCAAGTTGACTTCCTAGTTTGGCTACGGGTCACTGGAAGGTCAAATTGCGGGTCACAAACCTGCTTAGTTGGAACCTTGCTGGCAGGTTGAGCCTGCTGTTTTGACAAAATATTTCATTAATGATTTTATATATGCAAGGGTAGTGACTCCATTAACTGGAACTGCAATAATCAGCTTAAGAACAGTTTAACTAAGACCACCTCATCACTTGAAGGTTGGCACAACCAATTTTTCCTCCTGGTTAAGATAAAGAAGCCCAGATTCATTGTGATTATCAAAAAGCTGAAGATCTGGTATATCCATGGGGACCAGCTTTAACCTCAGGCCATCAAAAGCAAAGCTGTTGTATCCAAGAATTCAGACCAGCAGTTCAAGTTTTCAAGTGTTACTAAGGAGGTTTTGTCCTATTACACCAGAGAAAGCCACCTTACCCACCTCAAAGGCATTGTCAAGACTCTTGGGTCTGAAGCCTGATCAATTTATTCTCTTATTAAATTCTTTAATTCCAAATAGTTAATTTTTAATTTATTTTTAGTATTTAGATGTAAACATAGGGAAAATTTTCAATATGAAAATATCAAGTTATGGGGTATATTTTTTTGGAGCTTTGTGCACTATAGTTGGTACTAGCTGATCCCACATTATTATTGCAGATTTGAAATCATTGGATTATTTTGAGTCTAGCTGTATGATTTTCTTAATTTTTGAAATTTTTTTGGTCTTTTATTAATTTTTAAGTTATTTGGCGCAGTTTAGCCAGAAATTTGACATAGGAATTCTAGATGGAGTTTTCTAGATGGTATCTTTCTAGATAGTGTATCCCACCAAAATTTCTAGCTTAAAATGAGTATATACTGTCATAAATCTGCATACTGTGGTATTTTATCATCCACCAGATGATATCCTAAGTCTTCTAACATTAGGAAAGTACAGAGAACCTGTGACTTTGGCATAACTTGCAGTCCAGAATACTTTGTTTTCTGAAGAAGTAGTAAGTCTGACTGGGCCCAAAGCCAGGAGGATTTGGGATGGTTCTTCATACTTCTGGATACGGTTCATGGGTTGTCTCTATATTTTACTATAGATAATTATACTGTATGATGACAGTATCATCTTTTGTTCTACTAATAAAGCCTAAGAGAGGATCATATTAAGGAAATAGGACTTGGATCAATCATCAAGTCAATATGGAATCATCAGTCTTTATTATAATGTACTGGCTTTAAGGCGTCCTGCCTGCCCGCGTTTTATCTGAGTTAGCTTACAACGCTAGGAAGAGACTGAAGTAGCATTAGGTCAACACAGCAGGAGGCCTGGCTTTTTCAGGATAGATTTTGTCAAAGCTTGCTTGACAACTTCCTTGGCTTACTGTATTTGTTCTAGACACACCACACAGCTGAATCTCTTTTCAGCTGCCTGCCTGGGCCACTATCCAGGGCTAGCTAGCTAACGGTTGGCTACTAGTTTCCGAGATGATTGTTACACTAATCAGAGCTTCTCTAATAAAATAGGCTTTGAGCCTTTTATCTTAGAGTGTTTTGGCCCGGTGGCCCAGTCCATGTTGGACTCTTGTGGTGCTGGGTGCCACTCCCTAGTAGTGCCTTATTTGGAATGCTTCCTTATTTGGATAAATATAAGGGGAACTGCTGCCCTTTTATGTTATTATCATTGGAAGGTAACCCTCCAAATTACATAGCGTTGTCTTTGATTATAGACTAATTGACACACCTGCGGCTAGCCGCAGATGCATCAATTATCAACCCATTGCTTGTGCCCACTATGTAAATTGGTATAGTGATCTTCTGCCCCTCTTTTTGCCAAAGTAGGAACCCTGAAAGAGAGTAGTCTGAAACCTTATTCTACCCTCTATTCCCCAGAGACGGCCCTACTATGTGCTGCAACCACCTGACCTCAGATCACATGCCCAAATGTTCACTTCTTGCCCAATCCAACCCATTTCCTTCTGAATATTCCCCAGTATGTTTCAGCCCTCCAAGAATAAGCTCATTGCCTGACAGTCTAGACCCTAGTCAGCATGACTCACCTTTTCTTTTTCCTTCTCCTCATCAAGTATAAAAAGACCCTCTAGGGTCCCCAATAAACAAGAAATTATAAACATACAAAACAATTGACTTACACATCTTAGACTACTTGCAGAGCCCAAAAATAGAGGTTCTGTTGAGTAAGAAGATAATAGACCTGTTGTGTTTCCAGTTGCTCAGCTACTCTCAGACCATCCCTCCAACCCTTGAGCACCACAACTCTGCTAGACATAATGTAGATGATGGTTCTTATGACAGCCTCCTTATTCTAGGATACAATTTAAGTTTAGAATAATAATTATTGTGAAGTGCATATTGAGGTGCTTGATGTAGGGAACTAATTAATGACCAGTAACTGCATGCTCCATTCATTAATTATAATGCATAGATTTGTTGGTGCCAGGATATGATTTGATCTTTGATTCCACAAACCTGTGGCCCGCATTATTTTGTTGGAACTATCCAAAGAGTGATTGACAGCTGGCTTGCAATAATTGGTTGAATCTGTTAATTAGTCAATATCCCTAAAATCCTGACTTATACATAGTAACAAATGATAAGTAACATTAAAGTATTGGTTTCGGGGTTGATAATCTAAAATAAATTGACATTTTTAAGTAGGCAAGTTATGATTTTAATTTATCATTCTTTATTTTATAAAAGATATGTGTAATATCTTCTGCTTATAAAAAGTTGCTATTAAACAAAGAAATTATTGCTCTTAAATAGAACATTAAAATATATTTTAACTACAAACAAGAAAATTATTAGTGTGGATACCAAAGTCAGATGTTTGCAGTTAATCTTATACCATCTTGTAGTTCTTGTCACCCAACATTTGGTATATTGACACACATTGGAAGCTGTCAAGAGGCACAGTTAAAAACCAAGATAATAATATCAGGGTCATTATTTTAGAGATTAGGCCATTTTCTATTACACATGCTGCTCAAGTCGCAGCATAACACAGTTCAATTTTGAAAAAGTAACTAATTAACATTTTATATTTAAAACATTAATAACTCAATAAAAATTAATATTTTTCCACACTATAAAATATCAAAATGAAGCTAAGAATCCTATCTTTCTATTTGTGTAAAAATTTTAATATGTATACTATACTCAATATTAAAGCAAAAGTAATTTAAAAGAGTATAATCCAGATTTTATTATATGATTATATCTAATGATATAAAGTAGATCACTTTAAAGCTAATAAATACTCTTTTATAATATACAACAGATTTTTTTATTTGAAAAAATTAAAGATAAGATTGAGAGCTTTATTTTCGCATTTTATTTCATTTAAAAAGCTCAATTCTTTAGGATTTTATAATAGTTTGAAGTTAGGGTGTTTTTTTCCACTCTTTAGATTGATTTTAAGGTTCAAGTGAGCTTTGAACCTCAAATTAAGCATTCTTTAAATGTAATTCTGTGATATTTTATCATTTTAAAAATATACAGAAGAGTTAAAGTTAACTGAATACATCATTTAATTGATTTGCATTGATTACAAAGAGGATATGATGTAATAATAATGCTTAGCTGCTTCACATGTATCTCTTGTGCATGAAAACTGGGTATTTAATTAATTCTGCAAACATAAATTCAAGCTCAAACTATAATAAAAGCTATCACACCATTTCTTTCAGAATGGTGTCATTTAGCTTGGTATATAAGAGCAAAAGCACCACAAAGCTTCTAATCCAAAAGACCACATTAAAAGGCCACATTATGATCATAACTACTCCAACATTAAGGCACGTTTCAGAGATCTGACCTAATTACAGATTCAAAATACTACCATGTCCTCAGTTAAATTTACTTCTGCCATGCTACCCTTTTTTTCCTTGGGAACTTCAACAAAAAGAGAGGGAATTGCAATGTTAAAAAGGCATTCCTCTTTATTGCTGGTGATGATATTGATAATTTCATCAAGCACTTCCTTACTCAAACTGAATTTGTGAAAGCTCAGTTCCTGCCAACTATTCAAATCAAAAAGGCAATGAGTTTATTGAAAACTTAAAGGATCTCATGAAATCATCTCTCTAAAAACATCTCCCAGCCTTGCAATCTCTGGTTACTTCCAGTTACTCTTTAAAAGAGCTTAATGATATGGGGTTTAATATAACTAAAAGTGAGTTTGAATACTCAAGAAATATAAATAAAAATAAAAATGTAAGTTTAAACAAAAAAAAGCCAAAAATAATAACTATTCATTAAAAAAGAAATAACTAAAAAATAATTAAAAAATTGCTGGAAAATTCTTTTGAAACAAGCCAGTTTACAAAAAAGTTCCTGAAAAAATTTATAAAGATATAGAAAAAGAGATGAGTAATTACTCAACTGAAATTAAAAACTCCCTACTTAAAACAAAAAAAAATATATGAAAATATGAAAATAAAAAATGAAATTTCAGTTTCAATTTCTACTTACTATAAATTAATCCCTAAAAATATAATAAAAAGTAAAAAACAAACCAATATGTGCAATATTTGTAATTTAAAAAATTCACTAGAAAAAAAGAAGGAATAATGTTAAAGTAAAAACTTACCATTACCAGAATCTATAGACAATGGCTTAAAGACTATTAATCAGCACCAAGACTTTTATGTTCATCAAAATTGTGAATATAAAAAAGATATTAATGAATTAGATAATGAGTCTTGTGTTGTAGTTATAGATTATAAAGAAAATTTAAAGGTTGGAGGTGGTCCAATTGAGACCAATAATTGTTTTTATTCAAAAAAAACCAATCTCATTATTAGGGTTTGCATTAGTTTTTAAGGAAAACAATAAAATTAAATATGAATATTATGATTTTTTGTCTCAAATATTATCACATGATTCTTTATTTTCAGGTGAGTGTTTTATAAAAATTCTTAAATTAGATAGATTTAAAAAATAAAAAATATAAAAGTATGGACTGATAATGGAAATCATTTTAGATCATATGAATTTTTATATTACTTATTTAAAGAGGCACCTAAATATATTAAAGGTTCTATAAAATATAGTTGTTTTGTAGAATGCCATGGAAAAAGCATTGTTGATGGTCACTTTGGTGTAATATCAAAAACATTAAAAGAGAAAGAAAACCAGCTTTATATTAAGAATATAAATGATATTAAAAATATTTTTGAGCAAGAAGGAAAAAGAAAAAAATTATATAAATCAGCGCTATCAGGCTCAAATATTTCTCAAAAGTCATTCTTTTATATTTATGAGAGAAAAGTTAGGCCTATAAGGAGAGAGCTTGAAGTTAAAAATCTGCGCATTAATCTTTCATATTTGATGAAAGATGGGAAGTTGTATACTTCACCTTTAACATTTGAAAGTTTCTCAGAATATTCTGAGATAACTTATCATTTGAAATCACGTGATGATACCAGAGAAACAAAAATATCAGAAGATGCTAGTGGTTCACTAGGGCAAGTTCATGAAGTAGGGCAGCTTACTAGAGGGTGTATTTTAAATAGAGTTATCAGTCTTTCAAAAACAACCATCTTTTTTCTGAAACAAACTAAGATTATTTATGATGAGCCAAAGATAGGGTAATAGCATTTATAGCTTTGGGGCTGCTATTACTCTCCCATGCAACTCATCATAAATATTTTTGGTTTGTAGTTTGTAGTAGCACTTAAGATATTTTCAGTAATACTATAAGTTGCAATTTTCAATTCTAAAATTGATGCCTTATTTTTTTAAAAAAATCATTTAAGCCCAAGATCAATTAAAGTTTTGGAATTTGTTGATTGTATTTTAAGCTTTCTGAATAATTTGAATATGAATAATGCAATTAAGTTATAAAAGGATAAATCTGGCGCCTAGGCATAACAAGAAAAATAATGACCCATCAGTTAAAATGGACGTAAATTAGGAAAATACTTTTTAATACATAAAGGGGTTAAGGTGTGCTTCTGTTTAACTGACGTCAAAAAATTCGGAAATTGATATGCATTTTAAAAGCTGCGACAAACGTTTCAACTGAGCTTAGCAGTTGCAATAAAAAATGTTTTGGTTGTGACGTTTAATAAAATTAAAAGTAAAAATAATGATTGAAACATGATAATTATAAAACCATTTATTCCCACTCAACTGTTAAAATGATTACAGCCTGTTGGGTTAATCAGATCTTGTTTACATGTATTTGAAGAGAAAGTCTAGACTCAAATAGTCTCGGGACATGCTGCCAAGCAATCTACGAAAACATTGAGCCAACCTATATATTTATTACATAAAAATACAAATACATCATAACTAACCGATAATAGCGGTTGCCGTCAGAAATCTAGCACCTCCCTGCCAAGCTTACATTTATTTTCAAATAAATATCCAATCTAACTGCTTTAAGAACATAGCTCTGATGCTTCTAACCCTGCATCAATGACAACACTTTGATTACTTTTTTATATTTCCTTCACACCTCAATGTGTCCCCTTTTCTCAGGGGAGTACAAATAAGATTAACCATATGTTATGACTATCACTGCTTCAGCCATTAACACATCAAAGCCTAAAGTAAAGGCACATCCTTAGTTAAATAGCAAAACCCTTATTCTAAATTGGTTTAGCCTAATTTATAAGCAAATAACTATTTTTAGTAAATTGAAAAGATCATTGTTTGATACCCCTACCTCCTGGTTTCAGTCTGCTGCTCAGCCTTATGAAGGGTATATAAATGAACTTGGGTAGAGTTGATTACCACCATGAATTAATCAGTGCTCCTCTCAATACACCCAACAATTCTTCTCTGTGGCCCTGTGCCTCTCCTTGCCAGATGACTTGCCATCCTGCAATCTGCCACTGTTCAAATCCTGTACTTCTTTGTAGAGTAGTCCTGTCTTCTTCTACTGCTATACCTTCCTAATGTAACCAGCTTAATGTACTGACCAATCATTTTGGTTCCTTGACATGTACTTCTTTATCAGGGATTGATTTTATAGCCCCAGGACAACCCATTTTCAAGCCACCCTTCTAGCTGGCCTGCGACTTCTGCCTTTGATGCATCACCAGGATACCAGTACCTGCAAATTGCTGCTGCTGCTACATCAACAAACAACCAATAATCTATCTCTAAGTTTAATCCTTAACCCATGGTCATTGGCAAGGCTACCAAGCCAAAGATCAAGCCATTCAAAATTCAAAATGTTATCATTCTATATATTTGGCAAAAAGCCTTGATTTAAAAAGGGAAATATATATATTTTTATTTTTGATGTGAAATGGTATAAGTGAGCTTGAGTATGCGCAGCTTTAAATTTGTTTTCATTATTGGAAATAGATTGTAAAGTCTGAATGCTCTCATCTTGAACTGTTATAAAGTATACAGTTTATTTAGGCCTAAACCCCCTATTTGATTGTACCTTTTCACTCATCAATAATTAATATGTTAAACCCAAATATTAGCAAAATAAAAATTCTTCTTCTATTTTTTATCTTTGATATATTTTATTTTATAAATATATATTATTGAAATTAAATCAAAATAAAGAGTTACTGAAGCAGTTTCAGCTCAGCAAAAGCTCTAGGCAGCCAAAGTCATGAGGGCTTCTTTTAATATAATAATGAAATTCTGCCATTGATCCCAATCTGCAAACTACTGTTTCTTGACCAAATCAACAATAAATTTCTAGTAAATAACCTGGGTAACAGAACTTTAAGATTTTAATTTGTTGTAATTCTGGGATAAAGTATTTATAGCTTTAAAGAAAATATATTTTATTTATCAACTACATTTTAATTTATTATTTTCCTGCTTCAATTCTTAATTCATTTTTGCCAAATACATTGTAGTTTAGTTTTCTATATTTGATGAAAACATGTCTAAAAAGGGCTGTGATGGTTTTTGGATGTACACGATGAGATTTAATCTTCTATCTTTCTCAAGCATTTTTGGAAAGGGTAGTTTATTTTATATTTGGTTTTCTTATTTGCAAGTATACTTAAGTTATAAGGTTGATTAGGCTCCTTTAAAAAAATGTACAACTGAAATACACTGGAACTTAAAAATTAAAAATGCCTCATCTGCTTTGGTATGACTTGATATTAGAATCCGCTGTTGATCTAGAAAAGTTTCACAATTATAGTGCTGAAGAAACGTGAAAAATTAAAAATAAGGAACAATCTTTTTTTTGAAATTGTAGTGGATGGAATTCACAATTAAACTAAATCAACATCATTTTGTTTTATTATTTAGTTTAACATTTTTAAGCAAATTTGAAGCCCCACCTTTGAACAAGATCTACTTCTGATTTATCCTTTCTTATGTGAGCTTTTTTAATCAACCTTTTTTTGAGGCTGCAGCAGATTAAAAAGCAACTATGGGTGTTCTCATAATTTTTGCATCCAAGCCGTCTTGGTTTTGTAATATAAATCCCCTTAACATGGAGAATGTGTTTTTAAAAAAATTGGATCCGGGTGAGGAAAGCTTTCTTACTCGGAAGCCCAAGAATGATGATTGTTGATTTTAACAATAAAAAGTTTTAAAAATCAGATATATTTTGTAATTTGCAAATAACATTATTTTAAAACTAAAAAAGAAACTATTTTAATTAATTATTTTAAAATACAAACCAAAAACTCATCCACCAAAGGTGTGAGAAGGAAACAATTCCACCAAAATCTCATCCAGTGTAAATGTCCAGAACTGTTTTCTGATTTGAAACAAATGGCTTGCTTTTTTTATAAAGCAGCCACTGTTTCATATCTACCGCAGCCCTACTTTTATCCTAAAGCTTTTCTAAATTTATTCCTACTTTTGTGGGAATAATTTAGCTCTAATTCAGGTAGAGTAGTACAATAAGAATAAATAGGAAGTCAAAAATTAAAATTAAATAATCTATATTTTTTTAATTGACAGATCTTTAAGGTTACAAGGAGATCTAAAATTAAAAAGTGGGAGAATGGCTGTTGGCAATATTCAGTAACATGTGCAACATAATTATATTGCAGCTTTCAAAGCTATGAAGCTAACCAAAAATAATTCATCTATAAGAAAAATAAGCTCATATGTTAAAAAGATTAAAAGATATGAATTTACATTGATTAACAATAGATTTTAGTTCACTACTATTTTGTTCCTAGATGTTTAAATTTTGTTTGCATCTGAATTGATTTTGTTTTCAGATGGTTTTTTCTTGTTATCATAGCTTTGAAAATTACTGTAATGATATCAATCTATTATCTTTCACTCTATAGTTTATGGGAATGTTACAACCAAGTTTCCAGACTCACCCGCTAACGTATCTTACAATACACAGGGGGCGCTCAATGAGCCGCCCCTTGACGTATCTAACGGTATGGATTAATCTGATGGCAATATCAAATGGCGGGTACTTCATCCTGATTAGGAGCACTGCTAACTCAACTTGCTGATTCCCGCACGAGTTATTCCTTGGCTTCAAACCTTACATGGAACTTCCCACTATGCCACCCCCTTGTGGCCTTGTGGATTTCCCCATATAGTATATTAATCACAATATTCTACAATAAACAATACCTTATTCTTATTATTCTGTCCTTTCCTATTGGACTGTTGTCTTCCCAATTTCCAAATACTGAATCCTCATTGGTTCATTTGAAACAGGAACTGATTAAATGATTAGTTAAATGATTATAAAAAGTCTTGACACTTGTCATGAAGTGATTGGTTATAAACTAGCCATCACTATATTCACGCACTAATCCATTAAGCTTGGTGAACCAAAGGGTGATGGTACTCTCACCCTGGATGATAAATAGTCCAAACAATCAACTAGGTTGTATTCCAAGTTCATATTAACTGGTGATCATCCAATCATTAGTTTAATATTGGGATAAGCAATAGAGGGAGTTTTGCTGTAACCAGATGATCCTGGCGTTCTATTGACTCTCATTAATCTCTTCTTCACTATATAACTCTCTTTTTGATTGATTAAATAAAGATTGAATTACATACACTTATATTTATTATACACATTAGGCTGAAAGATTTATCTTAGCTTAATCTGTAGTAATACATAAGGTTGTAGTTGAGTTAAGCGTTAGTAGCTATCAACCAACCAATAGCTGAAGTTACAACAACATAGTAACAAGGGAGACATAATTTGGATGACAGACATTTTTCTGTAGATCAAAATTGAATTGTGTAATTTTAAACATCTAGATTAAAATTCTATCTCTAAGTTTCAAGGCTGTTTAAAAACAATACTATAGCTTGGCCTCAATTTAACATCCCTGTTGAAAATGAAACATTAATTCTTTATTGATTAAAGAAATTGGTAAGAAAACAGTCTAAAGCAGATCAGAAAATGTTGTTTTTATAATTTTTCTTTGTTTTGGCTATTAACTGGATGCTTATACAATAATGATAAGCTATTGGTTAAAAATTAGGCTATTTAACTGTCCTAGAAATAAGTTAGAAAATAGTAGTGTTATATTTAAGTGACTTGAGAATATTCTTAGATCCTGGATAAATATGATTAGCCTCATTTATAATCATATTGGTGGGTCTTTATATGTCAGATTGATAAAATTATGAATGTCTGTCATGTAATGCTTTTGTAAGCCCCCAGTACATTTTAAATACAGTGTCAACTTAATTAGTTAACTTAGTTACAACAACTTATAATAAATAAAGTGAAAACAACACAAATTATGTTAACCTCATAGTAATTATTTAATATCTCACAGGAAAGAAATCATAAAAAGTGTGTTTAATAAAAGTTAAATAGGTGAAACAAATATTTTTTCAAAGACTGGGGTTTTATCTGCATTCTCTTTCTAATATTGACTCCCAAATAGCAGGGAATTTCCATTTGAGTTTATCAAAGTTAGATTACAACTGAGAAATTCTGGTGGTAGGTGACTTAGTATCACTTATCAACTTGTTGTTCTCCCATTATTTGATGGTCATTTATATGCATTTCTCTATTAGATCTAAAAATTAACTATCAAATTTTATAGTTATCCTAAAATGAATAAATAACTCATCCATTCCCAAGAAGATTACATGCATACCAGGAGAGAATATGATTCCCCTGGGCCATGTTACTGTAAATTCATAACCTAAAGGTAAAAATGTGGGATTTTCATATTCTTTTGTGTGAACTCACTAACTTAATGGAGTAATTTTCATCCCAGAACAACTTAATTTTTTATAAAAAAGGATGAAAAATATTCCAGTAAGTTAGTGAGTTCATGCAAAAGAATTTGACAATCCCACATTTTTACCTTTAGGTTCTGAATCTACAGTAGCCTTCTTTTGAAATAGTCATCAAATAACTCAGTTAAGATTTTCTAACCTTGTTTTAGTTTTCTTAGAATAAGGTTTATTCATCTCCAGATCTCACCAAGACTTTTCTAGAGTCATCTTGAGAATTTTTTTTCAAAGGCCTGCTACTTCTTCTGTTGTCACACCAAAATTTGCCTTATTTCTGTTAAAAGCAAAAATCATAAAACTAGTATGATCTGGGGATAGTAAGGGTATAAAATTATATCTATTTATTACAGTAGTTTTACAGCCTGTTGAGATAACCAAAATGGCTCAGTTCTGAAAAAATGGTTTAGTCACTAAAAGAATTTCAACTGGCTCCAATTGAAGGTAAATTTACTCAAAATAAAAGTCCATTTATCTAGGCTGTATTATAAAAATAGCCAATCTTACAAAAATATTAAAATTAATTACATAAATCCAAAACTAAGACAGAAAAAAAGTAACTCATATTTAAACCAGAAAAAAAAACTAGTCAAATTCTAAGGCAATCTAAATCAACTTTGATAGTGATAATTTAACAAAAATGATATAATAATAGAAAAAAATTGGTTCAGTCACAAAGGTGATATTTTCAAACAAAAAATGACTCACTTTTTGACAATATTGATTATTCTTGTGACTCAAATTAAAAATAGTGTCTTTCAAGGTGAAACCACCAAAATCTATTTAAAGAATTACATCATTATTTTCAAATTATATGCTTCTAAATTTGGCCATTTATTTCTGAGAGAATGTCTCAAATTGAATCACACATTTAAATAAGATTAAAACTCTAGCAATACTTTGATTTTCTGTTTTAATAAAATTCCTATTGCTTTTTAGTTTAAAATGGTTTATACTAGTGAAAGGACTTTTATATTATGTGGCATAAATACCAGGAGCATCTCTAAGATCAGCTTAAGAAGCAAGGAAGTGTTGCAACCAATATCCAAACCTCACCCGCTAACGTATCTTACAATACACAGGGGGCGCTCAATGAGTTGCCCCTTGACGTATCTAACATTATGAATGAATCTGATGGCAATGTTGAATGGTGGGCACTTCATCCTAATTAGGAGCGTTGCCAATTTGACTTGCTGATTCCCGCACAAGTTATTCCTTGGCTTCAAACCTTACATGAACTTCCCACTATGCCACCCCCTTGTGGCCTTGTGGCTTTCCCCATATAGTATATTAATCACAATATCCTACAATAAACAATACCTTATTCTTATTATTCTGTCCTTTCCTATTGAACTGTTGTCTTCCCCAATTCCAAGTACTGGACCTGCATTGGTTCAGTTGCAACAGTGGTAGCAGAAGTAGCTTACAACCTATTTTAAAAACAAAATTCCCTCAAGAAAGGACAGAGTACGGGCCGCATGGCTACTCCACAACAAGAGACGTTCCTTCCAATTCCCAAGGGGGACATCCCCAAAGGTTATGTCATCTATCAAGATCAGTTAGTTCTTACCAGTGTATACAATTGGCTCTGCCTCAGGCAGCGTGACGCTAGCGTCACCCCGCCACAGTTGGATCTGTTGCAACATATGCTCAACCTCCAACTAGAGTCCTTTGCTGGCGGTGTCAAAGGAGCTGACATTGTTAGTTGGCTCCAGTCCAACAAAACACGCATTTGTATCTGTCAGGTCTCGGAGTCCATGTGGGTTGTCACTGCATCTGGCCGCCTCACAGGGCCTGCTGCTGTGTGGTTCACCAACTGGGCCAGCCAGGAGTTTGACGTCACCTGGGCAACATTTTGAGACGCCGTCAAATCCCAATATAGTGAAACTTTCTCTCTCATTGTCTTGGGGACTCCCCTCTTAGCCATCAAGCAGACTGGTTCCATCCCTGAGTATCTTGCTGCTTGGCAACAAGCCCTTGCTGCCGCCCCCAAAGCAGTGACCAATGGGAATGCCATGTTGCTCACTCTCATTGTTAATGGGTTAAAACCCCATATTTGCAAGTGGGTCCCCGTCAGTTGCTGCACCTCTATTGATGACTGTTATAAAGCCATCATAGAGGCCAATAACCAGGCTTTGATGGCTTCTGCTGTATCAACAATGCTCCACCCCAACCACGTTCTGCACCTAACAATGGCCAAGGTCAAGTGGGCTGCTGCCAACCTTGTCAACAAGAAAGTGAAACTAAACGTCCCCACGAGGGGATGCTCCAGCTAGCGCTAATTGAGGACCAAGGAAAAGCCTGGGGGTTGTAACAACAAGAGGCCTTGTAACCCTGACAACCCGCCCTCTCAGCCCTTGCTTGCAAAGAACTCCCGCAACTACAATCTTCATGAGGTTGAAACCCTAGACCTCTTTCAGGTCCATAGCAACAACCCCGTGTTGCAAGCCGCTCATTCTGCAAATAAAGTAACACACTTGTCCTATCCCTTCTTTTTCCGTGGGAGCACCCACAAGTTACTGGTAGATACCAGGGCTGATCAAACCATGGTAGATCAGGTGTTTGCTGACTCCCAGCAATTAGACCAAGTACCCAGCAATTAGACCAAGTACCCAGCAGATTCAAAGATGTATGTGTAGCTGATTTCTGCAGAATTGCCATCACCCACAAGACGGTACCCTTCTCTGTAAGAATGGGGAACATCCAGGTTAAGCTCTCTGGGCCAATCATGGCAGGCCTCAGCCACAGTATAATTGCTGGCCTCAACTGGCTCTGGAAAAAGGTCCCTATATTGACTGGGATACCTCTGTCATCACCCTCAATAGAAATGGGGTGGGGTTCCAGATCTACCCCGTGGAAATGAACAAGCTACTACATGACACCGTGTTTGTCAGAATGACGGAAACAGGCTCATATGATTTCAAGGGGGAGCTAGACTTTACCCAATGTTCAGTCAAATTTATCTGTGCAGAACCATCTGCAGTCCCTCTATTGTCAACATCACCACCACCAGCGCTAGCTGCACTCCTTGAGGAGTACAAGGACATATTCAGTGGAACACTCAAACAACTACCTCCACCCCGGGAGATCCAGCACGCTGTACAAATTCAAGGATCACTACCTAAAGCACAAACATTATACTGTATCACACCAAAGGAAGATAAAACCCTCTGCCAGCACCTTATGGACGCGCTCAATAAGGGATTCATATGCCCCTTGCTCTCTTTATATGGGGCGGCAGTCTTCTTTGTAGCCACAAGGATAGGTCACTTTGCCTGGTCACAGACTACTGCGCCCTAAATGAGGTGACATTTAAAAAGAAAATACCCCCTGCCGCTGATTGATGACCTGTTTGATACACTTGCAGGTGTGAAGGTCTTTAGAAAGATTGATCTCACTGCAGGGTACAACCAGGTCCACATTGCACCAGGGGATGAGGCAAAAACTGCCTTCTGCACACGCTACGGGTTGTTTGAGTGTTGTGTCATGAACTTTGGAATGACCAACGCTCCCTCCACCTTTTCCATGTTGATGAACAAAGTCTTTGAGGAACTTATTGGAAAGTGCGTGGTTGTGTACCTTGACAACATTATTGTCTTCAGTCAAGATCAAACCACACACCTCCAGCACCTCTGTGCTGTCCTCAACACCCTTTGGGAAAACCAGCTAAAAGCCAAACCCTCCAAATGTGAGTTTCTCAAGTTGGAGTTACTATTCCTTGGCCACACCATCTATGCCCAAGGGATAAAGCCTGGCCCGCCAAAATCAAGGCAATCACTAGAATGCCGCCTCACACTGATGTGGGCCAAGTGCGGACATTCTTGGGCATGATTGCCTATTTACACAAGTTCATCCCCAATTGCAGAGAGCTAATTGCACCTCTCACTGAGCTCCTCAATACCAAACAGCGCTTCCATTGGACCCCCACCAGAGATCAAGCCTTTGAGACATTGAAGCAAAGGCTCACACAGCACCAGTACTGCAGTTTCCCAACTGAAACTGACAGTACAAACTCGAGACTGGTGCCTGTGACAGGGCCTAGGAGGCGTGCTAAGGGTAGAAACTGACAATTGTGTCTTTCTCCCTGTAGCATATGAGTCCAGGTAGCTCACTGACTTGGAACAATGTTATCTCATCCACAACAAGGAGCTGGCAGCCATTGTACACTGCGTTGAGAAGTGGTGTTGTTACTTGGAAGGTGTGACCTTTTCACCCCGCGTTCTGACAGACCACAAGTCACTCCAGTACTTCAACACACAGTCTCATTTGACACTTCACCAAGCAGGATGGGTTGAACGTCTATCCCCCTATCAGTTATACATCAAATATAAGCCTGGGAAGGAACTTGTCACAGATGACGCTCTTTCACAACTCTACTTAGCGTTCATAACTGGGGACAACGGTCTGGACCCAGACTGGCCCATGCTCTACCTGCGCCACAAGGCAACCCGCTACAAGGGCCTTAACTTTGTCACCATCTCCAAGCTGAAGGACAACAAAAGTCAGTTCAACATTGATGCTGGAAACGTCTGCCACCGGGCAGAGACAGGTGATAAGACACCTTATATTCCCACCACACAACAAGGAGACACCATCTTGCACTACCATCAAACCTTGGGTCACATCAGAGGGCGTAACCTCTTCAAGATTATGAAACAAAAGGTTTGGTGGCCGCGCATGCGTCTAGACATCTTGGACCTCCTTGAGATGTGTGTGTTGTGTGAAAAGAATATGTCCAAACCTGCACCTCCTAAGTCTGTCCTACCCATCAAGGCTATGGAACCCTTTGAACAGTGAGCCCTCAACATTGTGGGACTGCTCCCCAAAGACAGACTAGGTAAGAAGTATATTATCACTGCTATCAACTACTTCACACATTGGCCAGTGGCCTGGGCCACAACCAACCACACTGCCACCACTTTTACACTCTTTATTGGCAAGGAAATTGTGGCTTGCTTTGGGAAACCCAAGCGTCTCATCACGGATTGCGGGCCCGAACTTGTTGGACACGTCGTGAAGGCATACTGCGTCAAGAATGCGCTCCAACATATAGTCACAACCCCCTACCACCTGCAAGCCAACAGACGCGTGTAACAATTAAATGGCTCCCTGGTTCAACGGATTGTCAAGCTCTTGCAGGAGCATCCTAACACTGCGTGGACTGAACATCTTCCCACTGCCCTACTGATCCTGCAAGTAAGAATCAACAGGGGCACTGGGTTCAGCCCTAACACCCTGGCCTTTGGAACACCTGACGGTATGACAGGGGTTGAACAGGGGAAACTACAATCCAAGGTTCCCGACAAGCCCCCCTTAGTGCCAACTCCCTCCCTAGACCAATGGCGTGCCAAAGCCTGGGAGATCAAACACAAGCAGATTGCAGGGGGGACAAAACACCTCAAGGTTAGATATGCCATAGGTGACCCTGTCTACACCCTCAATCCCAATTCTGCCAAACTAGAAACCAATCACCTAGGGCCCTTCAAGGTAGCTGCTGTCTATGACAACCACACCTACCAACTTGAGGATGCCCAGGGAAACACCAAGAAACTTCACCACAATTGCTTGCGCCCCTGCCATGCCATCCCCACACAAAGATTGTTTTGTGGACCTTCTCAGACCTTCTGCAGACTCCAGTCAGGTCTGACAACAAGCAGGGGGCAAGGGGGGTGTTGCAATCGAGATTTGAACCTTGCCTGCTAATGTATCTTACAATACACAGGGGGCGCTTGATGATTTGCCCCTTGACATATCTAACGTTATGAATGAATCTGATAGCAATGTCAAATAGTGGGCACTTCATCCTAATTAGGAGCGTTGTCAATTTAACCTGCTGATCCCCGCACAAGTAATTCCTTGGCTCCAAACCCTACATGGAACTCCCCACTATGCCACCCCCTTGTGGCCTTGTGGCTTCCCCATTTAGTATATTAATCATAATATCCTACAATAAATGATACCTTATTCTTATTATTATGTCCTCTTCTATTGGACTGTTGTCTTCCCCAATTCCAAGTACTGGACCCACATTGGTTCAGTTGCAACAGAAGTGCAACTGCTATGGACTCTATTTACACCCAAATAAATTTAAGTTGCAAGGAAGATGGGCTATATGTTTTTCCAGGAGCAGCACTGGGTTTAATTTTGGCAAACTATATGAGGTACCCCAAGATCAAAACCAACTTCAGCCTGTATTAAATGTAGAAACCCAGGCAACTGTGGCCCCTTCCACCACAATTCAAGCAGCCTAAAAAATTCAGGCCAATCATATCAAGACAAAACTAATCCAGGTGCAAGCATAGCTATTGTGTCCCTAAACAACATCTGATAACCAATGAAATTTTAAAGGAGATAATGAGCCTCAAAAAAAAGGCATGAAATTTGAAGAAATTACCACCTGACTGCAATTCACAAAGGTAGTAAAAAGATGCATATTCTGGTCTCTCATGAAGAGAAGTGGCACAAAAATTACCAATAAGCAGAACAGGCAGTCTGATTCCCAGCTCAAGAATATCTATCTTATCATGCTTGACCTCCTCTAACATCACACATGTCAAAAAATTGCAGACCATGGTACTCTATCATCTGCCAGCTGATATCCTGAGTCTTTATACATTAGGAAAGTACAGAGAACCTGTGACTTTGGCGTAACCTTTGGACTGTAATATTTGTTGACATCTGCAGAAGTAGCAAGTCTGACTGGGCCCAAAGCTCAAAGGATTTGGGACAGCTTTTCCTACTTCTGGATATAGGTTCATAGTTATGTCTCTATATTTTACTATAGATAATTATACTGTATCATGACAGTATCATCTTTTGCTCTCCACTAATCAAGCCTAAGAGAGGATCACATTAAGGAAATAGGACTTGGATCAATCATCAAGTCAATACAGAATCATCAGTCTTTTATTTAAATGGACTGACTCTAAGGTGACCTGCCTGCACACATGCTATCCAAGTTAGCTCACAACGCTAGAAGAGACTGAAGTAGCATTAAGGAAACACAACAGGAGGCCCAGCTTTTTTGGGGTGGTTTTAACGGAAGGCTAACTTAACATCTTCCACAGTTGGTATCCTTTCTGTCTACCTGGGCCACTTCCAGGGCTAGGTAGCCAGTGGTTGGCTACTAGTTCATGGAGATGATTGTTTCACTTAATCAGAGCTACACTAATACAATAGGCTAAAGCCTTTTTATCTTAGAGTGTTTGGCCTGACGGCCCAGTTCATGTTGGACTCTTCTAGATGTAATGCAGATGACAGTTCTTATGACAGCCCTCTTGTTCTAGGATTACATTAGAGTTTAGAATAGTAATTATTATGAGAAGCATGTTTTAGGTAGTTGTGAGGTGGACTAATTAATGAGCGGTAATAGATATTCCATTAATTAATTGCAATGCATGAAATGTTAATGCCAGGGCATGATTTGGTTGTTGACTCATTGATTCTACCAACCCACAGCCCGCATTATTTGGTTGAAACCATTCCTAAGAGTGATTAACCACTGGCCTGTGTTACTTAGAGTAATTAAAGTTGGCCCGTGTTATTTTGTTGAATCCATTAATTAGTCAATATCCAGAAATCCTGACAACCCATACATCTAAATAAATGAGATCAGATGCCTAAGTGGACTTTAAATTGTTTTTATTGCCTGCCACTGTCACAGTAAGTTCCATAATGCTGGGGATTATTTTACCAAGTAGGAAAGCTCAGAAAGCCATAAAACCTTTAAAAAACTGACTAATTTAACGGGGTTGAATCAAAAGATTGATTGCAAATGGGTTACAGCTGCTCCAGTTTGCCGGTCAAATCTGATTCCCCCTGTAAGTTGACATTGATAAATCAACATAATTTAAGGGTCATCAGATATGAACTTATTTATCAGCATGGTCATTGTAGTGCAGGGTGCCACTCACTAGTATTGCCATATTTGGAATGATTCCTTATTTGGAAAAGTATAAGGGGAACTGTTTCCCTTTTTTAATTTACAAGGAGAGTTACCCTCCAAATCACATAAGGGCATCACCAATTAGAGACTAATTGATGCACCTGCAGCTAGCCATAGATGCGTTGGAAGGTGACCTATCAGACTGGTTTTGCTATAGGCAATTAGTGACCAATCAGAGCATCTGCAGCTAGCCACAGATGCATCAATTGGCAACCCATTGTAAGAGGTTTTACTATTGGCAATTGACAACCCATCAACACATCTGCAGCTAGCTACAGATGCATCAATGATCAACCCATTGCTTGTGCCCATTATGTAAATTGATATTTTGACCTTCTGCACCTCTTTTTGCCAAAGTGTGAACTCCAAAGAGAGTATTCTGAAACCCTATTCTATACTAAATTCCCCAGAGACAGCCCTACTATATGCTGCAACCACCTGACTCCAGGTCACATGTCTAAATGTTCATTTCTTGCCCAATCTAACCCATTTACCTCTGAATATTCTCCAAAATGTTTCAGTTCTCTAAGAAAAAGCCCAGTGCCTGACAGTCTAGACCCTATTGAGGATGACTCACCCTTTTTCCCCCTCCCCTCCTTCCAAGTATAAAAAGACCACCAAGAGACTCCCAATAAACAGAATTATTTACCATACTAACATATTCAACAACTTTTATTTATTAAATAACTTGCAGAGCCCACAAAAAGAGGTTCTGGTGAGTGAGAAGATATGAGTCCTGTTGTGTTTTCAGTTGCTGCTAAGCTACACCCAACCTACCCTTAGACCCTTGAGCACCACAGTCATCAAAATAGGTCACCCAAGGGTTCTTTGCAACCTGGACCAGATACTCACTTGACAATGTGAAAGGATTAGGAGCTCAGGATCCAGGCAATATTGCTTAGTTGATTTTTGATATATATTGAATAATTTTCACTATTTCAACTCTTAAGAGTTGAGTCCTCCCAAAATTTACTCAATAAAAATCATATATCCCTTAGTCTAACTGTTGTAACTGTGCTTTTTTAGCAGAGTTACACGGGGAAAAATATTTAGAAGCTAGATAATAATCTTTATTGATAGATAGTGATTATATAGTTTATGTGAATCAAGGATAACAGGAACAAGATTGATGATCACAAGGCTGGATAGAAGAAGGGGGCGGCTTGATCCTGATAATGAACCAAGCTCTAAATTGAGGTATCCACCGTAAAGGGTCATCATCTGTTCATGTTGTTGAATTTGGTAATTTGAGTTGACTTCCTAGTCTGGCTTTGGGTGACCGGATAATTGGATTGCAGGTCACAAACCCGCTAGGTTGGAACCTTGCTGGCGGGTCAAGCCTGCGGTTTCAACAACCCCCCTCCCCCGGCTGAAGGTCAGCCTCCTCTGGGGGCAAGTTGTCAGGGAGGTTGTCAGGAGCCCAGGCGCTGTATTGAACCAGTTGTTGTTCTGTGGCGGGCAGGGCGGTTTCTTGTTGTTTCTGTCTTGCTTTGCAGGGTTGTAGGTGATCATAGTGTAGGGTCTTGTCTTGCTTACACTTCCCAAGCCCTTGCACAAGGTAAGTGTTATTGTTGTTTACCTTTAGAATGATTGCTGGCCCTACTTTTTTAGGTTGCAACTTGCTCTTGTCAAAGTTCATGACCCATACTTTGTCCCCAACTTCATGTCTATTGTGGATGGGAACAAATGTCTTTTGTAGGAATTCATTCTCTTTTGCTATTTGCCCGCTGTTAGCCTCTACTACTTGAGGATCTGAGTGTGGGGGGACTTGACTTGGAATTTCCAACTTAGGTCCTATCAATGCTTGAATGATATTTGGCTGTGTGCCGTATACTAGTTCAAACGGGCTTTTTCTGGTGGATCTGTTCACTTGGGTTCAGAGCACAAGTAATGCAGTTGGGAGCTGCTTATATCAGTCTTCAGGTCTCCTGGCGGTGAGTTTGGCTAGGGCTTGCAAAAGGCTACCATTAAGCTGCTCTATGTGTCCATTGGCCTGTGGATGGTATGGTGTTGTGACAGTGTGTTTGACCCCATTCTTGGTGAGGTATACATTGGTGTTTTTGGAGATCAACTCTTTGCCTCCATTGGTTATCAGGAGTTCTGGCTTTTAAAACTTGCTGATTATTTCTTTGCCAATAAATTGTCAAACATCATTGCTGGTGTGTGCCTTCACTGCTTGGGCTACTGGCCATCTTGTTGCAAAGTCAATGGCAGTGATTATGTATTTTTTGTTGTTGTGTTTTCCTGGCATGAGGCCACAATGTCAAGAGCCCATACTTTGAAAGGTAGTTGGGTGTGAATAGGGAGTAAAGACTTTGGTGTGGTTTTGCTTTTGGCAAACTTTTTGCATACCTCACACTGGTCTAGAACTTCCTGGACATTGCGGTTTAAGGTTGTCCACCAGGCTTTATGCTTTAGGAACTCATATAAATTTTGGCTCTTAGTATGTCCAAGATCTCTGTGGTAGCAAAGGATGGTGTTGACTCGCTGATGTGTGGAGATGTAGGGAATGGTTGTGCTGTCAGTCATCTTTCTGTGAAGAGTCCCATATATGTCAGCAAAGAGGTGTTCATTATTGATGACTGTTTCTTTGGTGATGTCAGTTGTGCCTGCAGGGAATCATTTGTCTTTTGTACGTAGCACTAAGAGAGGCCAGTCTGGGTTGAGCCCATTCTCTCCTCTTGAAGCACGTACATACAGGCGGGACAGAGGATCTGCCATCCCAAGTTTGGCCCTGAGCTTATATTGGATAAGCATGTTAAATCTCTCCAATATTTCCATCCCCTGCACTTAGTGACACAACAGATTTGCTTGATTCTTAAAATAGATGAGTAACTTGTGATTGGTTAGTGTTGTAAATTCTTCCTGCAGTTCTAGGTAACAGCGCCATTTGACTAGGCAGTGTAAAATAGCCAGCAGTTCCTGTTGTGGGTAGGGTATTGGCACTTGCCATCTGTCAGTTTGCGTGATTTTTAGGCTTTGGGCAGGAAGTCACCATCACTATTCTTAATTTGTAGTACTCCCCCAATGGATGCATCTGAGGCGTTGTTTTCCATCTGGTATTCCCTGTCTTGTTTGGGGTATTGTAGGATGGGAGCTGTCGTGAGCTTTTCTTTGAGGCATCTAAAACGGCAACTGTGGTAAGTTTGACTCCATTAAACTTGACTCCCTGGTGATTGACTCCCTTAAAATTGACTCCCTTGAACTCAACACTATAGTAAAGTGAGAATTCAGCTTTTGCCCTGATCAACAACTGGAAATTGACACTTTTTTAATTAACAGATCTTGATGTACTTAAAAATTTCAATAAAAAAATTAGGCTATACAGGTATGGTATACTAAAGTGACACTAGAGAGCTCAAAAATGCAATAAAAACAGTATTTAATTAATAGAAATAGGGAAAATAAGCAATTATTTATCATTTTACTATGAAATTTACACTCTTCATTATATAAATATTTTTTATTACCATAAAAATTAAAATTCCAATGAAAAAAATAAACACAAACACAACAAATAAATTTATGCAAAATATGAAAAAATATTAATGTTTATTTGATATAGTTCATATAAGCATAACTGTGATTATCATATGTTTTATTTAGAAATTAACAAAAATTAAGATATTTCACTTACTTCCAAATATAAATATTCATCTCAAACTTACCATGTATACATAGAACAATTACTACTATCTAATTAAATTAAAAAAAATAAAAATTAAAACTAAAAACTAAATGATCAAAGCTAATAAGTAAAAATTAAAGTTAAAAAGTTAAAAGTAAAAATCATATAACCAAGCAAGCAAGTTTATTCCTCATCATTCTTTCCCTGTTTCATCTTGGCCCCTTCCAGGAGGGCAGTGACAATAAGCTCAAGCTGATTCTTAAGCTCAGAGGCCTTGTATTTGTGCTTGGCCGCACCCTGGATGTCCTTGGTGAAGAGGGTACAGCGGGTTGTTGGCTTGGTGGGGGGACACAGTTGGAGAGATCACACAGCTTGGAGATGGTTTTCTCCTGCTTGTGCTGCAAGAGGGAAAAGAACTTATTGAATTTTGGGTGGAGCCCAAAGTTGGCCTTGAGGTGTTTGTTGTAAGCCTATAGCGCTGAGGTGGTCTTGAGCTCACCATTCACTGCCGCCTGGTACACATTCCAGCTGGCCTTGGCACAGGCCTTCCCTCGCCTCTGCGTGACAATCTTCCCAATCCACTGGGGCTTGAAGTACTCAAGGGAAGGCTTTAACTCTGGGTGCTTCACTATGTAGGGATTCTTTGAGAGCACCTCAAACCCCATTGCAGTGTGCTCTGGCTTTAAAAAAGCCAAGGCACTAAATTGTGCCAGCACAAATCTGCAGGTGTCCAAAGTATCCCTCTGGCTCAACCTACTAAGTTTGGTGTGGGCCTGAACGTTACAAGCAACTGCTTGGCGGAAGTGGAAGTGGAAGTGGCACCCCTGCACCTCCCTGCTAAACTTATGCTTGAATGCATTGAACTGAGCAGGCTCAAAGTCCATAATGCATACGCAAGGCCCAAGAGCTCTTAGCCTTGCCTTTTCCTCCAAGTCCAGGGTGGTCTGGTCCTTGTCAGAGGCAGGTGGGTTGGCGCGGGTGTAGGGGGAGTCTTCTTGGATTCATCATCATTGGCAGGAGAAAGGAGGGTAATTTCTTGGTGGAGGATGGAGAACACGCAGGTATAGATGGCCTCAGTGGCCCTGGGAAGAAGGAAGAACGCAAGTGGAATCACCAGGATGTCAATCTGGGCATGAACCATCCAGAGCTGCTTGAACATCCGGGGGCAAGGTGCAAAGGTACCATAGACTAGCCAGGTTGACGCTCTTTTCAACTCTGTCAGGTTCTGCTGAGTTGAGTAGCAGATTATACAGTCCTTGGCTGCAGGCCTGTCATCATGAAGCAGGAAGCGCTCCCCACTAGGAAGCTGCTTAAGCTCATGAGTGAGCGTGAGCTCAGAGAAGATGTCAGAAGCCTTGAGGGAGGGGGGATTTGCAGCAATACACTTATTGCTGATGAATTCGACCAACTGCTCCTGTGTTGGTACCAACTTGAGATTGTTGGGTTTGAGATGTTGGAGGGCCTTGATGGCCAGATCTCATGTGCAAAGATGAGAGGATGTGGGTATTACTTGCACAAGGTATCACTTTAACATCCAAGTGATTAGATGATTGGGGGACTCACAAGTGTGCTCCCCCTTCTCCAACGTTACTTTCTCCCAGCCCTTGGTGTTCAACTGGGCCCCACAAGTCTTATCCTTGCAGACAAAGTGCTTGCTTTTGGTCTGCTGCTTTTGGTTGTTGCAATTAAAGATATAATTGTCAGCAATGTAACCAGGGATGCCCTTTACAGACATGATCAGAAAGTACCGGGGGAAGTGTTTGGGAACTTTAAACTCTCTGTCCATGTTGCAAATGTTGTGGATGGCCAGTGGATCCCAAGTCACATGACCAGAAGCTTTAAACTTCTTGGAGTAATCCTCTGGCTCATCTTAGGGGTCAGATGAAGAAGGAGGGGAAGAGCCATTGGGAGGGGGAGGGGAAGGATTCTTTGAGGCCTGCTTGGATGCCTCCTTTTACTTATCATAAGAAGAGGTGGGCTCCTTGGCAGCCTTTTCCTTCTTGGTCTGGCGCTCCTTGGTAGGCTCAGAGTTGGCCTCTGAGTGATAAAATGAGTGGTCAGTAAGATTACCATCTGATTTTTTGGGGGAGGATTTTTGGGAGGAAGGTGAAGGGAATGTAGAAAATGAGGGTGGAGGGGGGAGGAGTGGGAGGAGATGGGGTTGGAGACTTTGCCTTTGCAGGCTTCTTGGCATGCTTGGGGGTAGAGGTAGTTTCTTTGGAGCCTTTGGAGGCTTGGCGCTTAGGCTGCTGGCTGTTCTTGCTTGATTTTGTATAAAGAAAAGTTTAGCATTGTAAATAAAATGATTGAGAAGATATTGCAAACACAAAGAGGTAAAAAAAGCAAAAGTTGAATGAAAAGTATGCAAATAAAGTTTTATTTATAAAAAAACATAAAAAAGTAAATAGAAGCAAAATAGAAACTCAAAGTGTAGATACAAAGGCTAAAACATAGAAAATAAGTGAATTTATGATAAAGCATCAAAGATGTTAGGTTCAGCATAACATCTTATTGTTAAATCAGTGTAAAAGTTTAATTAAAAATCAAAAAATATGAAAATTATATGGAGAGCAGCAGAAAAAGTAGTAGATTATAATAGCAAAAAAAATATTATGTAGAATTTTTTTTATTGAGAGTTGAAAATTCAAAACATAGTAAAGTGTCAAGTTTGGTACTGTCAAACAGCCAGAAAAAGCTGAATTCTCACTGTCGAGTATGCTGGAGGCAAGCAGAAACATCAAATTTACTATGTTTTTTACATATAAAACTTGCTTAAATTTAAACCAAGTTTGAAAGTTAACCCAAAAGCAAGGCAGTTTTGTATGCTCAAAAATAAAAAATACAACATAAGTTAAAAAAGTAAATGAATTGGAATGTGTTTATTAGTGTTTAAGTTATGCTGGGAGGAGCTGGGAGTGAATTATTTACCATAGTGTTGGTTAAAAAGTTAAGAAGCTCTCTATACTAATCCCTAAGTTAAAGTGTCAAGTGGGTGAGTGTTGAGTGGCGCTCATAGTGCGTCACATATTAATTTAGCCTTAATTCCAAGCCTTTGATTAGTTAAATCCAAAACCAATCAGGTGTCAAGTGAATAGAGTTGAACAAATAAAGTGTTGAGTTTCAGTTTTTTATAAATTACATATGAAATCTCTTATAAATTGGGCTTAATTTATGTGGCACCACTTAATCCAAAAATTGGGGAATGATATAATGTAAAACAAGTGGGGTATTTGATTAATATCTTACCACTAAATCCAGTATAGTGGTGCTTGGAAGCCTAATCAACAACTATAGACACTAATAATAAAAATATAATAGTAAATAACAATTTTTATATATGCGCATAAATATTTTATTAATAAAATTAAAATTTGGCTTAAAAAGTGTCAAACTGGTCACTTTTGGGTTTAGAGTGTCAAACACAGGTTTTTTCATTTCTATTAGTAAATTTATTTATGAATTGCCCCTTAAATTGGTATTTTAGCTAACCAATTTATTAAACAGAGTCGAGTTTAAGTAAATTTAACCTTGGTTTTTGGTTTTGAGCCCCTAAATTACTAGTAAAAATTGGCTTAAAATTGGTTAAGCCAAAAATACTAATAGATTCACATATGCGGCACTCAACTCCCTGGTACTCAACACTTTGTTGAGTACCAGGGAGCCGAGTTTAAGGGAGTTGAACTTACCACAGTTGCCTCTAAAACAGAGGTCATATTGGGGGGTCTACACGAACTTAGACTTGGTGCCTGTTATGGCGGACAAGGGGCAGTCAAGACGCCACAGTTGGGTATGAAGTGTTGTACATAGGCCACCATTCCCAAGAAGGTGTGGAGTTCTGACTTGTCCTTGGGGGATGGCATCTTGCAGATGGCCTGTATCTTTTGACTGTTGGGTTTGATGCCGTCTTTTGAGACTATGTGTCCCAAGAAGGGTAGTTGCTCCCAGAAGAACTGGCATTTGGAGGGCTTGACCAACAGTATGTGTTATGTCAAGGTCGCAAAGACTTCTTTCAGGTCTTAGTGGTGTTGTTCCACCAAGGGGCTGTAGACAATAAAATTGTCCAGGTACACTAGGGCATGTTTGCCTATGTGTGGCACAAACACTTTGTTCATGAAGGTTACAAATTTGGACGGGGCATTGGTCATGCCAAAGTTGAGTATCACACATTTGTAGGAACTGTACTTAGTGCAGAAGGCTGTTTTGGGGATTTCTTCCTCATAGATACAAATCTGATTGTAGCCTGCAGTTAGATCAATCTTGGAGAAGACAATGGCTCCTCCTAAGGTGTTGAAGAGGTTGTCAATCAGTGGCAGTGGGTAAAAATTCTTAACTATGACTTTTTTTAAGGCGCGGTAGTCTGTGACCAGGTGTAAGGTATCATCTTTCTTTGCTACAAAGAATAGAGCAGCACCAAAAGGGGACTGTGAGGGGAGGATAATTCCTTTATCCAATGCCTACTTGAGGTAAGCGTTTAGGGTGTCTTCCTTGTTTGGAGTCAGCCTGTAGATGGGGCATGCCTTGGGTACAGCCTCCTTGAGTTAGATGGAGTGTTGGATATGTTTCTTGGGGGGCAGTCCAGGTAACGCTTCCTTAAAGATTTCTGGATGGTGGGCCATAATGTTGCAGTCCTGAGGCCTGGAGGTATCCTGGTGGTCTTTAAAGTGTATGATCTCATACTGAAAGGAGTCCCAGTCAATTACCTTCATATTTTCTTTCTCACTCAAGGTCTCAGTGATGTGTACAAAGACGTGGTCACGTAGGAGTTGGTCCACAGAGTCAGGGTGGATCTGTTGATTGACCCCTTCACGCTTGACAGTCAACACAGAGGTTACCCAGTCTATGTGGGAGTTGTTTTTCTGTAACCAGTCTAGTCCCAGTACAATGTTGAACTTAGGGAAGTCAATGACGGGACCTTGGATGGTGGAGTGGATGTTCTCAAGCATGACAGAGAAGGGGGAAGTTTCCCTTGTCACAGCAATGTGGTGTTCATTAGCCAGGGCCACTTTTTTAATCCACAAAGGATTAGTGGCCATCTTGAACTTATCCACAAAGCTACTGTTGACTAAGGTTCAATCTGCGCCCAAGTCCAGGAGTGCTGAGCCTGTGTAACTGCAAAAGCGGAAAGGATAGGACATCAATTTATTGGGATGTCTGGCAATGGTGTTTAGTACCAGGTCCTCTGAGGGCACTTGGATCATTGGGCATTGGTCTACGTCCTCAGTTTGGTATTCATTTTTGGGCAAGTCAGGGGTTGTGTGGGGAGAGCTTGGCTTGCTTAGTGCTCTCCCCAGGCTTTTCCCTCATCTTGGTTGCCTTGTGTGGTGGTGACACAGAAATGGGTGCAATTTGACTGGCCATTGTTTTCATTTCCATGCCTATTTGAACCCATAGGTTTGTGATTGGTGTTGTTTCTGTTGCCTCCAGGAGGTGGTCAAGCAGAGCGCCCGCTTGGATAGGAATCCTTGGGTCTTTCTTGTTTCCCAGTCTGTGCCTTGTGCAGAGCGTTGGATGTTTGTTCCGCTTTTTCCACTTCACAGTACAGGATTTGCAAGTTAGTCACCTTATCCAGGTTCACATGTCTCATCACGTGCAACTTGAGGGCGTTGTAGTACATGAGGTGTGTGGCTGGGGTGTCAAAGGCCATGTCAGATGGAGCACAAAGACAGAGTTCCTCATAGGCGTAGGTGAGTTCTTTAATGGTGCCTGTCTGGGTCAGGCTCTTTACTTGGCGTATGATCATGAGTGTTATATCTTTAAGCACAAACCTTGCCAGGAAGTCTTGCTTAAAGGTATCCCAGTTCTTGTCAGTGTGCTATTTGTGCCACTTATCACACCAAGTGCCAGCATCATGGATCAGGCAAATGGAAATCTCTGCAATCCAAAATTGCTGTGGGCATTCCATCTGAGCCAGCTTACTCTGGGCGGACTGGATCCATGTGTCAGTGTTGTTATTGGTCCCAGCAAAGGGTTCCAAGGCGGCGCTTTGAAGCCTTTGCACTACATATGGAGGCATGGTGGTTTCATCAGCTGGTTGCGGCATTGAGGAGGGAGCCTGAAAGAAACCTTGTGCAGACATGGTATTGAAGGCGGGTAGGGGGATTACCGTGTTTTGGTATAGGATGAAACCATCAGGTAACTTGGTACCAGGAGTATACAGAGTCCAGTTGGGGAGGAGGCCAGACATGATTCTATTGAGGATTTTTTGGCTGCAGCATGTGCGGGCAACAGGCGGAATTTTTAAGATAAGGTAGGATGGAGAACCTACCTGTGCTACCAATGTTGTAACTGTGCTGTTTTAGCAGAGTTACATGGGGAAAATATTTAGAAGCTAGATAATAATCTTTATTGAGAGATAGTGATTATATAGCTCATGTGAATCAAGGATAACAGGAACAAGATTGGTGATCACCCAGCTGGATGGAAGAAGGAGGTGGCTTGATCCTGATAATGAGTCAAGCGCCAAATTGAGGTATCTACAGTAAAGGATCATCATCTGTTCATGTTGTTGGATTTGGTAATTTGAGTTGGCTTCCTAGTTTGGCTTTGGGTGACCAGATAATTGGATTGCAGGTCAAAAAACCGCTTGGTTGGAACCTTGTTGGCGGGTTGAGCCTGCGGTTTTGACATAACTTAAATTTTTAAAATGCATCCTGTAGTTAGATTTTTGCGCTACATTCCCTACAATCTAATTCTCAGCCAGATTACTACTGGAAGATAGGGCCCTGCAGTTGGAACTTCATTATTGGCACCACCCAATGTTAATTTCATGCCTGCCAATCTTGGAGTTGTACCCCCTCTCTTTGAAACTGAAAATTTTGTTGCATCTCAATGTCATGAATTTATTCTGAAGACACTCTGATGCTTTCACAGGCTATTTATCTTGGGCTAATTTGGTTATGATTAATTTTTTTACTTAATACTAGTATCTCAATCGGAAATTTTAAAAAATGGTATCTGAAGCCATGTTGGTGGTTAGTCATTAACTCTATGTGTATTTGGGTGGTAATTCCTCACCACTTAGAAACGTCTTCTTACTATCCCACAATTTCTGTCACAGCCACACTTCATAGCTCTAGATGCATATTCTTGTCATTAGTAATTTAGTTCTGACTAATCACACAGATGAAAAAATAAAGCAATGGCAGTAATTTCCCCCAAAATCTACTAACCAATGTCACAATCACCTTCTTCTTGTCCCGTATATTAGACAATATTATTTTTATCAAATTATAAACTGTAATTAAATGTCCAGGGTTCCGGGATTATAGGGGGAAAGAGCACTCCCAAGGGTAATAAGAAGCAAAAGCAGGGTACATTCATGGGTAAATTACTAGTACTGTAAATTCAGAATCTGAACGTAAAAATGCGGGATTGTCAAATCCTTGGTCCAAATTTTGAATTACTTTTGCAGGATGGTCATTTTTAATTAAATTGATTTTTTTGAGTATTTATTTGAATATTTGAAAATGCAGGAACTCATAGACACTTTGCAAAGTTCAAGTTGAACTGCATATTTCCAATAGACAAAATAAATGAACTGGAATCAGATTTGAAGCGTTCAAATCCATCAGCCATTTTCATTTAGTGTACTATGTTTTTTGAAATTGCGGGATTGTCAAATCCAAGAACCAAATTTCAAATCACTTTTGAATACCACTAGTAAACTCAGATATTAATTGCGGGAACTGGAATCCAAATTTAATGTACACCAAGCACACTAGGAAACACCAACCCAAATAAAGAAGCTCCACCACAACTAAAATAAAACTAAAAATTCAATATCAATAACCATGTTTAGACATAAAAAGTGATTGATCTTTAAAATTATCCAAACCCGGAAAGTATACAATATTATTCACTTCAAATCACAGATATAGAAATTCTGTTACTATTCAAGGCTAAATCAAGAGAAAACAACTACCCACAACTAAACCAATAAATCCAAATAAATACATATTTAATCTAATATATATATTTTTATTTTATTTTTATGGACCGTCAATTGCATTCCCAACCCGCTCCTGCACCAGCCCGCAGGGTAGCCTGTCCACAAGGGCGTCCCAGAGGGTCCAAGAACAGACCCAGAACCAAACTTGAGGGGAGTCATGCCAATACACAGGCCTCCTAAGGTGTCAGCGTCAGCCAACCTTCTCTCTCATCCCAAGCCAGAACTACCAGCTTGAATCCCAGGCAGAAGCCACTCTCCAGGCCTGCTACCAAAGTCTCCTACACCAGGGACACTGGGAACACTGAGGTTACTTACACCTCTGCCGTTTACCCAGTTGTCACCTGGCCTGCACTCTTGACCCAAGAGTTGCCACTTCCTGCCCCTGTGTCTTTAACACCACCTACTAGCCGTTGGTAGCCACTGTTGAGCCATCTGCACCTGTGATCTATTTCACCATTGACGGCGCCAGTGCAACCAAGCGTGATCCCACCTTCTACACAAAGGTCCCTGTCCCTTGTGTTGAGCCTGGTAGCCAGGATGCTGTGGTACCTGCTAAGGGCCGGCGTTGGTTGACAGATAGTGAGTGTGAAGCTCTCCTCAACTGCTTGAATGGGGGAATGATGGTTTGGGATGTTGCATCCTGATTTGGTGTCATGGCCAGATACATTACTGACATCAACACCAAGTATGGCAATACCGGCAAATTGCAGAATCCACCAAGGCTAAGCGGCAGCCCAAACTCCTTCAGCCCGTTCATATTGATGCAATCAAGCAGTGGGTAGCCAAGGATTGCCACCTGGACACGCTTGCTGTCCAATCAATGCTTGCTATAGAGTTTGGGCTTTCTGTTTCTAAAACCCTTGTTTACAAAACAATGGTTGATTTGGGCTTCTTTTGGAAGGTGCTTGGAGTTTCTCTGTATAATAGGAACAGTGAAAAGACCATCAAGAATCAACGCATTTATGCCAAGACATATCTGGCACTAAAGGAGACTGGCAACATACAGTTCTTCTATATCAACAAATCATTGTTTTCCTCCTCACTCAGGTCTAGGCATGGGTGGGTCAAGAAGGGGTCTAAGGACGGTGTAGCCCATTGTGCAGCTGTCTGTTCCCAGACCTATTCAATGGTTGCGCTTCTTGGTCCTTGCAGGTTAGATCAATACCAGATGAGTAAAGGCTCCCATAACAGCAGGACCTTTCTCAATTTTCTCCGAGCTTTCAAGGAGTACCTTTTGATAAATTATAGCGGCACAACTAATGTTGCTGTGCTTGATAATGTTGGGCTCCACAAAGTGGATCTGGTTGTGTCCGAGTTCCCCCCCATTGACAAGAATAGTCACTCCTCCAGCCACCGCCTTGCTGATTGTCCAATGAGACTTCTCTTCCTCCCACTATATTCCCCATTCCTGAATCCAATTGAGGAGTTGTTTGGTTGGATCAAGAATAAGGTGAAACAAGGCCTTCTTCAGGACACTGAGGACCTATTCAATATTCTTGAGGTCAGCCAATTTGTGATGCCACCCAATGTGGTGGCAGCTTTCTATGAGCACTCAGAATCCTTCCTTCCAAAAGCCCTGGCCTCTGAGCCAATCAGATAAATGGGCTCTCTGGGTTTAATTTGTTTTTATTTTTTTTATTAGGTCTCAAAAATTATTATTTAGATATATAATAATGTGATGTTTGATTGTATTATAGACATATAAGAATGCATAGAAAAGGTAAGTAAAATTAACTATACTAGGTATGAAGAATATATTTTTATTATAATGCATTGAATATTATATTGACTGTTGCACTAACAAATGAGTAAATTAAAAAAAGATAGAAATATAATTATTTTATTTAAATAATTGTTAATTGTTAATGGTACTTTGGCTTTTTTAAGCCACAAATTGGACATTACATGTCATCATATGATCCTTGTTATTTCAGTGCCACTATAGCCACACAACACAGAAACCAATGATTTTTATGTATTGCTTACTAATTAGTACTTAGCACGTGGGTCAAGCATATCAAATATGTTTATCAAATCACATTACAAGGGAAAGGTAATTTGAGTTCAAAACAATCATTTGTTTAGAATATAAGTGGAGCAGGCACATGGTGCGGATAAATTCAATTCTTGATGTTTATCTACGTGATAAATAAACCCGTATTCAATGAGCTAATAAATAAAACATTTTTAACTTATTTTTAATATCTGACGTGCTCACAACTTTAACTAATGGCTTGTAATATATTTATATATATTAATATTATAATTTACATACTATAAGTTAAAATAAAAATAAAAATATTAAAAGTAAAATTATAATTATAAATTGTAAAAGTTAAATATTAAAGTTTGAATATGTGAAATTTAACTATTTTTAATAAATTGTGCTTTATTCAATATCAAAATATTTGATATTAAAAATTTTAATAATGTAATATAAATTATTAAAATTTTAATATTAACTTTTAGATACTAAATTTTTAAATTTTTAAATATGTACTATTAAAATTTTTATAGTAAAATTTTAATATTACATATTTCAATATTAAAAAATTTAGTATTAAAATATAAAAAGGTAAAAAAATGTAATTTGCAAGGGGAAAATATTTATTGGGGGATGTTGATTGCAAAGGGAATGTGATTATTCCAGGGAATTATACCTTAAAATTAAGTTTTTGGCTAAAGCATCTAATTGGATCCACGTACTCTTCTGTGTATGGTGGACAACCCTGGATGTGATTGCTAGAGGGGTGGCGCCCTGTACCCCGGTGGTTGTTGATTGTTTGATAAAAGGCAGACGGGTGAGGGAATCAATCAGTATGTTTTTTAAGGGGCACGTAGTACCTGTATAACATTATCAATGCAAAGGAGTCATATAGGACATGCTTGACTGTCCTATACCCCCACAGTGTCTTCTGGCGTTTGAGTGCTAAGCAGCATATGTCTATTTGAATAGGTACATCCTCAAACTTTTTGATGTTGGTTTTTAATATGCAGTGGAGGAGGATTCCCAGTTATACTGCAACATGGATTATTTGTGAGGTATAATTTTCCAAGAACATGCATAATTTTTTGAGTTTTTGCACTAACCTATTAATATAGGATGTTTGATTGAACTTGAAGAGAGTTCCGGGGGGCACCTAACTTGTATCAGCCCCTAGGCCTCTACAAATGAAATAAACAAAGGTTTAAAATTATTCACAAGGACTGCATCCCTGACTTTATTTGATAGTGCCTTAAATACTTCATTGAAAATTGCAGATTTCAAATATTCATTTCCAATTTGAAAGTCAGTTTTTATTAAATTCTTTTTGTATTCATTGATGTTAGTGAAGGGGAATCATTGAATGCTTTTGTATATGTATTCATCAAAGTTCAGTTTGATATCCCCGCAAATTTCATTCATTTCTTTGATTTTGATAGTTGATCCTAGTTCATATGCTTCCCTTATCCATAGCAAGCACCCTGTGGGTGGTGAATATTCCCTATTTTGAGCTTCACTATTAAAAAACATATTCATATTCTGCTGAACTATTTTATTTATTTGGTTTTTATTTGTTTGTTTTACAGGGGCCACCAGTGACTGGTAACCCCCGTAAAACCAACTCGGCATATAAGCTGCCACTTCCACGGCCTCATCCCCATTCCTGGTGATGACTAAAATAAATATAAGTAGAACATAAAAAGACTTAATAATTGTTTCCCCTGTGGCCCCCTCAGCCACAGGCGCCATATTGGCAAACTTCATGAGCGTTGGATGCTCTTCATTAATTTTCCTAGGCTTAATTTTTCTTATATTTCTTGCTACTTGTGCTTCTTCTTGGTTTTCATTTGATAAAGCTTCTATATTTCTTGAAGCACTTCTGCTTCTTGCTTGTATTTCATTTTCATCTGTTTCCATTTGGTTGGTTTCTTCTTCATTGGTGTTGGTTTCCTTTTGAATTTATGTTCCTTTGAATAGTTTGATCTTATTGTTTTCTTTGGCCCCCTGCCAGAACTCCCACAAATTGTAGGCTGTGTTGTTGAACTTTAGAATTGATAAAATAGTTCCCTGTAGATTAAGTAATTTTTCTTTATTCTTTTCATCTATAATATTTCCCAACTTATCCAGAGCATCTTCTTTTGACTGTATCAGTGGCTAGCCCTTGTTACCCAGCTTCCCTGTCACAATTGCCCTGATATTTCTTACTATCTCAACAACCTTTTGAAGGTGTGCTTCTAACTTGTTGATTAAGTTTTAGATTGTTGACATATTGTTTGAATCTCATAAAAAACTGGTTTTTGTAATACTATGTTCAGTGCATAAGATATTTTTCATCATCATTAATAAATTAAAGATAATAAACATAAATATTGGATTGGAATATTGCAATTAGACGTCAACTCTTGATATTTTGGTATTATGTGCATAACTCAATGCATTTTGTTTAATGAAATTCATTGTAAGCTTGGCCTTTTTTCATTGTAATTTATTGAAATTGACTGTGTTTATATTAGAGAGCCATTAACGCTTAGTACAAATATTGATACATAGTGCATTTTATAGCCTGTATATTTACCTATTGGTAATAATTCTGTAAACTTTTCAGTCAGATTTTGCGAGGTAATAATAATGTAATGTGTTAATAAATTACTGTTCATTGTCATTAATTGGCTGATTTTCTTTGCTGTGTCAATTGTGCATTTTCTGATATTTCAGCACTAGTATCCAATTGGTAGGCTTCACATACAATTGCACAAGCAATAGGAAAACAAGCCACCACCCCAACCACATTGAGTCTTGGGGTGGCAGCTTGTTTTCCTATTGCTTTTGCAATTGGATGTGAAGCCTACCAATTGGATACTAGTGTGGAAATATCAGAAAATGCACAATTGACACAGCAAAGAAAATCAGCCAATTAATGACAATGAACAGTAATTTATTAACACATTACATTATTATTACCTCGCAAAATCTGACTGAAAAGTTTACAGAATTATTACCAATAGGTAAATATACAGGCTGTAAAATACACTATGTATCAATATTTGTTCTAAGCGTTAATGGCTCTCTAATATAAACACAGTCCATTTCAATAAATTACAATGAAAAAAGGCCAAGTTTACAATGAATTTTATTAAACAAAATGCATTGAGTTATGCACATAATATCAAAATATCAAGAGTTGACGTCTAATTGCAATATTCTAATCCAATATTTATGTTTATTGTCTTTAATTTATTAATGATGATGAAAAATATGTATGCTCATAATTTTAAGCTATTTGTAAAATGTACAACATTGTATTAATTATGGGAAATGTTGATAATGTAAAAATAAAGTATTATTAATTATGAATTAAAAGAGAGATATCAATTTTAATAAGTTGTCACAAGAAAAGCTTTATTTACTAATCAAAGGACGGGAAGGGAAGGGAATGGGCAGAATGAACGTTGCCTTCATCTGCGCCTGTGAGAGGGGCGGCATCAGAGATAGTGGGGAGGGAATGGGTGGTGGTTTGGGAGTCAGGGTTGGAAGGCAGGTGGCTTGATGGGGGGTTGGGGAGGAAGGGTTTGTTGACTGGGAAGGGGAAGCAAGAGCTGATTGCTTCAATTGCTCAAATTCTTCTTCTGTCACGTATGCAGGCTTGAAAAAATGGATGGACTGGCATGGGGAAGACGGGGGTCCTTTCTGGACTTATCATTATCACTTGCATAGAAGATGATGAGGTCAAATAAGTCCTGGACACACACAGAAGGGAAAAGCTCATACCCTTTATCAATTCAGGTGCATAGTTTGTTGTAGGTGGCAGGCTTTAAGCGCCTGAGGGCAGAGCCAAAATTGTAGAGACATACATCTGCAAGATGCATGTTGGCGTAGTTGATGGGGTAGGACCAGCAAGTATGCCCGCAGCCCTGATTTCTTGTGTAACCCATTCCCGCTGCTCCATCTCTGCACTCAGAACAACTGTGTGCATGGTGTTTTGTGTGGCCCACTCCTCCAGCATTGCCTTGAGCTCTGTCTGGTAGGCATACCCATCTGCGGTGTTTGATATTGCCAAGTAATAATTGACGCCCAATGGGGAAACTGCCAATAAAACCCCAACAAAACAATACAAGATTGGGCCACGCTTGTACACGTCAGACTGGATACGCTTCTCTCCAAAGTCTTGGATACTTGCAGAAATCTTAGCGTATGATAGGAAGATGACGTCATTACGGGCCCTCATTTCCCTTTCTTTGATAAAATTGATAATAGTTGAATTGTAGGGGTCAGTGTCACCCAAAATGGAGCCACTGAGAACTTGAATGGACAAGCTTCTAGCAGCAATCACAACTCTGTGCATCCACAAATTCACCGTTTTTTTGTTGGTGAAGATGCCGTGGAGTCCCAACTGGAGATGTACCTGGACCAGGGGCATCCGTGGGTCATGTTCCATAATGGCCATCATAAGGGGATGGGCTGTGTCACCTTTGGTTGAAGTACAGGCACCAGTCAGGGTCTTCTTGGTAGGGGGGCCACAGTTGGTGTGGGCTCGCAGGGTTGTAGCCACAGTGGACTTAGCAACCCCCATCACAGCCGCAATTTCCTCAAGGGACAAAGCGTCCCTTGCTTTTCAACCATTTCAAGAACAATCTCCAGAGTGATTGGTTTTCTTTTGCGTCTTGCAGGCTGATTGGCTGGGGGAGGAATATGTCCATCTTGTGAACTGACAATGCCATCTGATTGGCTGTTTCAGGGTCCTGGGCTCTCTGGGTGACCCCATGGCTAAAAAAGCTGGTTCTGGATGCCATTGTTGATACATGATCTGGGTTAGCAGCTGCCTGTGTGTGATGGGCAAACAAGGCCATGCTTGAGGATGCGGGAGAAAGAACAGACTCCTGGGTGTGTCTTGCGGAGGGGAATGCGGGTTGGGAGTGGCCATAGAGGGAGGCTTCACTATTAGAAGACCCAGTGTAGCCCTGCATAATTTCTTCAAGGCCAGGGAACAGCTTGTTGACTTGGTTGTTGTTGAAAGAAGACATAATAAATTTTTATTATAAATTTTTAAAATTCAAAAAGAGATGTGTATATTTTAGTCAATTTTATTGTTAAGTATGTTAATTTTGTGAATAGTAGGATCTAAATTTTAGCTGTCCTAAATTGGAATAGGGTGATTTTTGAGAATGCCTATGATTCCTAAAAGAATCAGCACAAATCCACTCTAGATTCTTTAACATCCTTTTTGAGACACCCATAAATTATATCTATTTCAAATTCCTCACAATTATGATTTGAAACATGGTTCTTGGATTTAACAATCCTGTAGTTTCAGATTTGTTAATTTTTACATTATGTCTATGATTTGTTTGAAATACAGGAAATCTCAAATTGGACATTAGAATCCCGCTTTATGACATGTATCCCACATTTGTTTGTTGGGTTTTGTCTTTTGTTAGTTGAGTTATCTGCTCAAGAGATTCAAAATTTGCCAATTTAAATAAACCTAAAAAAGTCAAATTAAATGGTTAATTTTATTAAATATTTTACTTTTCACTCAGCTGAGTTGCCCACAAAAGTGATTCAAAATTTGGACCAAGGATTTGGCAATCCCGCATTTTTACGTTCAGATTCTGAATTTACAGTAGCTTCCTCAAAGGATATAATACTTTACTAATCCTTGTCCACTGAACTGATGAGTACATATATGTCAGATTTTACTAAGACCTTCAAAATATCTGGAACTTGGCTATTTCAAAATACTGCATATTGCTGAGTCATCAAATAAAATGTGGTGAAGAGGCATCAGAGAATATTTAACCAGGTTGGCTCTGTGTCAATATTCCCTTCTGGTCATTATGATGTATACTTGAAGGATGTATTATTATACAACATTACAGAAAAGATCCAAGAGTTTAACCCTAAGTTATTCAATCAGGTGCTTATTGCTGTCACCAATCATACCAGGATTTTCATGCTTCAGAAGGCTGCTGAAATATTCACCAAGCTGGCCCTCAACACCAATAGCAGTAGCTAATCATCTAAGGATACACAGCTGTTTAATTGTGAGTCTTCATTATACCAGCTAACCATAGTAACTTTCAAGCAGGATTATGATGTCATACATCACCAATTTCTTTAAGCCATCCAAGGCATCTACATGCCCCTAGTAGCTCCCACTGCCCCAATCCTCAGTCAACCTTCCCAGACCAACAAAGTCCAAACCACTTCATGCCAAGCTAGTAATTCCCCCACCACCCAGCCCACAAACTAGTTTGCCTCTTCTGCTCCCTTATTTTACCAAAAAAAAACCCTATTCTACCAAAAAATATTACTTTTCTATGCAATATAAACTACTTTTATTTTTATTATTTTTTGATGTGATAATATACTAAGAACATTTAAAAATAGTGCTTGTGAGATTAGGCTTATTGACCATAAATGATCAGGCTAATCATTGCACGCAGATCTTATCAGTTACACCCTGTATTATCACTATAATCTCATTTTATTAAGTGCAGTAATTATACGCCGTACAATCACTAGTTTATTATAATTGATATGACAATCATATTAACATATAAAAGTCTGCTGATATTGTTATCATCAATAACTATAAGCTTTATAATCACTAGTTTATTATAATTGATACTGTAAATTCATAACCTAAAGATAAAAATGCGGGATTGTCAAATTCTTTTGCGTGAACTCACCAACTTAATGGAGTAATTTTCATCCCAGAACAACTTATTTTTTATATAAAAGGATGAAAAATAATCCAGTAAGTTGTTGATTTCATTTAAAAGAATTTGGTAATCCCGCATTTTTACCTTTAGGTTCTGAATCTACAAAATGCTTATTATACAGCGTATAATTGTCAGCCGCTATAGTAATCTCAGTGGATACATGTCGTGTAATCACTAGATCATCAATTGTATACCTATCATTCCATCCTACTAGACGTGATATCAACTCAACCCCACCCAACCTGAAAGGTGTATATGCGTTTATCAAACAAGTGATGTGTCAAAGGTTAGGAAATACCGGGTTTGGGTCAGCATTACACTGCATATAATTGGTTCCTTATTATTTTGGTTCAGAATTATTTGGCTGATAATTCATGAGTCAATATTGGATTTTGTCAGCCATTATGTGGTGTATAATCACCAATTCAATATTTCATATTAACAAGCGTGGTGTGGCAGGCGGGATGTCAAAAGAACAAAGCAAAGCTATGCTTGCTTTGCCCTTTTACGGCATCTCACCTGGGTACGCGTCCAGGTATCCTAGCTGATTTTTTTGTTTTTTAGATTAGCTAACTTTTAAATCTTTATCTTATAATATGTCTGGTAAAAGGAAAGGTGTGTAATGTAGGCTTCCAAAAGAGCAAAGCTTTGCTACACTCAGCTTCACTCTTTTACGGCAGCCCACTGGTATGTGTTTCCAGCTATAGGTGGCAAAGACTATTATCAAAGAGGGGTGTGAATTTATATTTTTTGGATTTTAAATTTTAAACGTTTTTGGTCTTTTAATTATCTTTATCATAAATCTTTTGAGTGAACCCCAGGGGTGATATCAGCCTGCTATAATGCATCCCTGGTCTCATACCTAGTAAGAACCTGTTTAAAGATACAGCCTCCTTATGGTTTGTTGGTAAAAATTATATAGATTTGTTAATGAAAAATATCAGAAACCTAATGAGTATATAAAGTTGAGCAGTGAGCAGGCTACCAAAAGAAAAAAGCTATGCTAACTCAGCTCTATTATTCACAGCTTCACACTGTTTTCTTTTCTTTTTTCCCTAGCAGAAATATCTTTTTTGTAATTCAGTATGTCTTTTTTAAATTTATTTACTATTCTGGTTGTTAAAAGATGATTTAATGATATCTAAAGTAGTTTTTAATATAAAAATGATAGCTTTATTATGATTGCTACTTTTAATTAAAGAAGTATGGGTGTATGCTTTGTAAATACTCTATTATACTATTATCAAGGCTTTATTAGAGTTTTTTACCTTTTATTATGCATTATATTTTGACATTTAAAAGACTGGAGATTAATTAAAAAAACTTTTAAGAGCTTTTGAGATACACAGACAAACCCAAACATACTGTAAATTCAGAACATGAATGTAAAATGCGGGATTGTAAAATCCTTAGTCCAAATTTCAAATCACTTTTGCAGGCAACTCAGCTGAGAGAAAAATAAAACACTTAATAAAATCAACCCTTTACTTTGTCTTTTTTGTTTATTTAAATTTTCACATTTGAATTGCTACAGCAGATAACTCAACTTACAAAAGACAAAAACTCAGCAAATAAATGAAGGATACATGAATCAGAAATGCGGGATTCTTATGTACAATTTGAGATTTTTTGTATGTCAAACAAATCATAGACATCATGTAAGAATTAACAAATCTGAAATTGCGGGATTGTCAAATTCAAGTGTTGTAACTGTGCTGTTTTAGCAGAGTTACATGGGGAAAAATATTTAGAAACTAGATAATAATCTTTATTTGAGATAGTGATTATATAGCTCATGTGAATCAATGAATGTAGAAAAAAAGATTGGTGATCACACGGTTGGATGGAAGAAGGGGGTGGCTTGATCCTGATAATGAGTCAAGCGCCAAATCAAGGTATCCACTGTAAAGAATCATCATCTGTTCATGTTGTTGAATATGGTAATTTGAGTTGACTTCCTAGTCTGGCTTTGGGTGACCGGATAATTGAATTGCAGGTCACAAACCCGCTAGGTTGGAACCTTGCTGGCGGGTCAAGCCTGCGGTTTCAACACACACACCCCCGGCTGAAGGTCAGCCTCCTCTGGGGGCAGGTTGTCAGGGAGGTTGTCAGGAGCCCGGGCGCTGTATTGAACCAGTTGTTGTTCTGTGGCAGGCAGGGCGGTTTCTTGTTGTTTCTGTCTTGCTTTGCAGGATTGTAGGCAATTGTGGTGTAAGGTCTTGTCTTGCTTGCGGTTCTAAGCCCTTGCACAAGGTAAGTGTTATTGTTGTTTACCTTCAGAATGATTGCTGGCCCTACTTTCTTGGGCGTAGTTTGCACTTGTCAACATTCATGACCCAAACCTTGTCCCCAACTTCATGTCTATTGTGGGTGAGGAAAAATCTCTTTTGTGGGCGTTCTTTTTCTTTAGCTGCTTGCTTGTTGTTGGCCTCTAGTACTTGAGGATCTGAGCGAGGGGGGACTTGACTTGGAATTTCCAACTTGGGTCCTGTCAATGCTTGAATGATATTTGGCTATGTGAATATACCAGTTCAAACAGGCTTTTTCCAGTGGATCTGTTTACTTGGGTTTGGCGCACATGTAATGCATTTGGTAGCTGCTTATACCAGTCTTCAGGTCTCCTGGCAGTGAGTTTGGCTAGGGCTTGCACAAGGCTATCATTAAGCCGCTATATGCGTCCATTGGCCTGTGGGTGGTATGGTGTTGTGATGGTGTGTTTGACCCCATTCTTGGTGAGGTACACATTGGTGTCTTTGGAGGTCAATTCTTTGCCTCTATTGGTTATCAGGAGTTCTGGCTTTCCAAACCTGCTGATTATTTCTTTGCCAATAAATTGTTGGATGTCGTTGCTGGTGTGTGCCTTCACCGCTTGGGCTACTGGCCACCTTGTAGCAAAGTCAATGGCTGTGATAATGTATTTTATGTTATTGTGCTTTCCTGGCATGGGGCCCACAATGTCAAGAGCCCATACTTTGAACGGTAGTTGGGTCCAAATGGGAAGTGCAGACTTAGGTGGGGTTTTGCTTTTAGCAAACTTTTTTGCAAACTTCTCACTGTTCTAATACTTCCTGGACATTGTAGTATAAAGTTGGCCACCAGGCTTTATGCTTTAGGAACTTGTATAGATTTTGGCTTTTAGTATGTCCAAGATCTCTGTGGTAGCAAAGAATGGTGTTGACTTGCTGATGTGTGGAATGTAGGGAATGATCGTGCCATCTGTCATTTTTTTGTGGAAATTCCTGTATATGTCAGAAAAGAGATGTTCATTCTTGATGACTGTTTCTTTGATGATATTGGTTGTGCCTGAAGGGAATCCTTTGTCTTTTTTACGTAGCACTAAGAGAGGCCAGTCTGGGTTGAGCCCATTATCTCCTCTTGAAGCACAGACATACAGGCGGGACAGGGCGTCTGCCATGGCAAGTTTGGCCCCGGGCTTATATTAAATGAGCATGTTAAACCTTTCTAATATTTCCATCCACCTTGCTTGGCGGCGTGATAGGTTTGCTTGTGTTTTGAAATAGATGAGCAACTTGTGATCTGTTAGTGCTGTGAATTCTTCCTGCCGTTCTAGGTAGCAGTGCCATTTGACTAGACAATGTACAATGGCCAGTAGTTCCATGTTGTGGATAGGGTATTGACACTTGCCATCTGTCAGTTTGTGCAATTATTAGGCTACAGGCAGGAAGTCACCATCACTATTCTTAATTTGTAGTACTCCCCCAATGGATGCATCTGAGGCATTGGTTTCCATCTGGTATTCTCTGTCTTGTTTGGGGTTTTGTAGATGGGAGCTGTTGTGAGCTTTTCTTTGAGGCATCTAAAACAGAGGCCACGTTGGGGGGTCCATATGAACTTAGACTTGGCGCTTGTTATGGCGGTCAAGGGGGCAGTCAAGACGCCACAGTTGGGTATGAAGCGTTGTACATAGGCCACCATTCCCAAGAAGGTGCGGAGTTCTGACTTGTCCTTGGGAGGTGGCATCTTGCAGATGGCTTGTATCTTTTGACTGTCAGGTTTGATGCCGTCTTTTGAGACTATGTGTCCCAAGAAGGATAGTTGCTCCCAGAAGAACTGGCATTTGGAGGGCTTGGCCAACATTTTGTGTTGTGCCAAGGTTGCAAAGACTTCTTCCAGGTCTTAGTGGTGTTGTTCCACCAAGGGGCTGTAGACAATAATATTTTCCAGGTACACTAGGGCATGTTTGCCTATGTGTGGCGCAAACACTTTGTTCATGAAGGTTACAAAAGTGAACAGGGCATTGGTCATGCCAAAGTTGAGTACCACACATTTGTAGGAACTGTACTTAGTGCAGAAGGCTGTCTTGGGGATGTCTTCCTCCTTGATACAAATCTGATTGTATCCTGCAATTAGATCAATCTTGTAGAAGACAATGGCTCCTCCCAAGGCGTCAAAAAGGTCATCAATCAGTGGCAGTGGGTAGCAATTCTTAATGGTGACTTTGTTTAAGGCGCAGTAGTCTGTGACCAGGCGTTGTGACAGAAATCACTGGATAATATGAAGCCGTTTCTAAACAATGGGGAATTATCATCCAAATCCACATAGAATTGATGATTAACCACCCAGGCGGCTTTAAATATCTTTTTGTGAAATTTCCAATTGAAACTCCAGGATTAAGTAGAACAATCAATCCTAACCAGAGTAAACCAAGATAAAGGACCTGGGAAAGCATCAATGCATCTTCAGCGCAGAATTCTGGGCATTGAGAAGTGACACAATTTTCATTTTCCAGAATGGGGGAAGGAGCTACAAAATTGGCTGACATTAAATTAACATTTTGCGGCGCCCTCAACAAAGTTCCAGATGCTGGGGCCCATCTTCCTGAAATGATTCTGTTCAGAATCAGATTGTACGGGATATACCGCAACAACCCAAGCACAGGATGCATTTTTAAAACTTAAAATTAGAACTTTGGATAATTGATTTTTATTGAGTAAATTTAGAAGGACTCAACTCTTAGAGTTGAAACAGGGAAAATTATTCAATAAATACCAGAAAAATTGACTAAGCAATACCACCTGAGTCTTGATCTCCTATTCCTTTGGCATCTTCAAGTAAGTATCTAGTCCAGGTTGCAAAGAACCCTTGCGTGACCAGTTTCTGACAACCATGCTGATTAATAAGCTTATATTGGGTGACCCTCATATTACGTCAATTTATCAACATCAGTTTGCAAGGGGGAGCTGGTTTCAGCTGGCAGACTGGAGCAGCATGTGACCCATTTTTGATTAACTTTTTGGTTTAAATCTGTTAACTCAGTCAATTTTGATATAGGTTTTCTGGCCTTCTGTGGCTTCTTACTTGGACAGACAATACCCAGTATTATGGAACCTACCGTGACAGGCGTAAGGTACCGTCCTTTTTAGCCACAAAGAATACGGCGGCTCCAAAGGGAGAATGTGAGAGGTGGATAAGTCCTTTTTCTAGTGCCTCCTTGAGATAGGCGCTCAGGGCATTGTCCTTGTTTGGGGTCAGCCTGTAAATGAGGCGTTCCTTGGGTATAGCCCCCTTGAGTTGGATAGAGTGTTGAATGTGCTTCTCAGGGGGTAGCCCAGGTAACGCTTTCTTAAAGATTTCTGGATGGGGGGCACAATGCTGCAGTCTTGAGGTGTGGAGGTATCATGTTGGTCCTTGAAGTGTATGATTTCATACTGACAAGAATCCAAGTCAATTTCTTTCAGGTTTTCCTTCTTGTCCAGAGTCTCTGTGATGTGCACAAAGACGTGGTCATGTAGGAGTTGGTCCACAGAGTCAGGGTAGATCTGGTGGTTGACGCCTTCACGCTTGATGGTCAACACGGAAGTTGCCCAGTCCATTTGGGGGTTGTTTTTCCGTAACCAGTCTAGTCCCAGTACAATGTCAAACTTAGGGAAGTCAATGACAGGACCTTGGATGGTGGAGTGGAGGTTCTCTAGCATGACAGAGAAAGAGGCAGTTTCCTTTATCAGGGCAATGTGGTGTTCATTAGCCAGGACCACATTTTTAATCTGCAAAGGATTAGTGGCCAGCTTGAATTTATCCACAAAGCTACTGTTGACTAAGGTTCAATCTGCACCTGAGTCCAGAAGGGCTGAGCCTGTGTAACAGCAAAAGCAAAAAGGATAGGACATCAATTTATTGGGATGTCTGACTATGGTGTACAGTACCAGGTCTTCCGAGGGCACTTGGATCATTGGACATTGGTCCACGTCCTCAGGTTGGTATTCATTGTTGGGCAAGTCAGGAAATGTGTGGGGAGAGCTTGTCTTGCTTAGTGCTCTCCCCGGGCTTTTCCCTCCTCTTGGTTGCCTTGGGTGGTGGTGACATAGAAATGGGTGCAATTTGACTGGCCATTGTTTCCATTTCCATGTCCATTTAAACCTGTGGGTTGTGGTTGTTGTTGTTTCTGTTTCCTCCAGGAGGTGGTTGAGTAGAGCGCCTGCTTGGATGGGAGTCCATGGGCCTTTCTTGTTTCCCAGTCTGTGCCTTGTGTAGAGTGTTGAATGTTTGTTCCACTTTTTCCGCTTCACAGTACAGGCTTTGCAGGTTGGTTACCTGGTCCAGGTTCACATGCCTCATCACGTGAGACTTGAGGGCATTGTAGTACATGAGGTGTGTAGCTGGGGTGTCAAAGGCCATGTCAGATGGGCACGGAGACAGAGTTCCTTGTAGGCGCGGGTGAGTTCTTTAACAGTGCCTGTCTGGGTCAGGTTCTTCACTTGGCATATGATCATGAGTGCTGTATCCTTAAGTACAAACCTTGCCAAGAAGTCCTGTTTAGAGGTATCCCAGTTCTTTTCAGTGTGCTCTTTGTGCCACTTGTCACAACAGGTGCCAGCGTCATGGGTCAGGCAAATGGAAATCTCTGCAATCCAGAATTGCTGTGGGCTTTTCATTTGAGCCAGCTTGCTTTGGGCGGACTGGATCCATGCAGCAGTGTTGTCATTGTTGGCCCCAGCAAAGGGTTCCAAGGCGGCACTTTGAGGCCTTTGCACTACATAGGCGGTCATGGTGGTTTCATCAGCTGGTTGCGGCATTGAGGAGGATGCCTGAAAGAAACCTTGTGCAGACATGGCGTTGAAGGCGGGTAGCGGAATTACTGTGTTTTGGTATAGGACAAAACCATCAGGTATCTTGGTACCAGGAGTATACAGAGTCCAGTTGGGCAGGAGGCCAGACATGATTCTATTGAGGATTTGTTGGCTGCAGCATGTGCGGGCAACAGGCGGAATTTTTTCAAGATAAGGTAGGATGGAAAACCTACCTGTGCTACCAATGTTGTAACTGTGCTGTTTTAGAAGAGTTACACAGGGAAAATATTTAGAAGCTAGATAATAATCTTTATTGAGAGATAGTGATTATATAGCTCATGTGAATCAATGATAGTAGGAACAAGATTGATGATCATACAGTTGGATGAAAGAAGGGGGTGGCTTGATCCTGATAATGAGTCAAGCGCCAAATCAAGGTATCCACTGTGAAGAATCATCATCTGTTCATGTTGTTGGATTTGGTAATTTGAGTTGACTTCCTAGTCTGGCTTTGGGTGACAGGATAATTGAATTGCAGGTCACAAACCTGCTTGGTCGGAACCTTGCTGGAGGGTTGAGCCTGCAGTTTTGACACAAGAACCAAGTTTCAAATCATAATTGTGAGGAATTTGAAATAAATATAATTTATGGGTGTCTCAAAAAGGATGTTAAAGAATCTAGAGTGGATTTGTGATGATTCTTTTAGGAATCACCAGCATTCCCAAAAATCACCCTATTCCATTTTAGGACGGCTAAAATTTAGATCATAATATTCACAAAATTAACATTTATAACAATAAAATTGACTAAAATATACATGTCCCTTTTTGAGTTTAATTTTTAATAAAAATTTATTATGTCTTCTTTCAACAACAACTAAGTCAACAAGCTGTTCCCTGGCCTTGACAAAATTATGCAGGGCTACACTGGGTCTTCTAATTTTGAAGCCTCCCTCTATGGCCATTCTCAACCCGCAGGCTACTCTCCAAGCACTACCCAGGAGTGTGTTCTTTCTCCTGTGTCCTCAAGCATGGCCCTGTTTGCCCATCACGCACAGGCAGCTGCTAACCCAAATCATACAGCAACACTAGCATCCATAATTGACTAAGTGAGCCATGGGGCCACCAATGGAAGCCAGAATCCATAAACAGCCAATCAAATGTCATTGACCAGTTCACAAGATGGACATATTCCTCCCCCAGCCAATCAGCCTGCAAGATGCAGAAGAAAACTAATCACTCTGGAGATTGTTCTTGAAATGGTTGAAAAGCAAGGGACGCTTTGTCCCTCGGGGAAATTGCAGCTGTGATGGGGGTTGCTAAGTCCACTGTGGCTGCAACCCTGCGAGCCCACACCAACTGTGGCCCCCCTACCAAGAAGACCTCACCTGGTTCATACTTTGACCAAAGGTGACACAGCCCATCCCCTTACAATGGCCATTATGGAATGTGACCTGTGGATGCCCTTGGTCCAGGTACATCTCCAGCTGGGACCCCACGGCATCTTCACCAACAAAAGAATGATGAATTTGTGGATTTCCGGAGTTGTGGTTGCCGCTAGAATCCTATCCAATCAGGTTCTTGGTGGCCCCAGTTTGGTGGATACCAACCCCTACAATGCAACAATCATTAATTTTATCAAAGGGAGGGCAATTAAGGCCCGTAATGACGTCATCTTCCTATAATACACTAGATTTCTGCAAAAATCCAAGACTATGGAGAGAAGTGTATCCAGTCTGACGTGTACAAGGCAGCCCAATCTTGTATTGTTTTTTCTGGGTTTTATTGGCAGCTTCCCCATTGGGTGTCAATTATTACTTGGCAATACAGTAGTTTTAAAAGCTATGGCAACAAGCAAAAATTCTTCAGATTTAATCAAAATGATTTCAGATTTAAAAAAATCTAACTCTCAGGTTAAAATATATACTCTGTTAACAGGGTTTATTGGTGTTAATGGGTGAAATGGGTTAACATAGCAACAAAAGGCTCACACACAAAGTGAAACCATTAATAATATAATCCAAAATACATTGATTCTCAAACAAAATGGTGTGAGTTGACTTTTGGTGTACATATGTTTACTATGTGAATTGGTGACAAAATACACCCAAGCAAGGTGTGTCAAAACTCAATCCAAAAACAAAACACAATAGTAACTCACAATGTAAACAAAATCACTCACACAATGTGTGCAATGGAGTGTAATCATGAATGATACCAAGGTATCTAAAATAAGACACAAGATCTGAAACATAAATTTTAAAAATATTGTGTTGGGTGTTTGAATTTGGCAGTAAAATCTAGGAAAATGGGTAGATTTTTTTTGAGTATTCTAAAATGGGCGTTGTAAAACCAAAAACAACTAACTACAAAATAAAAAATTTATAATTGTGATATTGGGTGGGAAAATAATAATAATTGAATATTTATAAACAGATAAAAGCAAAAATTAATATTAGGGAGTAATCTAATTGAAATTTATTTAATATTTTATTAAATTTTTAAATGGAAGGAACACAACAACAGACTACTATTGCACCCGTTGTGCGCCACAGTCGTGATTGCCCCCGCAGGTCAAAGAATAGACTTAGTACAACACAAGTGCCTACTCAGGAGGGAGGCGGGAGAGGAGAGTTCCATAGTGACGCTGCATTGACACAGCCAGTTCAAGGAGCACAAGCTGCTAGGGTGCAGAGCATAAACCCTTGGGTCCCAAAGCTGACCCTGAAGCCAACCAAGGTCACCACTACCAAAATGGTTAGAAACAAGGAGGTAGAACTTACACCGTATGTGTTTGACGTTATTTACCGGCAAGAGTTGGTCCTGTCAGCCATGCTGGAGAAGGTGAAGCCTGTACTTGATACTAGTATGAGCCCTACGTCAGTGACGGAGATCAGGAGGATGACAAAGAGCCCCAGCTCTACCAAACTAATGAGGGATAGCTAGTGCTCAAAAAGGTTGCAGCCTCCTACAACAAGGTGTCCATGCCTTGCAAGCCTGTCATCAATCAGGATCCTGGCTTGTCTGAACCCACAAAGCCCACCCAGAAGTGCATCCCCAACATCAAATGCATCATCCTGCTAAAGCTAATGCTGGAATCAGGTGACTACAAGGTGGCTGCAGCCATTTTTGGAGTGAATCCCAAGTACACCAGCAAGACCTTCCATAAATTTGTTAATACTGGTCTTGTCCTTGCCGCAGAGAAATCCTTGTGTGTGTCAATCATGCTCACCAAGGAACACAAATGGGCAATCCGCCAGCGGATACCCCAAGATTGCCATCTTGAACTGGCTAATATACAGGTCATGGTCAAGTCTGCTTTTGGGATTGAGGCTTCAATTTCCTTCTATTATCATTTGGTCAAGGGAATACAATTTTCCTGGAAAAAACTCGGGGTATACCCATACAATCAGAACAGCCCAGCCAATATCAAGACCCAGAAAAATTACGCTGAGGTGTACACTGCCCTCAAAGCCAAGGGGACAGTGAAATTCTATTATATTGACAGATCAGCATTTGCCTTGCTGATGCGCAATGAGTATGGGTATGTCCCCAGAGGCTCCAATGACAGGGTGGCTTGGTGTGCTGCAGTCTGCGTCACAGCCTATTCAATGGTGGCTCTCCTCGGTCCAAAGGGGGTAGAGCTCTACCAAATGATACTAGGCTCCCACAATAGCCAGATCTTCCTATCATTTCTCTGATTGATCCAGGAGCACCTGAGGCGCATAGGCCCGGGCTTCACCAACATAATTGTGTTGGACAATGTTGGTCTCCACAAGGTGGCTGACATTCTTGAGGAATTCCCAATGATTGACACAAGCATTGCAGTGGGCCCCCAGCAATTGGCCACAGCAAATATGAGCCTTCTCTTCCTCCCTGCCTATTTGCCCTTCCTAAATCCCATTGAGAAAGTATTTGGGTGGCTCAAGCAAGTTGTCAAGCAAGGAACCCCAACTGGGACTGAGGACCTGTTTTATTTGCTGCAGGCCGGGATCCATACCCTCCCAGCTGAGACCGTGGCCAAATTCTATGGCCACCCTGATTTGTTCATTCCTGTGCGCCTAGCCAAACAGCCAATCAATTAAAGGCTTAGTGTGTCCAACTTTTTTTATATTCTATAATTTATTATTCAACATTTATTAATTTTCATTTTATATTTAGATGTTTCCACACCCGCAATCACATTCAGAAGATCCATCAATAGATGTAAGTAATTTATTTATTTTATTGTATATTATTTTATTATGCCATCTGAGGTAATCCCAAACGCTCAGTATTGGATTACGGAAAAATATTTAAATCACTTTGGTCAAATAAATATAAAAATTAATTTTAAAAAAATAAACGTAAATGTACAAGTTAGAATTTAATTTTATTAACATATAATTTTATACTTTTTTAAACCCATTTCCACAATACATTTTGCAAATATTGTTTGCTAAAATATTATTTGAAAAATTAATTATAATAAAAATATTGTAGAGTATAAAGATGTTTATTAGAAGAGAATTTATTAAGAACACATGTAGTGAGTTCAGTGGTATGTACCCACCCCACAATGGAGGTGGCGCACAACCTCCACTGCCACACTGTGGACAGTGGATACACCCGTATTAAAATACTCCCTACTGCTGGTGAAGGGGAGTAAAGTCAGGTGGGAGTGAAGTAGCAGCTTTTCAGGCGGGGCTGCAAACCCAAAGATACTAGCCAGGACCAGGGCGTCCTGGATCACATGATCAACCGAGTTGTATCCAGGGGGACCTTCTTCCCGTCAAGTGCAAGCCGGGCCTTGTTGTCCTCAGAAGGACCCTGTCCAGGTCCTCAACAGACGTGCCCATCCCAATGAAGAATAAGAGCCCCAGGTAAACAACCAGATGAAGCCTTTGCCCTGAAAAAGCTTCTGTGAACTCACACAGTTTGTTATAGACCGCACTGATCTTCTTGTTGTGCTTTGTCTTGGCAAACGTGAGCTCTATAGCTGCTGGGACCCCTGTCTTGTTGGCACTCCAGGCCAGCCCAAAGTCTGTCAGGAGGATCTTAGTCTTCTTTATGGCTGTTGCGTCTGCAACAGCCAATTTGCTCACTGCGCGCCCAAAGTTCTCAAGCAGGTAAGACAGGGTGTGCTCCACCGGGAAGCAGAAGCAAGCAGCCGCGTGAGCCCAGACCATCTCTGGTACATTCTTGAATGGGAGCGTCACCAGGACGTCCCAAACAAGCTCAATGAAGTTTACACTATAAACTCCACTGAGGGATACCGGGTCCAGGTGGACCATTTGGGCATACTTGTAGGCAGTAACTGCCCACTTGGATGCCCCCTTGGCATGTGTCAGCCCGGCTAGCGCGTCCCTTGTCATTGGGAAGGACCCGTGAATTCTGTCTTCAAGCTCCTGCACAATAGGGGGGACAGATAGAGCTGCTTGGCCACATGAGTGGCATAATTTGCATAAAAGGTGGCCAGGACAAAGGGGACCAGGACCCGGCGGAGTTCACTGTCTACGGTTTCTAAGAAAAAAAGGTAAGTTTTTTGAAAATTTATTAATTTTATTTTTTAGGTTACCTTCTTGTGTTTCTTCTTTGACGGCGGCTTCAGCCAGCTTGGCCATTATTGGCGCAATCAATTGCGCTGGCAATTTGGTGTCCTCTGCCCTGGCGCGTTTTGCTGGCTTAAGATGTGCATACATCTCCAGGCCATCAACCCAGACAGACAGCGCAGAAAAATTGTAGGCCTTGAATTGAAGTCCTTCCATGACGTGCTTCTTGTAAGAGGGGGGCTAGATTAACAAAGTCCGGCTCCCATCCTGGTGGGACCAACCACCAGGATGCCATCCAATGCAAGACTGGGATAGCCGCTCAAAGGGGCCTCCCAAAGGAGACCGGATGTGAAAGGGGAGGGAAGTATGCATCCAAAGCCATGACCAAGGCTCCAATAAGTAAAGTACAGGGAGCAATCCCAAGTGGAAAGGACCTCTGTATCTGATTCAGGGTTTTGAAGCAAGGTGGGTAGAAGGGAAGCTGGAACTGCTGCAGGGAAGGATTGTTCAAGTCAGAAGGAGTTTCAATAGTACCAGAGTTTAAAGGGGGCAACAATTCTTCAAGATAAGAAGACAACCAAGGGAACCAACCATAGGATAATGAGTTGGTGGGAACCTGGATAAAATGTCCAATTACATCTACAAACAGACCAGGAATATACTCAGAAGACCAAGAAATCAAAGAAAGTTTGTTCCAAAAGACAGGGTTGGGGGACCAGAACAATAGAGAAATAGGCACCAATATCCACATAGCCACCTTGTACCAAGGAGACAACATGATTTCAGTGGGGTGCCCTTTTTGCTTAAAACTTCCGGGCGGATGGACCAAGTGCACAGGTAAATAACAGGGAATGGTCAGAATTAATATTCTTGGAACAATTCCCAACAAAAAAACAACGGGCAGTTGGGTAGTTGGGCAGGCGGGCCAGGGAAAGCGGGTGGCGGGGACAACAATGGGAGTTAAGACAACTACCTATATTATTTAACAAACTTCAAAACTACAAAAGAATTGCCAAAGTCAGGAGTTTATTCAACAATTGGAATTGGTAAGCAAGGGACCTGACGGCCCATGCTTCCATTATATTCATAAGGGGGGTGAGAAGACTGGGGGGTTGTGAAAGGGGCTATCAGAGTGCCATCTAAAGGAGAGCCTATTAAAGACTACAGGCCAATCTTCTCCTGGTTTGAGACCAAGAAAATTAGGGGGCTGCGGGACCAGATGTAAGACTCAGCTCCTCAATTAGCTAGGAGCCTTCTGAGGACTCAGGGTGTGCATTTCCCCAAATGCCTTCCTCTGACTTCTCCACCAGAGAGCTCTGGAACCCAATTGTTTTGGGCCAGGGACTCCCGGGCCAGAGGAATTAGCTACCTGGGACACCACTGATTGCGGGTTTTGGTACCCAATTTCCCCGGGCCGCAGGTTTGACCTTTCTGACTTCTGGCCCAAATTTTTTTGTTGGTTTGCTAATTGTTTCAGGACCGGGCAACACCATGACAACAAGCAATCCAACTGAATTAATGTCTCCTCTGCAGTTGGAGGGGACTCCAAAGGGGAAATAAGAACTTCAGCTGGGAAGGCCAACACAAAGCATTTGTCTGCTGTGTGGTCCAAGTACACCAGGTTTTGGAGGGGTTTTGCCTGCATGCAGGCCACCTTTTTTGATGGTCTGGGAAATACATCCCAATCCAGGGCCAAAGGTGGGCCACAGAACTTTACACTTCAGGATATTAAGTAAGCGCTCAATTGTTGTTTCTGATGTGTCAGGCATTTTTGTCATTAATGCCTTGGATGTCACCCTGTCAAGTTTCTTGCCTTCAATGGCGGCGGACTTCACCTTTGCTTTGATCTTACAGTCAATGTCTTTGATTTTGGCAATCACCAAGTTGAGGTCCTTTAGAAGCTTTTTTGAGTTCTTTCATTTTATTTTTTACTAACCTTTCCATATGTTTTTATATCTTTTGCCCCAATAAATTCTGTATTATTTTGATACTGTTGCCTCTTTGTTTATTCCTTTTTGTTTTCCCATCTACTACATTATCCCATCTTTTTACCCATTGTGTATATGTTTTACGCTCATCTCAATATGTGTGTCATTTTCTTTGTGTTGGCATTGTTTCCTTGATTACCATATTATTTTTAGCACTTAAACACACCCCTTGTGAAAATATTAACAACAATTTGGTGATCAGCTAAATTTGAATTAGAAAATTATAGTGTTAACTGTTTTTAGATAAAGTTGTTACTGATCCAAATTCAAAACCTTAATGATAAACTTTAAGCCAATCAGGAGCTGAGCAATAAAGTGATTGTTGTGACATAAAGGTTCATTCAATAATTCTTTGATGCATGTGCGCTAATTAATATGATTGGCTGGATGTTTTGCCATTGTACGCAATTGCTGCTGTGGCAAGTTGTTGGTGGACTAGTGCCCAATCAGCTGCTGGGTTAGCACTAGTCCACCAACAACTTGCCACAGCAGCAATGGTGTACAATGGCAAAACATCCAGTCAATCATATTAATTAGCGCACATGCATCAAAGAATTATTGAATGACCCTTTATGTCACAACAATCACTTTATTGCTCAGCTCCTGATTGGCTTAAAGTTTATCATTAAGGTTTTGAATTTGGATCAGTAACAACTTTATCTAAAAACAGTTAACACTATAATTTTCTAATTCAAATTTAGCTGATCACCAAATTGTTGTTAATGTTTTCACAAGGGGCTATGGTTGGGTGCTAAAAATAACTGTGTTCAGGATCTAGATACACGCCATAGTAAATATATGATATTATAGAAATAAGCTGAACATAAAGAATAAAACCAACTATAAACAAAGAGAACACAAACAATTGAAATTCAAAATAAAGATAATATATATAGGAATTTTCTGGGACTAGGGGTTTATTGAGGCAGGGAAGAGTGATGCCTAGTAGGCAGAATGGTGCGGGAAGGAGGACATAGAGGCAGTGCTGGCCTGGGGGGTCTGAGATTGAATAGGTTTGGTTTGTGGGCAGGGGGTGTTGGTGGCGGGGGTGGAGGCAGGAGGATTGCACATGATGGCTGCCATATACCGCTCATTGTACTCCTCATCAGTCATTGGCTGGATGGACTGGTAGGTAGCAGTGGCACAAGGTTGGAGGCACTTATCTTTGCGTGATTGGTTGCCCATGTTCACATGGAAAATCATTTGCGCAAAAAAGTCAGCCACCATTTGGTGACCAAAGAGAAAATTGTGGTCAAGGACCCCAAGATAGAGGTCGTTGAAAGCCTGAGGGCGGTGCTACTGTAATGTGGATCCCATGTTGAAGAAGACAACATCAGCCAGATGGATGTCAGTGTGGCCAGCTGGGTACACTGAGGCCTGGTGTCCACGTTCCTGGATGGCCTCAAGGGTGGTGGAGCTACCCTCCATCTGGTGGCTTGAGAAAACCTGGTATTTGGAATTCAAGCCATCCCAGGAGTTGAGCAATCCACTGAGGATGTGGCCGTATGAGTACCCATTGATGATATCAGGGTTTTTCCAATATTAGACAAAACTCTGGCTACAACAGCCAGAAATGCACCAATGAAAGTCCCCTTCTTGACCTTCTTCCTTCCATTCTTGGTGGCGGCTTTTCCTTGCTCACCAAAATTGTCAAATGCAATTGATAACTTGTAGTACAAGACAAACATGATGTCATCTGTTAGACTTGTTAAGCATCTGACCAGGGTTGATTCAATTGCGGTGTCATATGGGGAATCCTCAGTGACATCCATTGGTTGCTGGCAAAATTTTTAAGAACCCTAATTGAAGCCACCTTTCTGTGCATCCAGAGCTGCACCATGCGCTCAGACACCCAAATGCCATGGTGTGCAAGTTGCTTCCGGACCTGGGTCAAGGGAAGCTTGGGGTCCTGCTGGAGGAGGTCAAGCATTATTGGGTAGGCCTCGGTTATCTGGGACTCTGTGGCCTTCTTTGGCTTCTTGGCTGTCCCAATCAGATTTCCCTTGGTCATTAGGTTGTTGAACTCCCACATTATGGTGGCTTGGGTAAATTGCAACTGGGCGGCAATCTGGTCCCACAACAGACCCTGTAGGTTTAGTGCCACAATTTCCTGAAGAATTTGGGCAGTGCTTATTCTGTGTTTGGGGCGCTGGGCGGCGGGAGCTGAAGCCTGATTGGCTGTAGGGGAGCAGGTTGGCTGGTGGCAGGAAGATGTTCTGGATTGAGGTTGCCATCCTGATTGGTTGGTTGACAGGCAGCTTGTGCAGGAGTGGGTGTGGGAGCAAGGGCAGAGCTAGACGCTAAGTGACTCTCAAACAAGTCAAAGCCATATGGGTTGGGGGACAGTAACAGGTCAGCTTACTTGTTACTCACCTCAAAGGCTTGGGTGTAAACAGGTGCCTCCACGTTCTGAGCCTTGCCTCCATTGCGGCTGGCTTGGCTGCTGGCGCTGTCAAAGATATTGCTTGTAAAAACTATTGTAGAAAAACCTAGGATAAAATCACTAAAAGTAGAAATTTTAAAATTTAATGAATTATTTTTATTGTAATCTCAAGTCCATATTTGGAAGGTTCTCAAAACCTTTTCATACAAATCTGGAGCCATGAAAATGGATAAAATGCCTCTGGTCTTAAATTGGATAGCTGTTGATTGGCTATTAAATTGATAGTTTTCTATTTTAGGCTGCTCATACTACACATCTTGTGTGAGTTCATTTTGTTTTGTGCTTGTGTAATCTTGCTTTTAGATTGCTCAAGTTTTGTTTCACTTTAGTCCTTCTGTTGGTGCCTCATATTAATTCTTATTGGATTATAATATACTCTGGAATAGCATCCACTCATTTCACTTGTTATGTCAGTTCATTTTGTTTGTGGTTTGAACTACACTGCTTGATGTTTGATATAATTTTGTATGATGGGTTAGTAAAATTTTGTTTTTGGTTTGACAGTTCATTTATTAACCAAAGATATTTAAATTAATTGAATCCTGAATCTTGCGCAACTTGGATTTTGTTTAAATCTGAAATTGTTTTGTTTAAATCTGAAGAATTTTTTCTTGTCACCATAGCTTTTAAAAACTACTGTATCAAACACCGCAGATGGGTATGCCTACCAGACGGAGCTCAAGGCCATGCTGGAGGAGTGGGCCACACAAAATGCCGTGCACACAGCTGTACTGAGTGCTGAGATGAAGCAGCGGGAATGGGAACCCCAAGAAATCAGGGCTGCAGGGCATACCTGTTGGTCCTACCCCACCAACCACGCTGACATGTATCCTGCAGATGTATATCTTTACAATTTTGGTTCTGCCCTCAGGCGCATAAAGCCTGCCACCTACAACAAACTATGGACCTGAATTGATAAGGGTTATGAGCTTTTCCCTTCCGTGTCTGTCCAGGACTTATTTGACCTTATCATATTCTATGCAAGTGATAGTGATAAGTCCAGAAAGGACTCTTGCCTTCCCACTTGCCCATCCATCTGTTTTGTCAAGCCCGCATATGTGACAGAAGAAGAATTTGAGCAATTGAAGCAAAACGCTCTTGCTGCCCCTTCAGTCAACCAACCAACCCTGCCTCTCCACCCCCACCATCAAGCCACCTGCCTTCCAACCCTGACTCCCAAGCCACTACCAATCCCCCCACTATCTCTGATGCCGCCCCTTTCACAGGCGCAGATGAAGGCAATGTCCATTCCTCCCATTCCCTCCCCTTCCATCCTTTGATCATTAAATAAGTATTTTCTTTGTGACAACTTATTAAAATTGATATCTCTCTTTTAATTCATAATTAATAATATTTTCTTTTATACACAATCAAAATTTCCCATAATTAATACAATGTTGTAAATTTTACAAATAGCTTGAAATTATTGCCAACATATTTTACATCATTATTAATAAATTAAAGACAATAAATGTAAATATTACATTAGAATATTCCAATTAGACATCAACTCTTGATATTTAGATATTATGTGAATAGCTCAATGCATTCTGTATAATAAAATTAATTTTAAATGTGGCTTTTTATTGTAATTTATATTAATGGACTATGTTTATATTAGAGAGCCATTAGCGCTTAGTAAAAATATTGGTACATAGTGCATTTTACAGCCTGTATATTTACCTATTGGTAATAGCTCTATAAACTTTTTAGTTGGATTTTGCGAGGTAATAATAATGTAATGTGTTAATAAATTACTGTTCATTGTCATTAATTGGCTGATTTTCTTTGCTGTGGCAATTGTGCATTTTTTATGATATTTACGCACTAGTATCCAATTGGTTGGTTTCACATCAAATTGCACAGGCAATAGGAAATCAAGCCTCCACCCCAAGACCAGATGTGGTCAGCTGGCAACCATGTTTCCTATTGCATGTGTGGTAGGATGTGAAAACAGCTAATTGGATACCAGCACATAATTATCAGGAAATACATAATTGCCACAGCAAAGAAAATCAGCCAATTAATGGTTAAAACAGTAATTTATTAATCCATTAAATTGTTATTACTTCACAGAATCCAACTTAAATTTTACAGAATTACTATCAATAGGTAAATATACAAGCTGTAAAATTTTATATGTAAAAATATTTGTAATAAGTGTTAATAGCTCCCTAATATGAACATAGTCCAATTATAAAATTACAATGAAACATGCCTCATTTACAATTAATTTTATTATACAGAATGCATTAAGTTATGTACATAATAACTGTATATCAAGATTTAATATCTAGCTGCAATATTCAAATGTAATATTTACATTTGCTGGCTTTTAATTTATTATTGACAATGAAAAGTATTCATGCAAATAATAATCCATTACCATATCAATTGTAGACATTTTTAATTATGGGTAATGTCAATAATATAAAAATAATATATTATTAATTATGAATTGAAAGAGAGAATATCAATTTTATTAATTTGTCACAAAGAATGGCTTTATTTTCTTGTCAAAAACAAATAGAGAGTAATGGACAGAATGTACATCATCATCATCTGTGCCTGTAAAAGGGACATCATTTGAGGTAGTGGGAAGGGATTGGGTGGTGGCTTGGGAGTCAGGGTTGGAAGGCGGCTGGCTTGATCTTGATGGGAGTTTGGGAGAAGGTTTGTTGACTGGGAAGAGGTGGCAAGAGCTGATTGCTTCAATTTCTTGTTTTCTTCTGTCACATATGAGGGCTTGGAAAACCAAATGGATGAGTGTGGGGGAAGGAAGTAGTTCTTTCTGGACTTACCACTATTTTTGCATAGAAGATTATGAGATTGGATAAGTCCTGGACAAATATAGAAGGAAAATCTCAAAAGCCTTCTCAATTTGAGTGCACAGTTTGTTGTAGGGGCAGGCTTTGAGAAACCAAGAGCCAAAACTAAATTGTAAAGACATACATCTGCAAGATGCATGTCAGTGTGATTGATGGGGTAGGTACAACAGGTATGCCCTGCAGCTGTATTTTCTCTTGGCTGCTCATTCATGCTGCTCTATCTCTAACTTAGTACAGCTGTGTGCACGGCTTATTGTGTGGTCCACTCTTCTAGCATGGCCTTGAGCTCTGTCTGGTAGACATACCCATCTGTGGTGTTTGATATTGCTGAGTAATTGTGGTGCAGGGTGCCACTCCCTAGTATTGCCATATTTGGACTGATTCCTTATTTGGAAAAGTATAAGGGAAACTGCTGCCCTTTTTTGTAATTTACATTGGAAAGTAACCCTCCAAATCACATAAGGGCATTTCCGATTAGAGACAAATTGACACACCTGCAGCTAGCTGCAGATGCGTCAGAGAGTGACCCATTAGAGTGGGTTTTCTATTGGCAATTAGTGACCAATCAGAGCATCTGCAGCTAGCCGCAGATGCATCAATTGGTGATCCATTGGAAGGGGTTTTATAAATGGCAATTAACAACCCATTGATTGTCTCACTATGTAAACCGGTATATCAATCTTCCACCCCTCTTTCTGCCAAAGGGTGAGCCCTAAAGAGAGTAGTCTGAAACCCTATTCTACACTCAATTCCCAAAGACATCCCTACTATTGCTACAATCATCTGACTCCAGGTCACATGTCTAAATGTTCATTTATTGCCCAATCTAACTCATTTCCCTCTGAATATTCCCCAAAATGTTTCAGCTCTCCAAGAATAAGCTCATTGCCTGACATTATAGACCCTAGTCAGCATGAATCACTTTTTCTTTCCCCTCCTCTCTCTCTAAGTATAAAAAGACCCCCAAGAGGTCCTCAATAAACAGAATTATTTACCATAAAACATAACCAACATGTAAGGTCTTGTCCATAATGGTGCAAGGTTATAAATTATAGCGTGCAAAGCGTTGGGATTTAAATTTAGAAGATATAAGAATGTAGGTACTGTCTGTAAGATGATCTTACAAAACCTGCTAAAAACCTATATTGTGTAACAAATGGAGTAATAGAGTTTAAAAACCCTAAGCAAAGAAGATAGAATAAGGTGTTCAATAGTGAACAAATTGTAACTAAAGGGATATAAATATTAGGATATTCTCCATCTGCAAATTGATAAATATAACTATTGAAAGATTCCTTAAGGGAAAAAATGGATACAACAAGCCTAAGGCTTGTTTTTTTACAAGTTCCATTTGGACTAAGGAAAAAACTAAACTAAGAAAATAAATTTAAAGAAAAAAAATTCTAAAAATGACAATTTGAAGTTTAAAAATTGTAAAGTTGAAGGGGAAGAAATCACTTAGAATTTTGGCTTAAAGCCTACTCTTCACAAGCTCTTTATTTATTGTTTAACTCTTATTCAGTTAAAACTGATTGGCATAGGGGGAAAAAAGCCAAGGACAGGAGAAACAGGAGAAGTTTGGAGTATTGGAGACAAAGAAAAGAGGAAACAGAAGCCAGTACTCTACGCTGATCAAACAACGTAAACCTGGGGGAGCAGCAACAACGCAAGCAGGGGTTTTGAAAGTTAAATGAGTGAAAATATTCTACTTTAAAAGTAGATATATATATAAGAGTGAGCAAACAATGGAGCAAACAACAATAACAAATTTGAACGCAAAAAGCATCAAAAAAACAAGGTAATTAACTTATAATACTTAAATATTAACTTTTGACTTTAAAATTTCAAATATTGAATTATGAAAGATTAAAACAAATGAGAATAATAAATATGATAAATCCTAAAAAGCCTGCCCTTTGGGGCAGGGCATGACACAACAATTTTTATTTCTTAGATTACTTGCAGAGCCCACAAATAGAGGTTCTGTTGAGTAAGAAGATATTAGTCCTGTTGTGTTCTCAGTTGCTGCTCAGCTACACCCAACCCATCCCTAGAACCCTTGAGCACCACAGTAATAATTGACGCCACTGGGGAAACTTCCAGCAAAATCCTGACAAATCTGTTCAGAATTAGGCCACATTTGAAAATGTCAGATTGGAAACACTAACCCCCAAAGTCTTGAATACTTGCAGAAATCTTGGCATATGACAAGAAGATAACAGCATTGTGTGTCCTCATTGCCCTCTCTTTTGTAAACTTAATGATGGTAGAATTGTAGGGGTTGGTATCCACTAAACTGGGACCACTGAGAATATGATTGGACAAGATTCTTGCAGCAATCACAACTCTATGAATCCACAAATTGACTGTTCTCTTATTTGTAAAAGTGCTGTGGAGTCCCAGTTGGAGACACACCTGGACCAGGGGCATCTGGGGGTCACTTCCATGATAGCCATCATGAGAGGGTGGGCTTTTTAACCTTCAGTTGAAGTAAAGGCACCAGTTGAAGTCTTTTGGGAGGGGGCACAGTTGGTGTGGGTTTGCAGGTTTGCAGCCACAGTGAACTTTGTAAACCCCATTGTGGCTGCTATTTCCCCAAGGGATTAAATATCCCTTGCTTTTTGACCATTTCAAGATCAAAATCCAGTGTGATCAATTTCCTTCTGCATCTTGCAGGCTTATTGGCTGGGGGTGGGATATGTCTATCTTGGGAACCAGACGGTGCCATCTGATTAGCTATTTTGGGATTTGGGGCTCTCTGGGTGACCCCATGGCTCAAATGGCTGGCTCCGGATGCCATTGTTGCTGTATGATTTTGGTTAGCAGCTGCCTGTGAATGGTGTGCAAAAAAGACTATGATGGAGAATGCAGTAGAAAGAACACACTCCTGTGCAGTGCTTGGGGAGGAGCCTGTGGGTTGATAGTGGCCATAAACAGAGTTTTCACTGTTGGAAGACCCAGTGTAGCCCTGCATGATTTTATCACGGCCAGGGAACAGCTTGTTTACTTGTCTGTTATTAAAAGAATACATAATAATTTTTCATTCAAAAAATAAACTCAAAAAGAGGAGTGCATATTCTAGTCAATTTTATTGTTAAATATGTTAAATTGATGAATAGTAGGATCTAAGTTTTAGCTATACTAAAATGGAATTGGATGTTTTTTTGAGAATTCCTATAATTCCTATAAGAATTAGCACAAATCCACTCTAGATCCTTTGACATCTTTTTTGAGATGCCCATAAATTATTTTTATTTCAAATTCACTTAATTTTGGATTTGAAATTTGGTTTTGGATTTGACAATCCAAATTTTCAGATTTGTTACTAATTTTATATTATCTATGATTTGTTAGACTTACAGGAAATCTTAAATTGTTATTAGAATACCAAATTTCTGATTCATGTATTCTGCATTTGTTTGCTGTGTTTTGTCTATAGTTAGTTGAGTTATCTGCTGTAGCAATTCAAAATTGAAAATTTAAAAAAATCAAAAAAATCAGATTAAATGGTTGATTTTATTAAATATTTTAATTTTCACTCAGCTGAGTTGCCCGCAAATGTGATTCAAAATTTGGACCTAGGATTTGACAACCCCACATTTTTACATTTAGGTTCTGAATTTACAGTACCATAAAAATTAAAATTCTAATAAGATAAAAATAATCTTAAAAACAATAATATGAGTTATATAAAATATAAAGAAATAAATAAATAAATTTATTTGATATACTTTATATAGGTACAACTGTGAATATCTTATATTTTATTAGGAAACTAACAAAAATTAAGATATTTCATTTGCTTTCAACTATAACTATTCATCTCAAACTTACAATATATACATAAAAAATCAGTACTATCTAATTAAATTAAAAAATAGATAAAATTAATACTAAAAAGTTATAAATTAAAAGTAAAAATAATATAAGCAAGCAAGTTTACTCATCCCCTTTTTGCCCTTCTTCATTTTGGCCCCTTCCAAGAGGGCAGTTGCATTGAGCTCAAGCTGCTTCTTGATCTCCAAAGCCTTGTATTTATGCTTGGCCACATTCTGGATGGCCTTTGTGAAGAAGGTTGACTTGGTGGTGGGCTTGGTGGGGGGAATGTGGTTGGTCAAGTCACGCAGCTTGGAGATTGTTTTCTCCTGCTTGTGCTAGAGGAGAGAAAAGAACTTATTGAACTTTGGATGGAGCCCAAAGTTAGCCTTGAGGTGAATATGATACACCTCAAGTGCCAAAGTGGTCTTCAGATCACCATTCACCGCAGCCTGGTACACATTACAGCTGACCTTGGCTTGGCCTTACCTCGCTTCTGAGTGACAACCTTCCCAATTTACTGGGGCTCAAAGTACTCAAGGAAATGCTTGAAATCTGGATGCTTTGCTATGTAGGAATCCTTTGAAAGAACCTCAAAACCCTGCACAATGTGCTCTGGCTTTAAAAAAATCAAGGCACTAAATTGTGCTAGCACAAATTTTCAGGTATCTGATTTATTCCTCCAGCTCAATCCACTAATCTTGGCATGGGCCTGCACATTGCAAGCAACTGCTTGGAAGAAGTGGAATTGGCACCCCTGCACCTTCCTGTCAAACAGCTGCTAAGATGCATTGAACTGAGCAGGCTCAAAGTCCATTATGCATATGTGAGGCCCCAGAGCTCTCAGCCTTATCTTTTCCTTCAAGTCAAGGATGACCTGGTCTTTTTCAGCGTCAGAAAGGTTGGCGCACTTGTGGGGAGTGTCTTCTTGGAATTTTCATTGGGGGAAGGAGGAAAAGCTCTTGGCAGAGGATAGAGAAAGCACGGGTGTAGATGGCCTTGGTGGCCCCAGGAAGAAGGAAAAACACAAGTTGAATAACCCAAATGTCTATCTGATCATGGATCATCCAGAGCTGGTAGAACATCAGGGGGCAAGTGGCAAAGGTACCACCAACTAGCCAGGTTGACGCCCTTTTAAACTCCATCAGGTTCTGTTGAGTTGAGTAGCAGATTTTGTGGTCCTTAAAACCTGGGCTGTCATTGTGAATCAGGAAGCGCTCACCACTTGGGAGCTGCTCAAGTTTGTGGGTGAGCGTGAGCTCCAAGAGGACGTCTGAGGCCTTGGGGGGAGGGGGATTGACAGCAATTCTAGCATTGCTTATAAACTTAACCAGTTGCTCCTGTGTGGGCACTAACTTGAGATTGTTGGGCTTCAGTTATTAAAGGGCCTTGATAGCCAAATTGGAAATGTGGATGTTGGCAGAGGTGGGAATGTCCTGAACAAGGTAAAATTTAAGCATTATTGTGATTAAGTTATTAAGGGGCTCACAGATGTTCTCCCCTTCTCAACTGTGATCTGTTCCCAGCCTTTGGTGTTCAGGAGGGGCTCACAAGTCTTATCTTCACAAAATAATGCTTGCTCATGATAGCACACTTTTGATTATTACAATTGAAAATGTAATTATCAGTGACATAGCCAGGGTTGCCCTTCACAGACATGATGGGGAAGTAGCGGGGGAAGTGCTTGGAAAATTTGAACTCCCCATCCACATTACAGATGTTGTGGATGGCCAGAGGATCCCAAGTCATGTGGCCAGAAGCTTTAAACTTCTTAGAGTATTCCTCTGGCTCAACTTGGGGGTCAGAGGAAGGAAGGGGAGAAGAGCCATCAGGGGGGAGGGGAAGGGTTCTTTGAGGCCTGCTTGAAGGCCTCATTATTTTAGCCATAAGAAGAGGTTGCTCCTTGGCAGCCTTTTCTTTCTTGGCACAGCGCTCCTTTGTGGGCTCAGAGTCAGTCTCTGACTCATAAAAAGAGTGGTCAGTGAGATTGGCATCACTTTTATTTGGAAAGGACTTGTAAGGAGAAGATGAAGGTGAAGAGGAATATGAGGGGGGAGAGGGGGAGAGGGGGGAGGAGAGAGAGCTGGGGGAGAGGGAGGGAGTCTTTGCCTTTGTAGGCTTCTTGGCACGCTTGGGGATGGTTACATGGTCCTTTGAGCCCTTTGAGGCTTGGCGCTTTTTAGGCATGGTAGTCTTGTTAGATCTTGGCTAAAAAAGTTTAGTATTGTAAATAAAATAATTGAAAATATATTAAACACAAAGAAGTAAATCAAAGCAAAATATAAGTAAAAAGTATTCAAAAAAGTCTTTATTATAAAAACATAACAAAGTAAATAGAAGCTCAAAGTATAGATCTAAAGTGTTAAAACATATAAAATGAGTGATAATTGATGAATTATCACAGATGTTAGGTTCAGCATAACATCTATGGGCTAAATTAACAAAAGAGTATAGTTAAAAATAAAATGAATTATAAAAATTATTTGGGGAGTAGTAGGGAGAGTAGTAGATTATAATTGAAAAAAAATAAGTTATTATGTGGAATTTTTTTATTGGGGGTTAAACATTCAAACTTAGTAAAGTGTCAAGTTTGGCACTATCAATCAGCTGAAAAAGCCAAATTCTCACTGTTGAGTTACTCAGAGTTGAGCAGAAAAATCAAAATTACTATGTTTTTACATATAAAACTTGTTTAATTTAAAAACGGGTTTGAAAGTTAACCCAAAAGCAAGGCAGTTTCATATGCTCAAAAATAAAAAACACAACATATGTTATAAAAGTAAATGAGTGGGAATATGTTTATTAGTGACAATAGTGTGCATGGAGGAGCTGGGAGTGTTTTATTTTACCATAGTGTGTGGTAAGACATTAAGAAGCTCTCTGCACTAGTCCCCCAGTTAAAGTGTTGAGTTGGTGGGTGTTGAGTGGCGCTCATAATGTATCACTTATTAATTTAGCCTTAATTCTGAGCCTTTGATTATTTAAATCCAAAACCAATTATGTGGCAAGTGAATATTATCAAATGGGGGAGTCAAGTTTCTGTTTTTTATAAATTACATATCAAATCTATTAATAAATTGGGCTTAATTTATGTGGCACCACTTGATCTAAAAACCCAGAATAGACATAATGTCAGGGATCCACTCATTGGGAAGCCTTTCCCCAATTGAATGGAGAAGAGCTCCCAAGTTGAATTTGATCAGAGTGGAACCTACTGGAATTCCTATCATTAGCATGTGTAGAAGGTGACCAAATAGACGGAATCTTCCCAAGAAGGGAGTGAAGTGGTTGAGAAGATAGTAAACACTGGTGTACCCCAAGACCAACCAGGGGGCCTTGGGTGGATGATTGGTGAGAATTGAGCAGTTTCAACATAAGGGGCATGTCTTTGACGCGGACCAAAACAATACCAAATTGAGTCTTCAGATTTTTCAGTAGGAGTTGGTTCAGGGTTTTTGAAGTTAACATTTGCTCGTCCATAATTGATTAACACACACAAAGTCCAAATAAGGAAGATGAACTTTATGTTGTTGGGGGGGACCCTTATAATCTACTAATCAAGTGTTTAGAATTGAGAATAAAGATTTATTGGGTTGATAGGAAATAAAGAAATTGTTGGAGACCTTAGCTCAAGGGAAAATGTTCAGTTTAAATACTGAAATAATTTGGGGGATGGATCATAGAGTTTACCAGACCAACCTCCAAGTGTGAGGTAGAAGTATTTCCTTGCAGGCCTGCAGCAAGCTGCAGGCTGCAATGCAAGAAGAGGCAGGTTGGAATATTGTACTGCAGTATTGTACCTCACTTAGGTTGAGGATGGTATCTGGAGCTGGATGTACAGTATTGCAGTGGCTTGGGTAGTCCTCTGGGTTTAATTGGCTTTCTAGGTCCCTGAAGGTCTGGACTGGGCAGTTTACACATTTAATTTGTGATTGATTGGCTGTACTATGGTTTTCAGAGCCAAAATTTAATGCTGATTTGTTACAGTTGTTGGAATGGTTGTTTGAAGCCTTAATTTCCAGTTTTAAAGTGGAATTTATATATTGTTTTGGGTTTTTACACTTGTTTTCACTTCTGTGCTGGTTTTTGCTTAAAAAACATTTGTTTATCAATATCAAATGTGTTTTCGGCTCAAAAAATTAATAGTTCCGTTATCCAACTTAGTTTTTAAATCTGCATTTAAAAATGCAGTTTTCCGGTTTTGAGGTTTGTTCAGAATCCTTATGTTTGTCTTTGTATTTGTGTAAGGTATGGAATTCCTTACACATAATGTAAAACAAGTGGGGTAGTTGATTAATGTTTAGACCACTAAATCCAGTATAGTGATGCTTGGAGACTTAATCATCAACTATGGACACTAATAATAAAATATAAAAGCAAATAATGAAATTTATATAAGAGCATATGTATTTTATTAATAAAATTAGGATTTGGCTTAAAAAGTGTCAAACTGGCTACTTTTTCTTTTAGAGTGTCAAAAACAAGTGATTTTAATTTTTATTACTAATTTTACTTATAAATTACCCCTTACATTGGTCTTTGAGCTAACAGATTTATTAAACAGAGTCAAATTCCAGTGTTTCTAATCTCGGATTTCAGTTTCAAGCCCCAGAATTCCTAGTAAAAATTTGCTTAAAATTGGTTAAGCCAAAAATACTATTAGATTCACATATGTGGCAGTCAACTCCCTGGTACTTAAAAATTGTTGAGTACCAGGGAGTTAACTTTACCACAGTTGCCCTTGGGAGGCATCTAAAAGTAAATGAGTATCAAAATATGGGCATTTGGGGGGCAGTTTTCAAAAGAAAAATATAATGTTTATAATAAAAAACAGTAATGTTTTTACTTAGAATTGTAGAGAAAGTCTAAAAATATATAATATCAAAACTTGAAAGTAAGATTTCATAAAAATAACTTTTTTATAAGTAGCACAAGTAGCAAAACTTTGAATTTTGACTGAAAACTTGTAGTCAAATGGCATTTTTGATATGGCCTAATCAAGATGCTGTAGCTCAAAAATATAGTGATTTTAACCATTTTCTTATTAAATTAAGAAATTTACGGAGGAGCTACCTCAACTGGGCCAAAGAGTAAAACTTGGGTATTTCAAAAACTAGCTTATACAGCTAGAATTAAAAAGTACCCAGTTGTTTTGAGAAGGCCAAAAAATATATATTAGCAAATTTTCATAAGTTTTCTTACTTTTTAACACTGTGATTATTGACATGAAAGGATACTTTTTAAAATTGGAAAGCAAGAATTGCAATAGGGAAATCAATATAGCGTAGAGTGACATCATATGTAATTTCTCCTTATTTTCTTATATCTGTTACACACATCAAATCAATTGGGTGATGTGAAACCCAGTGGAATTTGAAGTGACATAAATTGAAGTGGCGTAATCACCACCTTTCATATTAAAATCACTAATAAAATAATTTATTAAGGAATTCCTTAACCATGTATCCATATATAGATAAGTTATAAATTACATATAGCAAAATTGGTTTTTTTACCAGGCAATGATAATCACTAGTAGGATTACCACAGTGGCATTTTTAAGGTTGTTCTTATTAATAGTGTCTTGGGTTAATACTATAGGAACATCTTCTGATTGTATACAACAGGCTTTATTTTAGTGTGGGAATAGGCTTATTTTAGTTTGAGATAAATGGCGTAAATAGAGATGCCATAAAAGTGAGATGGTGTAAACACATCCCACACTAAGTGATTTCATAAGTAAATAAAGTTAGCAAAATAAGACTTGATTAAATCAACTTAAAATGACAAAATTGAGATGGCATACTTTCAAGATGCCACATTATAAAATTATAAGTGAATTTTAACTATTTTATTATTTATTTTATTTTCTTGGTGATTCAAAACCACTAATGCAAAAAATGCCATCTCAAATTAAATTCAAGATGGCATATTTCAAGTTGGTGTATCCTACCAATTTTTATGGTAATAGTAAATATTTTATAGTAAAGAGTGTTTTTACATAGTAAATTAAAAAACAATGGCTTATTTATCCCTATTTTTATTAATTAAGGTAGGTTTTAATTACATTTTTGAGATATTTGGGGTCAATTTATAGTACCTTAAGTGCTTTGCATATTTTTTATTAAAAATGTTCAGGGTAATGTATACAGTAAATTAAAATTGTGTTGGCATCCAGAAGACAAGATTGTTAAAAACGCAAATTTCCACTTTACTATAATGATGATATTAAAAGTATCGACATGCCACCGTCACATGGGTGCTGTTGCTGATCTAACCTACCTGCTTCATGGGGGCTTGAAATGATTTTGTGCAAGGATGAACCAAATCGAGCTTTTAGCTTGATCATCAACTTTTTAAATTAAATCTCCAGAAAAATCAATTCAGTCAAATCCCTCACGGCTTGAGCCCACTCGAGGGGACATTACATACAGACAGATTAGGGCTGCGGCGTCCCACCCCTGGACAAAACCCAGATTCTGTCCGAATTTTCTGAAAATGTGGAAGTTAATATATTTTCTATTATAAGCTGATTTTAAATCCGATCCTCCAGAATGCCGGAAAAAAGAAGATCTTTGACCAGGGGTGGGACGTCGCAGCCCTAATCCAGATAGACAGACTCACTTTTATACATATTAATTAATTAGTTTGCAGTGATGATTTAACAAAAATTCTAAATCGAATCAAGAATAGCATGTAATGGCAAGATTGTCGTGCATGGATCGGTTACATCGTTCATGACCAATCAAATATTAGTAGGGATGCTTCGTCTCCCCCGACTAGTTCGGCTTTGGGCCGCTACAGCCAAGACGGAATCGTCCAATATTTAAACAGTTTAAAACGTGTTTAAAGGAGTGACCCAGAGCCAGAAACTGGCCGAAGCCCTAAGAATTAGACGTTACTGGTTTCTAGCACTTGTCCTTTATTGGCATCTATACAGATTAGCTCTTCTCACGTTTTAAATCAAATTGTACTTCCGATCTTTGATTAATAATGATGGGCCTTGAGTTTTGATTGATTGCTGGGCGATAATATCCTCATTTATTGTCCAGAAGTTTAGGGCTTCATGCAAAACCCAGGTTAAACTCGGATTCCACAGATGTAATGTACTGATGAATGATAAATGATTTGATGGAATTCTGATTTGAGGTGCTAAGCATGATAAGCTTAATAAACTCTATTGCAATGATATCATATATCATGCAGGCCGGAAGCTTTGATTCTACGGGGCCTGGACTGGATGTTCCTGGGTCAAAGAAATGTTAGTGTTATTGAGATTAAGATTTTCAAAGGTGGTTATATTTTCATAAATTTAATTGCATTTCCTTATAACTAGTAATTTTATTGGTCAGTGTTTTTATTTTAGCCAATCAATTCTAGTATATTGCTGATTCTAGATTTACTATATGTCCTTGCCTGTTAGATGGTTGATGGAGTGGTATAAAAGCAATGAGGCAACGGAAGGAAAGTCATTTTAGAATGAAAGCTGTGAAATTAGTGATTTTATCGGTGCTAGGCTTGGGAGTAGCAGCCAGGGAAGCTGAGCTAGATTGTCTTAAGGGACTTGATATATCCTTGATTGGAGGAGAAACCTACAAGAATGCCACTTTTTATTGGAACACTAGATTGACAAGCCCTGAACCAGCTGCTATCGTCCGCCCCAAAAATACAGGCGATGTTATCCGTGCTGTCAAATGTGCTGCCAAGAGCACCTCCATCTCGGTGCGGTCAGGCGGACATTCCTATGAGGGCTACTGGCAAGGCAACAAAGGTGGAGTAGTGGTGGATCTACGCAACATGAAGAAAATTGAAGTAAACAAGAAGAAAAGACAAGTGACTGTCGAGGCAGGAGCTCTTCTCGGAAATCTTCTTGCTAAGCTTTGGGAAGAAGATAAAGGAGTCCTTCCACATGGCCTGCAGGGCAATGTTGGCGTTGGTGGCATGACACTTGGTGGTGGGTTTGGCTTGTTGTCACGTAAATATGGTTTGTTGGTGGACCGAGTGGTTTCCTTGAAGATGGTTGATGTCAATGGAAAGCTACTTGATGTGGATGAGAATACCAACAAGGATCTTTTCTTTGCCCTTCGTGGAGCAGGTGGTGGTTCCTTTGGTGTAGTGACTCAATTTACGTTCAGTTACATCAAACATGAGAATGACTTCACTGTTGCACGCTACAATTGGAACGCAGGACAAAACAACTTCACCAACATTGTGAAATCCATCATGAAGTACTATGACAGCAATCCTGCTCCTGCTGCTGGCCATTACTTGAATCTTTCCCCTGGCGGCAGTATTGAGTTGGGCATCACTTACTCTGATGGACGTAAGAAGAACAATAGATACATCAAAGAACTTGAAGGGATCATCAAGACTTGGGACAAGAAGGATGTGCAGAGAAAGGACTGGATTAATGCTTATCTCTTCTTTGCTGGATACGCCGGCCAGCCAGCCCAAGGAAACATTGAAACCTTGCGTAACACCCAGCCAATGACTGATCAATTTTTTTACAAGGCCAAGTCTGGCTTCCTCCGTGAAAGCCTGAGTACAAAAACAATTCGTAAGCTCAGAGACATTCTTGTCAAGCCAGGGAAGGGTTTGTTTGTCTTGATTGATCTGTGGGGTGGTATTATTCCAGGAAAGAAGGGCACTTCGTTTGCTAACCGTGGCAAGTATGCTTCTGTCCAGATTGGCCAGACTGAGTCTGATCAAGGAAAGCTTCTTGAGAAAGCCTATAGAGCTCTCAAGGGTAGCTTTGACGGAGCCTATCAGAACTACATAGATGCTGATGAGCCTGATTTCATGAAAGTGTACTATCCTGGAATTGAAGATCAATTGATAAATGTCAAGACCAAATACGACCCAAAGAACAAATTCAACTTTGAGTTCTCCATCCCCACCAACAACCAATCAAAAAATACCAGAAGCTCCAGCAAATGAAAGCCTGGATGTAACTCCAACTTGATCTCAGCCAACACTTCAAATTTCAATTTTCAAATAAATGCACTGAAAAATAATTTTTCATTTATTTTCTTAATGTGGTATAACTGGCAATTACCTGAACTTCAGTTCAAGCCTCTGGTTCTAAATTCATCTCTTGTAAGTATCCACTCGATTTGCAACCATTCCTCTTAAACCCTCTCAAATAAAACATTCACATATTTTTAAAGATTACTTAAACTCTTCAATTTTTCAATAAATCCACACAAGTATTATCATAAATGTTTGATTTTGGCTTCTTTGAAGTTTATTGTAAATATTAGATTTTGCCTTTTCTTTTCCACTTCAGAGCTGCTAACATCAGGAAGACAAATACCTCTGTCTTTGAACTGACAAGACTTTAAGAACTGGCCTTTCCCCCATTATATCTTACTTGGTATCCTGCCAGGGAAGACAAGCAATGTCTTACAATCCTTCTGTTATAGACCCTACCACTACTGTGAATCCTCTGGCCTTGCTGAAGGCTATTGATGCTCAGAATGTACCCTTCTTTGATGGATCTGACCCTCAAGCCTAGTTCCTTTGCTTCAACCTTTTCTGCAATAAGCACTGCATCTGTGAAGATGAACACCTTGAATAAGTCCAGTATTTTCTGTCAGGTTGTGCTGCTCTGTGGCATAATGTAAAGACCCAACAATTGGGGAAGTATTCTAGCAAAATAAGGGACCAAGTTGGCAACTTGGAAGTCTGTGAGTGCCGTCACAATTGGATAGACCATCATCATCAATCAAAAGACTTTGGTGTGCATGTTATAGTGTCCAAAATACCGACAAAATATGTGAGTACATAGCATATACAAGTGTATATGGCTACAGACTGGGTGGAGTGGGGCAATACCAGTGTGGGCCAGGAGTACTACTCGGAGGATTTGAGCTGTGCCGGCTCCTTGTAGCAATACTTGCCAGGTGGTTTGTTGAATAACCCATGCTGTTGGTTATATTGGTGGCCCCCAATTCCTAGGCAGACTGTGAGGACAGCTGAGAAGATAAGGTGATTCATCTTCTGATCCTGGGAAAGGGCAGACAAAGCTTAGTGTCTTGTTTAGCTTCTTATAGGTAAAGTTTTTGAATTGATTTATGTGATACTATTGAGGGGTAATTTTGCTCAATGATAGCACAAACTATCATCAAGTGATTTGGCTTTATTATATACTATTATCCTTGTGGGGCATTAATAGTACAAAACATTGGACAGGGAACCCCAAACACTTGGTGTTGTCTGGAATTCCCTTTTGGGAGGGGAATTGGAAGTGGTGTGCAAGCAATGAATGTGACGGAAATCACTGGATAATATAAAGCCGTTTCTAAATGATGGGGAATTACCACCCAAATCCACATAGAATTAATGATTAACCACCAATGCGGCTTCAGATATTTTTTGTGAAATTTCCAATTGTAACTCCAGGATTAAGTAGAACAATTAGTCCTAACCATAGTAAACCAAGATAAATGACCTGGGAAAGCATCAATGCATCTTCAGCGTAAAATTCTGGGCATTGAGAAGTGACACAATTTTCAGTTTCAAGAATGGAGGGAGGAGCTACAAAATTGGCTGGCATAAAATTAACATTTGGCGGCGCCGACAACAAAGTTCCAGATGCTGGGCCCCATCTTCCTGAAATGATTCTATTCAAAATCAGATTGTATGGGATATACCGCAACAACCCAATCACAGGATGCATTTTTAAAATTTAAAATTAGAACTTGGGATAACTGATTTTTATTGAGTAAATTTAGGAGGACTCAACTCTTAGAGTTGAAACAGGGAAATTATTCAATATATATCAGAAAAATTGACTAAGCAATACCACCTGAGTCTTGATCTCCTATTACTTCTGCATCTTCAAGTAAGTATCTAGTCCAGGTTGCAAAGAACCCTTGCGTGACCAGTTTCTGACAACCATGCTGATTAATAAGCTTATATTGGGTGACCCTCATATTACGTCAATTTATCAACATCAGTTTGCAAGGGGGAGCTGGTTTCAGCTGGCAGACTGGAGCAGCATGTGACCCATTTTTGATTAACTTTTTGGTTTAAATCTGTTAACTTGGTCAATTTTGATACAGGTTTCCCAGCCTTCTGAGCCTTCTTACTTGGACAGACAATACCCAGTATTATGGAACCTACTGTGACAATGAATTATTACTTCTGGGCTTGGGGAAATTGCCTTTTGGGGGTTCCCAATTGGGAGATTTCCCCATTTGTTGGGGGTGGACGGTCCCACTGTGGGGGGTGCGCTGTTCCCCGCTGGCTGGGGGCTGGCTGGCAGCAGGCGCGTGCGGCCTGCGGGCAGCTGGAGGCAGGCCATGCAGTCTGCGGCCGGGGTATAAAACCTGTTTTTCCCAACATTACATGTTTTAATTTTTGATTCTTTGACTCGGTATTTTGCGGCAGTTTCCCCAATCAGGGGGAACTGCTGCAATTTTTTATTTTGCTCTTCAAGCTTGATTGCGCCCAAAAGTTTATCTTGACACATACATCCTTAAACTATAACCTGAACTTGTCTGAATGGAAAGCTCTTGATTATGATAGATTTGGAAGAGGAGAGGAAGGAACTCTCCTCAAACTAAAGTCAATCAAACAAGCAAACTTTCAAGGAACATGACAGGAAGCCAGTCATAGGTAGAGGCATTGGGCGGCTTGGGGTGAGGTGTGGCTGAGCCGGCGGGTAGGGCCCACCATAGAATGGGTGCTAACTTGATAATGTAAGATACAGATTGCCCGAGCAAGGACCAGGGTCAGGAGTTGGGGACCATGGAATCCACCAATCCTGTCAGAGTAATGTAGAGTACTCCAAACATTTGGGTAGAGGTGGTCTTGGCTGTGGTGGTGGGTTCCAGTGGGTGGTCTGGTCTTGGGGTTAATGGCAGAGTCATGGGAACAAAGTACGCTGGGAGGCAGTTGTACTTGTCCTTGAACAATAAGGGCAGTATATCAATCCTCTTTCCTTTGTGTCCTATGTATTTGGTACTTCTAGTCCTTGCCAATGGGTTGGCAATGAGGATGGTTTCCAAGTCGTACTCCAAATAGGCCGGGTTGGGCGGGTATTCAGTAAAGTGCACAGGTGCAAAGGGGGCTCCCGGGGACAGTATAATGCCTGGGGCGGTTTGACAGGTTGGTCTCTGGAGGGGGCGGCGGCCTGGTAGTCTACTTGGCTGGAATTAAGATGGAAGATCACTAAGACTAGATAAGGTAGAATTTGTTTGAACCAAAGGTTCATAAACTTTATTATCAAGAATGACAATGTGGTCATCACCACACTGCCAGCGTTCTTATACCATATGATTTTTCTTCTTTGCTTTTCACAGGCTTCAGGTCCATGGGTGGTTTGCTGGTAGGACATGAATCTTGGCTTAGGGTCTGGAGGGCATCAGGTTCTGGTTGGGTATATTCTGGAGAACAGAAGTGGCAGTGCTTAATTTTGCCGCTTTGGTTCACCATGTCACTTGAGTGGGCTAATTGCAATTCTCTTTCTGGACTGGGGACTGGCAGCAGTTGGTGCTTATTGACAGGGCTAGTAGTGGACTTTGCCCAAACCACGGCTTCTGCGTAGGTCTGGGCCCTCAGTGGCACCAGTTTGGCGGTTTTTGACTGGATTGGTTCAGGGGAATAGAAGTGGCAGTGCTTTGTTTTGCCGCCGTTGTTCACCATGTCATCTGAGTTGGCGAATTGTAATACCTTTTCTGGACTGGAGACTGGCAACAGCTGTAGTTTTTGGCAGGACTAGTAGCAGGTCTTTTCCCAACCTCCTTTAGGCAGACCACATTTCCTGTGTAGGCATGGGTCTCTAGTGGCACCAGTTTGGCGGCAATCTGGCAGCCATTTGGGGAATCCTCAGTATTAGGCCGGCTGGTTGCAGGGCAACTTAACAATTTGAGTCTGTGACTTAACGGATTGGAGGGTCCTGGACCGTCCTGGGGGGTCTTATCTGCCTTCAGGGGACTGGGGTTTGACTCTTGGGTTTTCAATACAAGTATTGAAACGTCATTCATGACAGAACAGATAGTTTATTGAAGAAATCAGTGCTGCCTTGAACCAATACCAAGATTCAGTCTATGGTGGCCAAAACACACTTGAAGGCAAGCACACCAGGCTCTTGTTCCTAGAAACTCTAGGTTTAGATTGGTTGTGTGAAGCACTTACACAGGAATACTATCAGGACATTAAGACTCATGCCCTGAGCAACGTAAAAGAGGCATATGTCCTTATCTGTTTCCTTGGTAGATTCAAGACCTGTGGCCAGCTGTTCCACTCCCCATTAGCTCCAGAACCTGTTGTCAAAGCTAAACCCAAAAAAAAGGCAATCATGCCTCTGCCTGCTGCTGACATGGGTGATAGCATGAAGAAGCTGTCAGATACAATCTCCAGTCTCCATATGTACCTTACCAGTGGGGACCAACCTAAGTCAAACCAGTATTGTCAGAATTGCAAATAGTACGGTCACATTACCTCTTATTGAAAACATAATTGTAACCACTGTGGAGAAGAGGGGCATCCCTTTATCTACTTCCCAACCTTGCATGCACCTGAAGCCAAGGCATTCACCAGTGAGGCCAAGCCACACAAGACCAAGTCCTCTAAACCTAAGAAGGAGGCTAATGCATCTTCAGCCAAAGATGAGACTTATCTTGTAGAGAGCTTAGCCGCAGTGAGGTCTAATGTGGCTCAGAAGCACCGCTTAAGCCAAACAGTGCATCCCTATAGCACTCCTGGGAAAAACAAAGGATCAGAACCGCTCAAATCTGAATTGGCCAATCATGAGAATCTTGCAGATGGTGATCAGCCACAACAACAGGATCAGCATGAAGTGCCATAATAGACATCTGCAGCTGAACCTTATGGGGTTCCAATAGATGATGAAGATGGCACTTACAATGAGGCACCTACTATTGAAGTACAAAATTCTTCAGCTCTCAAGACTTCAAATCAGAAGTCTCAGCAGACCAAGAAGTTCAAGCCTAAACCTGCTGTTCCATTTCCTGTAGTCAAACCACCCAAGTTCAAAATCTTAAAAACCCTCACAGACACTCACATACCAATTTCCTTGTACAACCTAGCTGAGATTGCACCAAGTGTTAGAGCTCAAATGATACAATACCTTGGTACTACCTGTGTGTGTGATACACCTGAGCAATTTAACGTGGACTAAACAGCTCTTCTGGACCAAGATGAGGAACCAACCATCAACGTTGTCAGTAAAAAAGTGCCTAGAATTGACAGTGAAGTAGAAGGACATCATACGGCCATTGTCTTAGATGGGGGGGTCAACTTCCAACATCATCTCAGAGACTTTCCTAAGATCTTTAGGCGTGCAAGAGTACAGTTGTGTAAAGGAAAATTTTCCTTTGCCAACGGCAAGACTGAGGATTGTCTAGAGCTTGTGAAAGACCTTTCAGTTGAAATATGTGGATCAGAAAGTTAGTATCTGCATCTATCTTACAACTCACCCTTTACACCCTCCTGATTAGTTTTCCATGCTCCTAGAAAGTTTGGAATCTCTGTGTCCTTCCAGAACCATGAGTGGTTTATTCAACATGAGAACACCTTGTTCCATATTGATTTCTGCTACACTAGTCCTCACAACAAAGGAGAATTGTCATGAATGACATTTCAATACATGTATTGAAAACCCAAGAGTTAAACCCCGGTTCCCAGAAGGCGGATCCAACCCTCCAGACCAGTCCAGGACCCGCCAATCTGTTAAGAGATGGGCTCAAATCAGTGAATTACTCCGTGTTCCGCCGGCCTACTACAAAGGACCCTCCAAAGACAACTTGAGTCACACAAAGTGGACAGGGGACCGCCAACTTGCTGAATTGCATACTCAAGTTAACAAGTTACTCCAAGACCCGCAAGTCTCCCAAGGACAATTCCCCAAAAGGTCATCAGATTGATGCTTACCTTGAGCCGCCAAAGACCTGAACCTATGCAGTGGTTGCAGCTTGCCTTAAGGAGGTTAAACCAAACCCTATTCTCAACTCTGCCAATGACCTGCCAGCATGCCACCCAGAGAGAGTAGTACAATTGAACTACTCAGGTGACATAGTAAACAGTGGCGGCAGAACAAAGCATTGCCATTTCTATTTGCCAGAGCAGGCACTACCTGGATCTCCTGCCCCCAAGACTCTAAGCCAAGATCCATGCCCTGCCAGTCCTTGTCTGTGAACCCAAACCCTGCAAAAATTGAAGGAGAAAAAGCCCATGTTATAAAAACCCCTGCGGTATGGTGAAGACCACATTGCCATTTTTGATAATAAAGTTTTATGAACCTTTGGTTTGAACAAATCTTACCCTATCTAGTCTTAATGATCTTCCATCTTAATTTCAGTCAAGTAGACCACCAGGCCGCCGCCCTCCCCCGAGACCAACCTGCCAAATTGCCCCAGGCATTATACTGTCCCCCTGGAGCCCCCCTTTAGACCTGTGCATTTTACTGAATACCCCCCAACCTGGCTTATTCAGAGTACAACTTGGAAACCATCCTCATTGCCAAACTTTTGGCAAGGACTAGAAGTACCAAGTACATAGGACACAAAGGAAAGAGGGTTGAGATCCCGCCCTTACTTTTCAAAGACAAGTTTAATTATCTGCCTGCCTACTTCATTCCTATGACTCCTCCTTTAACCCTGCAACCAGACCGTCCACTGGTCCTTACTCGGGCAATATGTATCTTATATTATCAAGTTAGCACCCATTCTATGGTGGGCCCTACCTGCCAGCTTGGTTGCACCTCACCCCAAGCCGCCCAATGCCTCTACCTACAACTGGCTTCCTGACAGGAATTCTTCCTGACTAATACAAAAGTAACAAGTTCAAAGCCCCAGGCAGGAATTAACTCCGCTCCTAGCCGCCAGGTGGGGCTAGCAGGCGGGGAGATTTGCCTGCACCTGGATTTGCTCTAAAAAGCAAAAATCCAGGTGCAGAAACTATTCCCGCCCTGGAGGCAGCTGCAGGGCCTGTTCTGGGCCCCAAAAGCTATGCCCAAGCATTGGCGTGTTTAACTGGCCTGAGAAGGCTAATTTTAGCTGCCCAGTAAGCCCAGTTCAAGCCTGCTCTCCATTAAGTAATTTGGGATCCTCAATTGGGGACCCATTTTTTAATCAAGTTCTTTGGCCTCAGGAAAGCCTGTCAAGCCAGTCTAAAATTGGTGATTGAGTCAGAAAAATCCTCATAACCCCAGAAGCCAAACCTGCCAGAAACAATGGCCAGCCAAGCCAAGATTGACCACCAAAAAGCCAAACAACTGTTCCTGAAAGCCCCAAAAATGACCATGAAGCAGCATTTCAAACAGCAGAACCTGAGATGTCAAGCCTTGCCACACAGATAGCACCAGAAGAATGCCCAGAGGCTCCTGAATGTGAGTAAGTATATAAATCAGAAGCACTTGAAAAGGTTCTGTATTGTCATCTTACCAAATAAAGTTGTTATGAACCTTTGGTTCACCAATCTGTTTCCATACATATTTTTGATACTCTTCCATCTGCATACACCCAAGCGTCAGCACCCATCCCCTGGGATAGATAGCCAGACTCCAGTTGACAAAAACAAAGCCTTTGGCTACTATCATCTACCTGACGCTATATTTGTCCCTGTGCATTTCACTGAGTATCCCCCAAACCCTGATTACAAACCCTGGACCTTGGAAGACTTGCAGTGGTACACCCGCCCAAACTCCCCCAAGGAACCCTACCAAATTTTCTGTGATAGCAAAGCAATCACCATTTACCATTTGATCTTCAATGGGAAATACAACAATCCTGCTGCCTACCTGGTCCTCATGGAACCACCCCTGACACCCATACCAACCATCTCAACCCCACCCACCTCTGATGCCACTGGCCAGAGTATTCAATTCTTGGGAATGCTTTACCTGGCGCTCACAGGATTGATTGACTCTGCCTTGCCAGCAGCTGGGCCTTGGGCTGTGGCTGGGAAGGCGCTTTTGTATCTGATAAAGTTAGTTCCCATCATCTGGTGGACCATGCCAGTACCTGCTTTGACTCCTCCCTCACCTGCTGGAGCTCCACAGTACTCTTGGTATCCTAACATTGTGGCAATCCACCCCAAACTTGGTAACCTGGGCCCCAAGATGTTATTAGCACTTGGGGCTACTTGTATGTTTGTTTTATGATTATCACTTATTACTGTTATTTGTGGCTATCATACCAAATCTCCTCCAATTGTAAGAAAACAACCTGGACCTTGTATGATTCCAAGGATGATCCAGAGAGCAAAGACCCAACCACACCAACCTCCTCCCAAGTACAGACCGTTATTGTGAACCAAACCACCTCTAATATGATCATGTCCCAGATGGGCAAGCTCAGCTTAGAGAAAGCTAGAGAGCCATGCTGGTACTGCAACTGCACTTTCTAGCCAATGCCACCGCCTATCCCAATGACACAGTCAAGGTCTTGGGAGTAGCATCCATGCTAACAGGGGACGCCCTAGACTGGTTTGACAAGGCCATCACTAACATAGTAGAGTTTGCTTAGACTATGCTCAATTTGAGGCTGAACTTATGGCCACAGGATAAGACCAGAAAACCAAACACTTTGCCTTCATGACTCTGTTGGAGTTCAAGAAAAAAAAACCACCTGCTTTAGACCTATGTAGAAGAGTTAACCAAACTACAGACCTGTGCTATGCTGGACAATAAATTGGCTGCCATTCTATTCAGAAAGGGCGTGAAACCAAGGTTAAAAGACCTCCTCAAGCACCCCCCACAATTGGGTTAACTGAACTGATTGTGCTCTGCTGAGGAATAAGTTTAAACCAAGAAACCCACAGTGCTGCCCCCATGGACCCCAAGTGGCCAGAAGCCCCAGTACGGCCAGACCAGCCATGACACCCAAGGAGTTGCAATGACTTTACAGAGACAGGTTGTGTCGTGATCTGAGGTGCAGCATAAAGTCACAACAGGAAATACTAACCTTAGGATTGGATTCATAATAAGTCTTGGTTAGAATGGCAGGGAAGGCTATGTGATTACCTTGTGGCCCTGATTAAATAATATCTGCTAGATGTGGCTAAAGAGGCGCCAAGGTATGTGGAGACACAAAGACAAAGATGTGAATAGAACTTAATTTTATTAGTAAAAGTGAAATAGAATATATACTGTGTAGCTTTACCACAAAACAGTACATGGACGGTAGGATCACTTGCCACAAGCATGAGTGGGGCCTGTGAGTTGTGCAGAATCAGGAAACCAAACAATTGAATTTCCTAATTTGGAGCCAGCCTCATTTTGAGGGGCAAAAGTAAAAGAGAGGAATTTGTCCTTTAAAAAACCCAACAAAGGCAAAATCAAAACATAGTGAATAGCGGCATTCACAACATTGCCCCCCTCTAGATTGGCCTTAGAGGGTTACTTACAGAGGAACTTGACATGCATGCGGGCAAAAGGACAACCACTAGAGAGGAGTTTTACAGTATACTCTGATCCTCATTTGAAGTTCACTTCTAAGGGCCTAACCCACAGCAAGTGTCGTAATTTCAGGCTTACGCAAGGCCTATGAGACAGGAACCCCTGTAGGGGTAGAGCCTAACCCTGTTGTCCTAGGACTGGTTGACTATTAAAGGAGGACTTATAATAGATATATGAATAAAGCTTATTTATTAAGAAAAGGAATGAGGGGATTATATAGTCACACATTCCATCTTCAGGATGAACAAAGGGCAACATGAACAGTCATATTGTGACAGATCCAGGCCTAACTAGTCCATCCTGTCATTATCCTGCCCTTGACTCTTATTGCTGTTACCTTCCTGGGACAAAGCTTCAAGGAGCTTTGCCTCCAGGGAGGCAATTTTCTCGGATAACACTTTATTGTCATCCTGCCAATGAGCCATGATTTCAACGCTTTTTTTCTCTTGTGCTCTCAACGCCTCAATTTCACAATTTACCATCTCTTTTACTTGTTGCAAGATTTCATCCCATCCTACCAACAAGTTCCAAGCATCCCAAGCATAAATTAGGTTCCCTTGGACGGGAGTCCCTTCCTTTTCAAAGTAATTGGAATACAGCTCTTTGAACGCAGCCTTTACTTCTACTAAAGATTTGGCAGGAACAGTCTTAGTGACCTCCAGGCTGGTCCAAGCTTCTTCCAATGTACTTGTAGGAACTTCCTTTCTTGTGGCAGCGGTTTCCACACAAATGACCCCAAACTTGGCTCTCTCAAATTTTAACAAAAAAGGCATGACAATTGAAAAATAGGTGAGGGGAAAGCGTTGAAACCAACAATGAATATATTTTATTAATGTTTAACTGTTTTTGCTTATATACCATTTGGGGCATACATGGCTGAAAACCCCTCCAGTTCTTGAATCAACCAATGATTTGCATCACGTGGCCTATGAAATTCAAGTCATTCAACATAGATCTTTACCTGAAAGATCACCAACAATTCTCAACCTATGAGAATTGACCTACAATGGGCAGAAGTCACCTGACTCCATTCAACCCAATGTACCAATTTGGAATGGAGCTTCCCCAGCTCCCAGCGCCAAAACCCTGTGGATTGCACATCCTAAACTCAGCTATCAGTGTTCCAACTGGGAACCAGCTGATCAAACCTGAATTCCTAGGCATCCTTGCCTTTATTTAGTTATTTTTGCATTTAATGGTTTTTTGCCTTTAAAACCCATTAAACTGCTTTGAAACTCAAACCAGGCGCCACTATGGCGCCCAGCAATTTCCCCAGGCAGCGCTGCGGCGCCCCAGCGCCTGAGAAAATTTGATAGTGGCGCCTCGGCGCATCTCAAATTCATTAGGCAGCGCCTCTAACCCAATAAATTTGCTGACACGGCGCTTCTAATCCAAATCCCGGGGTTTTTCCCATGGTTAACCTTAACCAAACTTCTTGACAAAGTCAAGGCCATTTTAATATAATTAAATCCTTATTAATTATATACTGTATTTATTAATTAATCTTCCTGATTAACTAACCCATTTTGAGACGCCTAGTCTCCAAGATTGATTCAGCCAATCTTGCCTCAATTCTCGTAGTTAGCCTAACATGACTAAACATCCATATTCTGCTCTTTTATTAAACATAGATATCCAGTTTCTAGGAACCTTTCCCTCAAGAATTCCAAACAAACTTATCTATATGTAATAAACAGCAAAAACAGAACATCTTTATATTTTGAAGCATTTATTTGGCTCAACGCTCAGCAGTGACTGTAGTACCGTCACACATGTGAACATTCAGGGAAGGTTCTATTGATCCTAGTATATCATGTGAGGGATCTACAGAGATCAGGTGATACTGGATAAGTCTCAGAATAAGGTTCAAGTCCCTAGTTTCAGAGATATGAGCTCAACAAGGCAGGCACTGGTTTGGAGCTTGATAAGAGGAACAATGTATTATTATCCAGTAATAAAATCACAAACACTGCTGTATCTCTGAAAGTAATGAAGATTGGATCAAAGTAGAATAAGTCTTTCTAGGGTAGTTTTGCATGGAGAGTGTGATATGGCAATAATATTGATAGGCTAAATATTGGCTAAGCCCGAATTGATAGCATCAATGATATTGCATATATGGATCAAATTAGTACTAAGCATATTATAGTGAGATATCTTAATACCAAAATTCACAACAACGAGTTTAGTTTATGAGTGCGTCCTCCTACTCTATGCTGATAATAAAGAACTTGGTCCCCAATGTTGAACTCAGGCAAGGAAGATTGTTCAGCATTGTTGGAAGAGAGCTCAAGCATCTTGATCTTATATGCGGACGTATAGGCAGTGGCCTGAATATCAATGATTTGGTTGACTAGATCTTTGAGATGGTTGTCAGGGTTCATGGCCTTATCAGAGGAGAATAGGGGGCCCCCAAGAGTGACAGAGTGGTGGCTTCACAACCATACAACATATTAAAATGGGAATACCTGGTGACACAATGTTTGCTAAGTTGATAGGCAAAGAGAGCAGCGGGTAAGTATAGATCCCAGTTTGCAGCGTTGGAGTAAGTGAGTTTCCTCATGATAGAAAACAGAGTTGAATTTGAACGCTCAACTGCCCCATTAGTGGAAGGATTATAGGGGGCAGAGAAAGACTGGTGTGATCCCAAGGCTTCAACAACAGAGGTTACTAACTTGGCATTGAACTTAGTCCCATTTTCAGACAACAAAACTTGAGGACAACCATGGCAAAAGAATACATATTACAGAAGAAAGGCAGTGGTTATCTTTGCAGTGATGTCCTTAGTAGGGCAAGCTTCTATCCACTTTCTAAAAAGATCAACAACAATTAGGATAAAGCAGCAGCCAGAGCAGGAGCAAGGAAGAGGCCCTATAGCGTCAATGCTGACAGTGTGAAATGTGTGTTGAGGAGGGACTAGCTTGAACTTGTGAGAGGCATCTCAAGGTTATTAGAGCTGACAATCATTCCAACTAGCAATGACATCTGGAATCATCAGGTGAAGATTTTCACAGAAGTTGTTCTTCTGGAGCCAGGCATAATTCTTTGCAACGTCTTTGTGTCCTGTCTCCTTATGAGCTTGAAGCACCAACAAAAGGCAAAGACTAGGCTGTACATAAGGCAATTAGTGGTCTTTTACTTTTGTGAAAAGCTGATTGTCACAAATGAGTGTGTCTTCAGATAATTTAGAAAGGTCAACTCAAACTTCTTCTGTCTTGTTCTCCCATGAAAAATTATATCCAATTAGTCTGTACAACCTGTCAGCCTCAGCAGGATGGAAAGCAAGAATGGGCATTCTAGACAATCCATCAGCGTTTAGATGCTGAATCCTGGGACAATGTAGCACAGTAAAGTCATAGCCCTGTAGGTAGAGAGCCCTTCTAGCTTTTTGTCCTTCTGGTTCCTTAAGCTGTTGCAACCACTTAAGCAAAGTGTGGTTGGTGACAACAGTGAAATGAGTACCATACATGTAATGGCGGAACTGCTTGACAACATGCAGCACAGCAATTTACTCTTTCTCTGTGACACTATAGTTCTTCTCATGTTTGTTGAGGACACAAGAAGTATACACTACAGGGTGATCTACTCCCTCATCATCTAGTTGGGCCAGGATGTCCCCAATAGCTAGGTTGCTAGCGTCTGTGTAGAGGATGAATTCCTTATTGTAATCAGGATATACTAGGATAGAGGCCTCCTTAAGTTTTTGCTTAAGGGTCTAAAAGGCCTGTTGCTGGCTGACAGTTCATTTAAACAGGACATTACACAGCAGCTGGACCAAGGGTTTGCTAGTGTCAGCAAAATTGGGGATGAATTGTCTGTAGTATCCCATCATACTCATAAAGACTTGAGCTTCTTGCAGGTAGTGGGCAGAAGCATTTTTTCAATGGCCTGAACTTTCTTAGTCATGGGGAAAATTCCTGTCTGATTCACCTCATGTCCCAAAAATTCAAGGTGTTTCTTGAAGAAGGCACATTTAGATGACTTTAACTTAACGCCAGATTCTCAAATCTTGATGAACACTTCTTTGAGATGAGCCAGGTTGTTGATAAAGGTAGCGCTAAAGACTGTTATGTCATCTAAGTATACTAGGACACATGAGAGCTTTAAATTATGGAGGATGGAGTCCATGGTTTGTTGGAAAGTAGCTGGGGCATTGCAGAGTCCTTGCAGAATTCTTGTAGGTTTAAAAAATTCTTTGGAAGTGATGAGTGTAGCCTTTTGTCTATCCTTGGGAGAGAGATCAACTTGCCAGTACCCATAAGCTAGGTCCATAGCAGAGAAGGACTTGGAGCCCTCAAGGTGGTGGAGAGCATCATTAATGTGTGGTAAGGGGTAAGAATCCTTTTTGGTTAGAGAGTTCAATTGCCAGTAGTCCATCACAATACAATGACCTCTATCCTTCTTTTTTGTATGAGCAAGGGGGAGGCCCATGGGCTCTGAGAAGGAGCAAGTAGTCCAGCGTCTAATAGATGCTTGAGCTCTTTAGACACCTGCATGTCCTTCATAAAAAGTGCAACCATATGGTTTGGCGCAGAAGGAGGGCATAACCAGTATCAATCTGATGAATGACTCCTTTAGCTAGACCATAATTAGTGCTTTCTTTAGCAAAGATATCTGAAAGCTGATCCAGCAGATCAAGCACTTCTTTCTGTTGCACCAAGGATAGTTACAGGAATTTTTAGCAGTGAATAAGGATAGGACTTGGGGCTTGTCTTCAGGTAAGTTGAAGTCCTGAAACGTACCAAAGGGATGTAGTGATAGGATGTCAGGAGCATTCAACAACTTTTCATAACCAACAACCTTCCCTCTAGACACATGTATGGGGAGAGCAGTTAAGTTAGCAACTAGCAATTGAACAGGGTCCTTATAAGAGACATCCAAGATTCCTGGGCAGAGATAGGGTTCATTACGTCCATGCAAGGGAGGAGAGTATAACTCTAGGAACGTACACTCAGGTAACTCATATGATATTTGTGAGTCTAGAATAGCCAAAGATCCAGGGGGAATGGTTAAAGTGGAAGTGGCCAAGAGACAAATCCCTTCAGATGCAGGGAAAGCCATAGGAGAACACTTCATGTTGGAGGAATGGGTACAGTATTTTAGAGTAAAAACACCAGAGGGATATTCTAAGACACATGTCTTGAGGTGCTTCCCAGGAACTTTAACTGGCTCTTCAAAGATCAGAGGTACCTTGTACCCTAAGATAGAGAGGTAGCTGTCCTTTAAGCTGATGATTCCATTGTATTCCCAAAGGAATTGAGTACCAACTAGGAGGCTGTAGCTCTCATTCTTCAAGACAACAGCAGGCACAGCCAAGAAAAGTTTGCCAACCTGCATGTGAAGAGCAGAATAAGCTCCTATAGCGCAAGTCATGGATAGCCCAGTTGTGCCATACAAATGGTGATAGTTGAGGTTGGGGGAAAGCTTTGAGGAGACAACATTAACAGGAGATCCAATGTCCAAGACGGCCTTAATTTTCACCTTCTGAATAGATATCTCCACACAAGTGATAGTACAAACAAAGGGAGTGAGGGATGAAAGCCAGAATACCTTGGGCTTCTGCCAGCTCTTTGTCCCATTTTTCAATCATGTACCTTAGGCCCAGAAACTCCTTATAAACTGTCTGGAGAGGAAGCAAAACTCAAACATTTTTGAACACAGCGTCAGCAACCTCATCAGCTTCTTTGGAAGACTCTACAAGCACAGGGGGTCTCTTAGCTTGAGTAAGGTAAAGGCAAGAGACAACCTCCTTGGCTTCAGGCAGTGGCTTGGTGATTGTTTTAGATTTTCCAGAACATAGTTTATAAGGGACAGCAATAGTTTCTGGGACACCAAGGACTGAATACCCATAGGTGTTGGGATCCTCCACATCTGAATTGTCCATGTCAGAGTCATAAGAGATGTAGTGGAATAACAGCAGGATGGGAGAAGCCCTAGTGTCAGCAGGATCAGAGTCATAAATGGAGGGGGGAATTGAAGGAGCCTGGGAAGAATTGTCAACCAAGAACGTCTCTGCCTCTAGGTTGACTGTTCTTTTCCTGCCTGCTCTTTTGGATCAGCCCCTTCAACCCGTGGGTTGGTGCAGACTTGAGAATGGTGGTCTATCTGTTCACAGCTATGGCAACCTTTAAATCAAGGAGGATTCTGTGAGTTCATGGTGAGGATATGCAGGCCAGGTGAAGACAAACCAGAGGTAGAGGCGGCACAATTCTCCCTCACAACTTCCCCATAATGGGTAAGGTGCATATCCTGAAACAATGTCTTTATGCTCTTCATAGAGGAAAACATGGCTTTATGGGCCTTGAAGTGAAGACACATGAGCTGGTTAACCTTGAGGGCTTGAGAGCAAGCCATTTATGCCTCTTGTGCAGTCAACTGGCGGCTTATGATCAGTTGTTATCCTCCCATGTAGAATCTATCTGCAAATTCAGCTAGGGTCTCTTTTGGCTTAAAAACAATGTACATGAAGGTGTTCTTCACTTCCAAACTAAGGTCACTGCCAAATTTGTCAATCAGAAGTTGCTTTATATCTTCCCAGGTCTCAATGTTGGGCAGCTCTGGTACTACTACCTCTTGACAGATCGGGTGTAGACAGGTTAGAATGTGTTCCTTCTTAACCTCATCTGAGGCTCTTCTCATGGCAGTTTTGTAGATAGTTAGGAAATCTGCAATGGTTGAGGGTTTATGGTCAAAGACTTGCTTAAAGGTAGGCTTGAAGTGTGCTTCTTGAGTTGGGCCACCATTGTTACTATTAAGTACATTTATGTGTTGGGAGAATTCCGCTTTGGGCTCAGTGGGAGCTGTCTGGCCCATAGCTGGCAAACACTTTCCTTGGGGGTAGTCAAAGTTTCAGCAGTGTGGGTGCCCTTATTATTAGCTAGGGTGGTCTAGCCGCTCAGTATCATCCAGGCGCCAACCCTGTGCTGTTACTACCAATGACAGTTCAGCCAGTTGGAATTTAATAAACAGACCCACCAAAAGGCAATGGGCAAACCTGTCATTCACTGAATCAATTAGCTCTTTATTTCTTTTACGTCTTTATCAAGTTCAGAATGGTCTTGTTTCAGATGGTCCACCTCATTAGCTAGAGCTATCAACTCTCTAGCACAATGAATGTGGGGGGCTCCTGACATTCCAGGGCAACAGCCATCTTCACCAACAACCCCAGTTGAACTAACAACAGACGCCATCACCTCATGCAAGGTAGCAACCTCTTGTTGTAAGTCAGCAACCTGAGTTGTCATAGCAAACACTTGAGGATCAGGCTGAGGGGCTTTGATAGGGCAATCCTGACTGTGATTGGATGCTCTATACTCTTTAATGGCATCCCAGAGCCTCTGTTCTCTATCTGCTAACTCATAAGATAGAGGAGAAGGTGGGGCATCTGATTTGGAGGTAGATAGTTCATTTACTTGAGCCTTGAGTTTTGCAATGGTAGCAGCAGTAGCAGACCTTTCTTGATTGAATTCCTTGCCAAGTTTACAAAAGCCTTTTGCAGCATGGACTGCCAATTGCTGTAATTGGTCAAAGGAGTAAGCACTGAACTGGTTGAGTTACTGCACAAGCCATTCAAAGTTGGTGAGATAGGCGTTTAGAATAGAAACTACTTGGGCACACCAGGGCTGTTCCAACTGGTGGAACTCATGAAGACGCTCTCTGACATACTTAGGATGGACTGGCACATTTGTTTGATGGAGTTGATTAAGCAAATTGGAGGTGACAGAGTTGCGCTGATTGTCAGATGCTAAGGAAAACAGGGAATGGATCCACTGCTGGTAGGCTGCAAACTGATCCCAGTGATGAGTGACGACGGCTTGCAGCAATGAAATCTCCTAAACGTGGAGCCCTAATCCCATTTGATGATGGGCTAAGGCAGGTTGTACAAAGGATGACAATAAGTGCTCAGCAGAGCCAGCCCCTGAGAGGAGATGCTGTGGAAATTGTGGAGCTACAATCAATTGTAGTATTCTGCTTGGCTGAACTGAAGCTGGAGGTAAGGGATGGCTCTGTCACAGGCTATCCCAAGGGCTACTACCATGACTTGTTCCAAGCCAGGGGTACCCAAAGGATAGGCCACTAGGCAGGGACCACTCCCAAGGTTCAGCACAGTAGGGACAATAGGCAGGTTGCTGATGTCTTCCTCAATATAAGGACTGGTAATTTCAGGCAAAGTTGGCTCTTCTATGGGAGGAGGCAAAAATCCTGAAAACTTTGTTGCAAAAGGAATAACTGAGGGGCTTACAGCCCCTGTAGTGAGCATCAATTTTTATATGATCTGAGGCGCAGCACAGATTCACAACAGCAAATCCTAACATTAGGATTGGATTTGTATTAAGTCTCAGTTAGAATGGCAGGGAAGGCTATGTGATTACCTTGTGGCCCTAAATTATTAATATCTGCTAGACATGGCTAGAGGGCGCTGAAGTACATGGAGATATAAAGACAAAAATGTGAATAGAAATGAAATTTTATTGGATATATAAATTGGGATTATATACTATCTAGCTTTACCACAAAACAGTACATGAAAAGTAGGATCATTTGCCACAAGCATGAGTGGGGCCTGTGAGTTGCGCAGAATCAGGAAATCAAACAATTGTATTTCCCAATTTGGAGCCAGCCTTATTTTGAAGGGCAAAAGTAAAAGAGAGGAATTTGTCCTTTAAAAAACCCAACAAAAGCAAATTAAAAACATGGTGAATGGCGGGATTCACACCATTCCCCAATCTCTGAAAGCTTTTATTTGGCCTTGACAACGTCCTTGATCTTCTCTTGATATTGTTTCTCTTTGGTGGTTCTCTTCTTATTGGATGATTATTCTCAATATCTCTGATGGATGCAATAGTCTTCCCCTTTTGGACTTTGAGGTGGTTGTAGAAGGTGCTGTATCTGGGCTTGATTCCAAAGGAGGACTTGATATGCATATGCCAGCCCTCTAAAGATGAAGTAGTTTTCATCTCATCTTTAATAACTGCCTGGTAGCAGTGCCAGTTGGCTTTAGCTCTGGTATTGCTCCGGCGCTAAGTGACCTTACTTTCAATCCACTGTGGTTCATAACAGTCAATGAAAGGAAAGAAGGTATCCTCATGTTTCTTGGCATATGGATCCTGGCATAGGAGGTTAAAGGCTTGTCCAGTATGCTCTGGCTTTACAAATGCTAGTGCTACAAACTGCTGAAATAAGGACTTGCACTTTCCTGATGTATCTAGATGGTGGATCTTGCTGAGCTCAGGTAGACCCTTTAGTTGCCTGTTGACATCTTGTCAATAATGGAAAAAACAACCCTGGACCTCTCCATCAAAGGTATTTACAGAAGCGTTATAATGGGCAGTTTAATAGTCAATGATTAAAGTTGAGGAGCCAAGTACTTTATCATGAGTTTCTTGTTCTGCATCAAGGGTGGCTTAATTCTTTATATCATCATCTGGATTGGCTCTAGTGGTATGGCTAGAGGGACTCTTTTTATTACTGGGTAGGGTTTTGATGCCCCCTGAAGGATTTTAAAGGCTATTGTGTAGTCTTCTTCTGTTGCCTCAGGAAGCAGAAAGTAGGCAAATGGGAGCACCTTGCCTTCAATAAGGGAATGTACAACCCATAGTTGGTAAAAAAGGCGGGGGCATACTGCAAAGGTACCATCACATAACCAGGTCTCTGAATCCCTCAACTGCTCCAGGTTCTGTTGTGTAGCATAGCATATAATTCTTGCCTCTGCTGTAGGACCATCATCATGTAAAAGGAATACATCATCACTATTGAACATCTTTAACTCCTCTGTCAATACTAACTCTCCTTGGATCATGGCAGATTTCTTATGGGAAATAGATAACAGAGTTTGTCACATATATACTTTACTAACTGGTCACAGTCAGGGATGAGATTCAGGTTCTTGTTACATGGTGTGTGGTGGCCTTAACTTCCAGATCAGAAGCCTTGATGTCTTTGAAGACTGGAACAATTTATTATAGGTACTGCTTTAGAAGCTTTTCAGTAAGATTTATTGGAGCATTGTATGTGTGCTCTTCCTTTTCACTTGTGACTTTATCCCATCCTTCTGTGTTGATCCTGGCAGTGCAGCTTCTATCTTCATACACACAATTTTTGCTTCTTCCCGCTCTATTCTTATTGTTGCAATTGAAAACATAGCCATCACAGATTAAACTTGCACCTCCTTTGAAAGACGTTAGAGGGAAAACCTGAGGGAACTTCTTGGGAGCTTAAACTCTTCTTTGAAGTTACATATATTGTGAACCTTTAGGGGATCTCATGGGTCAATTGGTGCTTGATGATATTCAGACAGGTAATCATCAGGATCTTCTTTATTGATACTTGATGAGTAGGATGTAGATGCAGATTCCTTTGGCAGTGGAGGGTTATTATCTGGAGTTAAATTCTTGCACTTCTTGGACTGAGATGAGCTTTTTTCCTTAGGGCTTGATTCATCTGGGCTTGGCAGGGGCTCTGTACTCTTTGGTATCTTCTTTCTTCCTTGCTTTTTTAGTGGAACCTCATCTTCTTATGATTGGTACCAGCTTAGAGAAGAGGAGGGGTCAGAGGAGGGCTATTTGCTTTCAGGGTCTGGGGTATTCTCCTTTGTCTTCTGTTTTTTTGAGGGCTCTTTGGCTGATTTTTTTGTTTGGGTAAGGGCTTTGGGTACTTTCTTGGTTGAATTGGGGCTCTTTTGTGGCTCTTGGAAGATTTGTCCTACAATAATTAGAGTAGAGTTCATAAAGCAAGAATAATCATGTGAAGCATGAATAAACTAATTAAAAATAACTTGTTTTAAAATTTATTATTAAGTAAATAGTTTATAGAGGTATGGAAAGTAATTTTAGAGCTAGTTTATTAGTAAAGAATAGAAAAACCATGTTTAAATAAAAAGTTGACATTCTGGTAGTCACAATACTCAAAAATATTTAATTTTAGTTTGTCAGCATAAAATTACTTTAATTTTGACTTTCTGCATACTGAAAGTCAGCATTGAACTAGAAAAACACTATGTAAATCAATTTTAAAGCTTGGTTAATATTTTCTGGAGTTGGTTTTTTAAGGACGAAATTGATTATTTTTAAATTTAAAAAAATTAAAGATTTTAATATGTAAATTATGAAAAATAAATAATAGGGATTGCAGAGGGAAGTATAAAGTACAGCCCTGGGCACTTTGGCCTGAATTATCATACCATTGTATGTGTGTTTTTTGTTAAGCAGCAGTTTTTTACTAATAAACCAGTGAAGGTGTTAACATTCAGGCAGTCAGCATTCTTTTATAGTAACTCTCCTATTAAATCTCACTTAAATTATGTCACTTTGTTTTCTTTAGCCAAATTACTTTGTTGCAATTTAGGTATGCATTGATTTGACAAAGTCAACATTATAAATACATATATAAATTCTAGTTTTAACATATGTGTTTTGGCTTAAGTGGACTTCTGGAAATAAGCTATAGTTAATCCACTGAGTTTAAAATAACATTTAATATCTTAATAGTGCAAAGAACACTATGAAAGTTGACATATGTCTTTTTCAATGCCTATCTTAATATATATTTAATAAAAACAGTAATATAAAATATAAAAAGGAGTTATTTTTAGAATATTTTGTATTTTATTAAGAAATTTATGGATTCTTATTTGGGGTCAACATCCAGATTTTACTTAATGGAGTCAACCATAATGTAAAAGTACAAAAAACTTACCTTTCAATAGTAAATTGTATTAGTTTAGGGCTTAAAAATAAGCATTTGTTTAAATAGTGTTGACATTATGCCTATTCCACTTTAATTTTGCAATTCTGACTTAATAGTTCACTATGAAAAATTAGCTTAGTTTTGGAAATGCCCAATTTCAGCAGGTAAATACTATAATAATGTTGACTTACTGAATGTCCTCAATTTGTTGACATTCAGTAAGTCAACTTGCGGAATGATTACATTCTGGTGGTTGCCACACAATCATGTTCCTGTTATCCATGATTCATAATGACTATATAATAACTATCTCCCAATAAAGAATATGATCTAGTTTCCAAACATTTCCACTTGTAACTCTGCTAAAACAGCACAGTTACAACATTATGTACTTGGATAAAAGCAGGGAATTAGTTTAAGGGGAATGCCTTGATAGTTTCAGAGTAGAGAATAAATAATACCAGGGCATTGAGAATGTATGGTCAAGAGTATCAGACACACATAGCATTTGCAGCATAAAAAGTTCCAGATGTTTCAAAAGGTTCAATTATCAGATGAGAGGGTTCCATCATCAGACTAGAGGATCTACTACCTGTGAACATTAGGTAGTGCACCTTGGATAATGAACATAAGATAGTGTACTATAGACAGTGCACCTTTGGTAGTGCACTAAGGGGGTTTCACCTTAGAGTGCTATTTTCTGGCATCACAACGTCCATATAGCATGGTAAAGGGGGATTTTCCTGTCACTTGGTGTCTACTGAGCCAATAAGTGAAGAGGGGAGCAGGTGTGACATAAATTGTCATATAGTAAGAAGCAGTCTCCAGGTGGTGAGGAATCACCACCCAAATCCATATAGAGTTGATGATTAACCACCAACAAAGCGCCAGATACCATTTTGTGGAATTTCCAAATGATACACTAGGGTTAAACAAAATGATTAACCCTAACCAAAGGAGTGTTGCAACCAAGTTTCCAGACTTGCCTTCCAAAATATTTCAAAATACACAGGGGCACTTGATGAGCTGTCTCTTGACGTATCTAACAACATGAATCAATCTGATGGCAATGTCAAACTGCAGGCACTTTCTCCTAATTAGGAGCACTACCAATTCAACCTGCTGATCCCTGCACAAGTTATTCCTCAGCTCAAATCCTTGCATGGAACAAGCCACCATGCCAACTCCCTTATGAATGTTTGGCTTTCCCCATATGGTTAGTAACCACAGTATTCTATAATAAACAACATCTTATTCCTATTATTTCTGTCCTTCCTATTAGACTGTTGTTTTACCCAAATCAAATACTGAATCCTTGTTGGTTCAGTTTTAACATTTGTAGCAGTAGTAGGTTCATGGCCTACCTAGAAGAAAAATTCCTCCCAAGAAAGGACAGAGTACAAGCCATATAGCTACTCCCCATTAAGAAACCTTCCTGCCAATCCCCAAGGGGGACATCCCCAACGGGTAAGTCATCTATAAAGATCAGCTGGTACTTACAAGTGTGTATAATTGATTCCGCCTTGAGCAGCGCAATGTAAGTGTCATCCTGCCCCAATTGAACCTCTCTCAGTGCATGCTCAATCTCCAGCTTGAATCCTTTGCGGGAGGTATTGAAGGAGCTGACATTGTCAGTTGGCTCCACTCCACCAAAACCCGCCTCTGTATATGTCAAGTACCTGAGCCCATGTGGGTTACCACTATTTCAGGCCGCCTTACAGAGCCTGCTGCAATCTAGCTCACCAGCTGGGCCAGCCAAGAAATAGAGATTACCTAGGTGTTGTTCAGGAATGCCGTGAAGTCCCACCACAGTGAAACATTTTCACCCATTGTGGTGGGAACTCCCCTTCTAGCAAATAAACAGACTGGATCCGTTCCCAAATACCTTGCCACCTGGCAGCAAGCTCTTGCCGCTGCCCCCAAAGCTGTGAAAAACAGGAACACCATTCTCCTGACGCTGATAGTCAATGGGCTCAAGCTCCACATCTGTAAGTGGGTCCCTGTGGGTTGTTGCACCTCCATTGATGACTGCTACAAGGCAATTGTGGATACCAACAATCAGGCTTTGATGGGCTTTTGCCATACCAGCAACGCTCCACCCCAACCACATACAACATCAGGCAATGGCCATAGTCAAATAGGCCGCCGTCAACCACGTCAGCAGGATAATGGGGCCAAATGCCCCCGTGAGGGGGAGCTCCAGCTAGCACAGATCAAGGACCCAGGAAAAGCCTAGGGGTTGTAATGAAAAGAGGCCTTACAACCCCATCTGACCCATCCTCTCAATCCCTGCTTGCAAAAAATCCCTGTGACTACAACGTTCACAAAGTTGAAACCCTGGACGTCTTTCAAGTCCACAGTGACGACCCCGTATTACAAGCGAGTCACTCCTCAAATAAAGTAACACACTTGTCCTATCTCTTCTGTTTCTGTGGGAACACCCACAAATTATTGGTAGATACTGGGGCCAACCACACCATGGTAAACCAGGCGTTTGCTGACGCACAGCAGCTAGACTGTGTACCCAGCAGATTCAAGGCAATACAAGTAGCTGACTCACACAGAGTAGCAATTACACATGAGACGGTACCCTTCTCTGTGAGAATGGGGAACATCCAGGTTAAGCTCTCTGGAGAAATCATGTCAGGGCTCAGCCACATTGTCATTGCTGGCCTTGACTGGCTTTGTCACAACCGTCCCTACATTGACTGGGATATGTCTGTAATTACCCTCAATAGAAATGGGGTTGGTTTACGGATATATCCCGTTAAAATGAGCAAGCTACTTCATGGTACTGTACTTTTCAGAATAACAGAAACAAGCTCATATAATTTCAAGGGGGGAACTAGAATTCACTCAATGCTTAGTCAAAGTTATCTGTGCAGAACCACCTGCAGCTCTCCCCTTGACTACTCCACCTCCACCAGCACTTGCCGCTCTCCTTGAGGAGTATAAGGACATTTTCAGTAAAACACTGGACCAAATACCCCTCCCAAGGAGATCCAACATGCTGTATTCTACAAGGGTTGCTTCCCAAGGCGCGCCCCCTCTATTGCTTGACACCAAAAGAAGATGAAACCCTCTGCCAGCATCTCATAGACTCACTTGATAAGGTCTTGATACGCCCCTCACTCTTGCCATACAGGGCTGCTGTATTCTTTGTAGCCAAGAAGAATGGGTCCCTTTGCTTAGTCACAGATTACTGCGCCTTAAATAAGGTGAACATTAAGAATAAACACCCCCTGCTGTTGATTGAACCCCTGTTTGACACACTTGTGGGTGCAAAGGTCTTTAGCAAGATTGATCTCACTGCAGGGTACAACCAGGTCTGCATTGCACCAGGGGATGAAGCAAAAACTGCCTTCCACACACACTACAGGTTGTTTGAGTGCTGGGTCATGAATTTTTGGAATGACCAACACTCCTTATACCTTTACCATGTTAATGAATAAAGAATTTGAGGAATTGATTGGGAAGTGTGTTGTTGTGTACACTGACAACATTATTGTCTTCAGTCAAGATCAAACCACACACCTCCAACACCTCTATGCTGTCCTTGACACCCTTTGGAAAAACCAGTTGAAGGCTAAGCCTTCCAAATGTGAATTCCTCAAGTTTTAGCTCTTGTTCCTTGGGTACATCATCTCTGCCCAAGGGATAAAGCCTTACCCTGCCAAGATCAAGGCAATCACCAGCATGCCACCTCCCACTGATGTGGGCCAGGTGTGTACATTCCTGGGCATGGTTGCCTATGTGCGTAAATTTATCTCCAACTGCAGAGAGCTTATTGCACCTCTCACTGAGCTCCTGAACACTAAACAGTGCTTCCATTGGACTCCTGCCAGAGATCAAGCCTTTGAGACGTTAAAGTAGAGACTTACAACTACATCTGTATTACAGTTTCCCAGTTGGAACTACCAATATAAACTCGAGACTGATGCCTCTGACAGGGCCATATGGGGCTTGTTACAGGTGGAAAATGACAAGGGCATCTTTCTCCCTGTGGCATATGAATTCAGGAAGCTCACTGAATCAGAAAAATGTTACCCAATTCATGAAAAGGAGTTACCAGCATTTATATACTGCGTCAAAAAGTGGCACTGTTACTTGGAAGGGGCCAAATTTCCACCCTGTGTCCTGACAGACCACAAGTTGCTCCAATACTTCAACATGCAGTCCCACTTGACATGCCGCCAAGCAGGCTGGGTTGAGCGTCTATCCCCTACCAGTTACACATTGAGTACAATCCTGGGAAGGAACTTGTTACAGCTGACGCCCTCTCACAACTCTACATAGTGTCCATCACTGGAGATAATGGTTTGGACCCAGATTGGCCCATGTTCTATATCTGCCCTGAGGCAACTCATTATGAAGACTCTAACTTGGTAGCCATCTCCAAGTTGAAGGACAACAAAAGTCAGTTCACCACTGATGCTGGTAACGTCTACCAACAGGCAGAGACAGGTGAGAAGATACCATATATTCTCACCACACAGCAAGGTGACACCATACTACACTACCAACACACCTTGGGCCATGTCAGAGGATGCAACCTCTTTGAAATCATGAAACATAAGGTTTTTTGGCCACATATGCGCCAAGACATCTTTGATTTATTCAAGACATGTGTGTTGTGTTAAAAGAACACATCTAAACCTGCACCCCTAAGTCTGTCCTACCCATTTTGGCCATGAAACCTTCAAGCAGTGGGCCCTCAACATTATTGGACCTCTCCCCAAAGACAGACTTGGGAAAAAATACATCATCACAGCCATTGACTACTTCACCTGTTGGCAAGTAGCATAGGCAACCACTAACCACACTGCCCCCACATCACTCACTTCATTGGCAATGAAAGTTTGGCCTGTTTTGGACAACCCAAACACCTCATTACAGATGGGGGTCCTGAGCTTGTTAGACATGTCATGAAAGCATACTGCGCCAAAAATGCCCTACAACAAATAGTCACAACTCCATACCATCTGCAAGCCAATGGGTGCATAGAGAAATTGAATGGCTCACTGGTCCAGTTGATCATCAAACTCTCACAGAACATCCTAATACTGCATGGACTGGACATCTGTCCACTGCACTGCTCATCTTACAGGCAAGAATCAGCAGGGGCACCGGGTTCAGCCCCAGCCCCTTGGCCTTTGGGACGCCTGATGGTTTAGCAGGAGTAGAACAAGGGAGATTATAATCCACAGTTCCCGTAAAACCCCCTTGCTGCCTACCTCTTCCCCAATCCAGTGGCGCGCCAAGGCCCAAGACATTAAACAAAGGCAAATCAAGGGAGAGACAAGACACCTTGAGGCCAGGTACGCTGTAGGTGACCCTGTTATGCCCTCAACACTGATCTGGCCAAATTAGAGCCCAATTACTTGGGGCCCTTCAAGATAGCCGCGGTCTATGACAACTACACCTACCAGCTGGAGGACGCCCAAGGAAACACCAAAAAGCTTCACCACAATTGCTTGCGCCCCTGCTGTGCCATCCCCACACAAAATTTGTTTGTGCGGATCTTTCCAGATCTACCACAAGCTCTGATCCTGGTGTCTGATGACAAGCAGGGGGCAAGGGGGGTGTTTCAACCAAGTTTCCAGACTTTCCTGCCAACATATCTCACAATACACAGGGGGCGCTTGATGGGTCGTCCCTTGATAAATCTAACAACATGAACCAATCTGATGACCTTATCAAACTGCGGGCAATTCTCCTAATTAGGAGTGTTACCCATTCAATCTGCTGATCCCGCACAAGTTATTCTTTGGCTTCAATCCTTACATGGAACATGCCACAATGCCACCCCCTTGTGGCTTGGTGGCTTTCCCCATATATTATATTAATCACAGTATTTTATAATAAACACTACATTATTCTTATTCTTCCTGTCCTTTCTATTGGACTGTTGTCTTCCCCAATCTAAATACTGAATTCTTATTGGTTCAGTTGCAACAGGAGCCTTAGATAAAAAAACCTGAGAGAGAATCAATGAGTCTTTGGCGTAAAATTCAGGACATTAAGAGGTTAAAAATGTCTTAGCTTCAGATACTGTGGGGAAAACTCCTAAATTCTTGGGCATCAGATTGATATTAGGCGGAGGCAAAGACAAAGTGCTGACAATGGGGCCCATCTTCCTGTAATGATTTGGCTAATAATTAAATTGTAGAGAATGTAGCATAGCAGGCCAACTACATGATGCATTTAAGATAAAGTTTATACCAAGGGATAATTGATTTTATTGAGTAAATTTTTGGGAGGACTCAACTCTTAAGAGTTGAAACAGTGAAAATTATTATTATATATCAAAATTCAACTAAGCAATACTGCCTGAATCTCAAGCTCCTATTCCTTTCACATTGTAAAGTGAGTATCTAGTCCAGTTTGCAAAGAGTCCTTGCGTGACTAACTTCTAATGACCATGCTGATTAATAAGCTCATATCTGGTGATCCTCAAATTACTTCAATTTATCAACATCAGTTTGCAGGAGGAATCAGATTCAGCTGGCGGACTGGAGCAGCTGTAACCTATTTTCAAGCAACTATTTGATTTAAATCCATCAAATCAATTTAATTTTGTTAATGGCTATTTAGCTTTTCAAGCTTTCTTACTCAGGCGGATAATTCCAGGCATTATGGAATCTACCATGATAGCAGGAAGGAACATATTCCAATTGGTGGCATCAGAAAGGGTGAGATTTCTCATAATGGGTACAAGGGAGGAATTTTTTTGTTATACTGTCACATTGATAGACAGGTTATACAGCGCAGAAAAGGACTGGTGAGTGCCCATAGCCTCTACAATAGACGTGATGAGGCAAGCATTGCAGTTGGTGCCATTGTCAGAACACAAGATTTGAAGAGATTCATGGCAATAGAAGATGTCCTGTAACAAGAAATTTTCTGTTGTCTTGGCAGTTATGTCTTTGGTAGCCCTTGCTTTGACCCACTTTCTAAAATGGTTTACTGTACCAAGATGAATTGACACCCAGACTGAGAACAAGGGAGAGGCCTAACAGCATCAATACTCACAGTGTGAAGGCATGCTTAGGAGAGATAATCTTGAACTGATGCTGGGATGGTCAAGGGCGTTGGAAAATAGGAAAGCGTGATGCAAGGACATTAGGGATTAGGAGGCACATGTTCTCCCAGTAGAAGCTCTTGCACAACCAGTCATGATTTTTTACGGCAACAGTCAGCATGTAAACTGTCTACATATAACATCCTCCATGTCAAAAATTCACAGAAATATTTTTGTAATTTTATTACATATTTATTGATTTTTTTACCTTAAATAATTGTTCTTAATGACAAAAGTTAATTTGATTTTAATTTTCAAGTTTCAAGTGAACTTGTAAAAAAATAAAGCCAAAATAAAATTTGAGATTGTCAGCATAGAGGATGTTACATGTAGACAGTTTGAATGCTGGCTGTTCCCTTTTTTACTATACCCCTGTGATGGTTCATATGGAAGCAGTTTTGCAGGCGAGGATCAATTTGGCTTCAAATAAAGACATTATGCTGAAGATTGACAGTGTGTTGTTGGTTTGTTGCAGGTAGAGGCCTAGTAGGGAATAATGGCTACTAGGGAAGGTAAGGCCTGGCTAGTAGGTGTAATGACTACTAGAGGAAAATGTTGTCCCCACCTGGCAGGAGATATTGACTGCTGTGGGTTAGAGGTCCTCATCCATCAGGGAACTGTGGCTGCTAGGGATGAGGAATGAGATAGCTCAGCAGGGAACTTTAGCTGCTTGGGGTGGGGAGTGATCCAGCCTGGTGGGTAGCGGGTGCTATACAGGTTGGATGTTGTTTAGAACTTGGCAAGTAACACAGGCTGCTAGAGTAGAAAAGTTTATGAACCCCTGGCAGGTAACTTGGGCTGCCAGGGAGGGGGAGAAGCTCTGAGAGCTCTATGTACCCTGATACGCTCACAGGAAGTCTATGAGAAAGTATATACCTAACAGACTGGAAGGGTGTCCTTGTTTATGTCCCTATGGGAACTTTGGGGAGATCCCAAAGTGAGCATTGAAGGTCATGGATTTGCTCAGGGGTGTTACCAAGGCAGATGCTTGGGGAAGCAGCTGCAAAGCTTGTTGTGATAAAGCCTCTGGGAAATGAAGCTGATTAATTTGCAACTAAAAGCTCAGAATTAAACACCTGGGTGAGTAAAGACAACTGCAAGTACTTCATTGATCTATGGTTGGATGGCCTAAGTGGTTGCCACTTGCAAGGGCCCAGTCAAACGCCAGTTCAATGTAGACTCATGCCTGGGTCTACAGGTTCTGGTAAGGAGGACTGAGATAAAGAAGTGAGGTAGTTCATAGTATGGTATCAGCAGTGAAGACTAGTAAGAAGGACTGTGTGATAACAGAGAAGACTAGTTGAGGGACTCTTGGTTCATGTTGGAGTTTGGAACCAAGATGTTTCATTGTGCAGTTGGAACCAATGTAGTTCATAGTGAGAATGAGCTAAACTCTGGAAGACAAGATGTAGGATTAGCTGATCATGATGCAGGATGGGCTGAAGGACTAAAAGATCATGATGCAGGATTAGCTGAAGGACTAGAAGATCATGATGCAGAGCAGCCAGAGGACCAGAAGACCAGGGGGCAGAAGTAGCTGAAGGACTAAAAGATCATGATGCAGGATTAGCTGAAGGAATAGAATATCATGATGCAGGAGCAGCCAGAGGACAAGAAGACCAGGGTGCAGGAGTAGCTTAAGGACTGTTTTCAGCTGTTGAGTGACTGAAATGAGCTGCTCGGAAATTGAAATGGGCTGTTTGATGACTGAGAAGGACTGATTGCTGGCTAGTCTGAGGAACTAGAATATGTGGTTGAAGAACTGGCTAAAAGACAAGAAAATAGTGGTGCAGGACTGGCTGAGAAACTTGAAGATGGATTGGAAAGACTAAATACAGGAGCTAGAATGCTGGTTTTGAATGCTTAAGAAAGGAAATTATAAGAAAGAAGCAGTTAAATAATCATTTAATGCTGCCAATAATATGATATAAAGATTATGTTTATTATCATATGATTTTAAAAAGAGAGAGGAAAAGAAATAGCCTACAGTGTTTAAACTGTATTTAGTAAAAAGATTTGATTGAGTGGAAGAAGCTAGAAAGAGTACAAAAACAGGACAGAGAAACTGTGAAGATGAATGGTCAAATTTTGCTGAGAATGTCTAGGAGAGGCAAAAGGCAAGAGACAGCAAGTTTGAAGCGGTGACATGTTGAAGAAAATGTGAAGAAACTTGGAGAAACATTGTAAAATCAAGGGTTTGGAAATCCCATATGTAAAACATAGGCAAAAGTGCTTGAGATTTGCTAGAGAAACGTGACAGGAATTACAGCAAAACTGTTCAAAACGTGGAGCAGTTGTTTATCCAGAGAAAGACAGCTTTGGGTTTAAACCAGAGTCAAGAGCATGTCATTTGGGTGAACTGTTTGGAAAAAACTGTTGAATTGAGGCGTTTGATTGGCTGCAAGTCAAAGTTTGTTTAATCAGTGTTTCAAAGGCTTTAACTCAAGAGTTAAAACCTAAAAAATGAGGAGCAGAAGCATAAAATCCAGGGCTTTCATTGATTGAAGTAAGCACAAAGATTAAATATATTATAGAGAGAGGAAAACTGGATAGTTTAAGCTTTGGAAAACCAGAGTTCTGAGAAGGAATTAGGACTAAAACAAGGGGCTATAAAAGGGGAAGTATCTGAGGCTTTTCAGGGACTGGATCAAGTGGATAACAAAGGCCATAATGACTAAAGAAGGAGCTGGAGCTAAGATAAAAACAGATAGAGCTTGAGATAAGAAGCTGGATCCCAAGTGCAGCGCAGGAGTCCAAGCTTAAGAAGCAGAAGTCCAAGAATAAGGTGCAGAAGTTCAAGAATAAGGTGCAGGAGTCTAAGATCAAGTATAAGGAGTCCAAGATATTGTTGGAGGGCTCCAAGTATTTTCAAATCCACATTGTTTCCATGACCCCCCAGGCCATATACCAGAAGGTTTCTAAGGGGCTCTTCCTTCTGAGAGTGAATAAAAGCCCATTTCAACCTCTATAAATATTTCTGAGATACATTTTTCCTTACTAGAAAATGATAGCCCCTTCCATCCAGTCCCTGGCTATGACCCAGGACACACTTTGGCAACTGGTGGGCAGGAATCCCACAACCCTCATATCCAGTTTCAATATGGGCTTGGAGGATAATGGCTATTCTCATACTAGGTCAAACCTAGGGCAGGTAGGTATTTTTGACCTTTTTAAAGAGTTGCCTATTCTTAATGATGATATCTTTTGAAAAGACCTTTAGAGCCAATTTAATCTCTTCTGGTTAAGTTATCCAAGTGGTAGGGTATCCTATTAACTTGTACAGGCAATCAGTGTTGGTAGGATGGATGGCCAGTATAGGCATTCTAGACTGCTCATTGGTGTTCTGATGTTGAGCTCCAGGTTGGTGTACTGCAGTGAAATCATATCATTGTAAGCGCAGGGCCCAACAAGCCAGTTGACCTTCAGGTTCTTTTAGCTGCTATAATCACTTAAGAGAGAAGTAGTCAGTGACTACAGTAAAGTGAGTCCCATAGATGTAGTGTCAAAATTTCTTTAAAACATGCATTAAAGCAAGCATTCCTTTTCATTGACACTATAATTCTTCTAATAATTGTTGAATACTTGTGAATAATAGGCCACAGATCAATCTACGCCTCATTGTCAAGCTGGGCTAAGATGGAACCCACAGCTACTCTACTTGTATCAGTATATAAGAAGAACTCCTTGTTTTAATCAGGATAGATCAAGATGGGGGCCTCTTTGAGCTTGGCCTTTAGCACCTCAAAGGATTGTTGTTGATCATCAGTCCATTTGAAAGGTATGTTCAGGAGAAGTTGGACAAGGGGCTCATTTAGTTCAGCAAAGTCAGGGATAAATTGCCAGTAATATCCTATCATGCCAAGGAATACTTGAATCTCACATAGATTTGTGGGGGGCAGCATCTTATCAATGGCTTCCACCTTAATGTCCATGAGGTGTATCCCAGTCTGGGTGACTTTGTGGCCCAAGAGCTCAAGTTGCTCTTTAAAGAAAGAACACTTGGAGGGTTTGAGTTTTAAGCCAGCTTCTTAAATATTGATGAAGACAGATTTGAGGTATCCAAATGGTCAGTAAAGGTGGAGCTGAACACAGTGATATTGTCAAGATATACGAGAACACAGTAGAGCTTCAGATCCCGTAGAATTGAGTCCATAGCCCTTTGAAAAGTAGCCAGGGCGTTGCAGAGCCCTTGGGGCATGCAAGTGGGTTCATAGAGGCTTTCTGAAGTGATAAGGGCAGACTTTTTCTGGTCTTCTGGGGACAAGTCAACCTGCCAATATCCAGAAGCCAAATCCATAGAGGAAAAGAATTTTGAGCCTCCCAATTGTCTGAGAGCATCATCAATCTGAGGCAAAGGATATGAGTCCTTTTTGTGAGCAAGTTTAGGCAGTAGTAATCCATCACAATATGATGGTCTACATCCTTCTTTTTAAGGATCAAAAAGGGAGAATCCCAAGGGCTCTGAGAGGGAGCCGAGAGACCAGCATCTAAGAGTTGTTTGAGATCCTTAGAAACCTGGGCATCTTCTACCCTACTGTGGCAGTAGGGTTTGGCACAGAAGGGAGGAGCATCACCTGTGTTAAAATGATGAATGACCCCTTTTGCTAGACCATAGACATTGGGCTCGGAAGAAAAGATGTTGTTAAACTAGTCAAGCAATTCTAATACATATTTCTGCAGGATAGGTGATAGCTGCAGGAAATCAGCGGCTGTAAACAGAAAAAGCACTTGAGGGTCTTCTTCTGGCAAGTTGAAGTTGCTGAATGTCCCAAAGGGATAGAGATAAGCCACTTTCTCTACTCCTAGGATGCTTTCATTTCCCAAAACTTGGCCTTTAGAAACCTTCATGGGCAAAACAGTTTGGTTGGATAGCAGTAGTTAAACAGGCTCCTTATTAGTTTGATTCAAAATCCCAGGGCACAGCTGAGGTTCCTTACAACTTAGGGATTCATAGGAGTAAACCTCTAGGAAATTTTTTTCAAGAAAATCATAGGAGATTTGAGAATAAATGATCACTTTAGAGACAGGAGGAATAGTGACAGCCACAGAATCAAGCAAAGGGACACCTTCTTCTGCAGGACAAGAAGGAGGTGGGGAGCGCATATATAAATAGTGAGTTATATACTTTGGCAAAAAGATTTCCATGGGGTATTCAAGGACACAAGTTTTAAGGCGCTTGCTGGGGATGTATGAAGGTTCTTTAAAGATTAACAAACCTTCATAATTTGGTGAAATAGCTATGAGCTATGGCACTATTTACCAGCGTCTGTTGGCTATACTAGGCTATAGGACTTATATGTTGTCCAAGGAGGCCATAGGCCTTACCTCTTAGTCATAGAATGCTATAAGGTATTACTTGTTGGCCATAGGAGGCTATAAGCCTAATCTGTTGTCCATAAGATGCTATAGGCATTACTTGTTGGCCATAGAAGGCTATAGACCTAATCTGTCAACCATACAATGCTATATGATTTTCTTTTGTCCATACAAAGCTAAAGGCTTTATCTGTTGGCCAGACATGTCTATAGGTCAAAGATTTCGGCCAGACCATTCAACATGTCACATCTGTTGCTCAGACAAAGTATAAGTTTTCTGTTAAACTGTCTGTTCCATAATCTGTCAAGATTATGACCAATTTGCCACATTTGCCTTTGGAACAACCAGTTACTAACTGACACTGCTGATCTAAATTACAACCACTCTTTTTGGTTTTAATTTTCACATGAAACTTTAGCAACTAACTTAATTGATCATCAATATTCCATAAAGTTGATCAAAATTTCATTTGGCTATCATCTCAAAAATGACTATGCAATCTTCACTTGACTTATGTAATAAAAGAGAGACCTTTTTATTGTAAAATAAATACTGTTGTTTCTCTTTTAACTTGGATAAGTTCCTTGTCAACTGCCTTTGCAGAGGTGCAGACCTTGGGTCTGTACAACCTATGATAGCTCCTGTAAGCTAAAAACAGATGCTGAGCCCATGTTTTCAGCACTGTTAATATAGGGACACCTAGGAATCATAAGTCTGCTGTATGCCAATTATCAATTATGAATCCTCTCTCCCCCCTCTCCAGTATTCATTGTTTGTCCAAATTATAACTGATTAACATACATTTGTTTCTCTGCCAACCCTGTTCCAACTCTGTGTCTTATCACTGACCAACAACTGAATCCTTCCAAAAGTATATATTGTCTATTAGGTATCTGACTGACTAAAAGACACCAACTCTGTATTCTGTCCTGTTGCTCTGTTGCCAGCTGACACCTGAATATTTTCTGCTGTTTTAAATACATTGATCTTCATATATTGACAATAGTTGGCAACTCCTCAGTTTTATGCTGGCAAGGCATATTCTGTTATACTCCACCCTGCCTGGTGCTCACATATCTAAGTACTGCTTAAGCCCAACAACCTGTTTGAGCAGTCACCACCCATATCCTAAGAGGGATAGGTACCCATCTCAAAGATTGACAATTCCATTGTATTCTTGGAGGAATTGAGTACCTACCAGGAGGGCATGGATTTTTCTAACACAACAGTAGGGATGCAATGAGAAATTTTCTAACCCTCCTTAGCAGAGAGAAGTAGGTGCCAATAGTGTTGCAACCAAGTTTCCAGACTTGCCTGCTAACATATCTTACAATACTCAGGGGCGCTCAATGAGCTGCCCCTTGACGTATCTAATGTTATGGGTTAATCTGATGGCAATATTGAATGGCAGGTACTTCATCCTAATTAGGAGCGCTGCCAATTTGACTTGCTGATTCCCGCACAAGTTATTCCTTGACTTTGAACCTTACATGGAACTTCCCACTATGCCACCCCCTTGTGGCCTTGTGGCTTTCCCCATATAGTATATTAATCACAATATTCTACAATAAACTATACCTTATTCTTATTATTCTTTCCTTTCTATTGGACTGTTGTCTTCCCCAATTCCAAATACTGAACCCTCATTAGTTCAGTTGCAACAGTGGTAGCAGCAGTAGGTTATCAACCTACCTAAAACAAAATTCCTCCAAGAAAGGGCGGAGTACAAGCTGTATGACTACTCTTCAACAAGAGACCTTCCTGCCAATCCCCAAGGGGGACATCCCCAACGGGTACGTCATATATCAAGATCAGCTAGTTCTCACCAGTGTGTACAATTGGCTCCGCCTCAAGAAGTGTGACGCCAGTGTCACCCCGCCCCAGTCAGACCTGTCCCGGTGCATGCTCAACCTTCAAATAGAATCTTTCACTGGTGGCGTCAAGGGGGGCAACATTGTTAGTTGGCTCCAGTCTACTGAAACCTGCCTTTGCATCTGCCAGGTTCCTGAGCCCATGTGGGTTGCCACCGCGTCTGGTTGCCTCATGGGGCCCACTGCTGTGCAGTTCACTAACTGGGCCAGCCAGAAACTTGACATTACCTGGGCAGCATTTTGAAACGCCGTCAAGTCCTGTTACAGCAAAACCTTCTCCCCCATTGTTGTTGGAACTCCTCTTCTAGCAATCAAGCAAACAGGTCCCATTCTGAGTACCTTGCCGCCTGGCAACAAGCCCTTGCTGCCGCCCCAGAAGTTGTGACTGACGGGAACACAATGCTACTCACTCTGATTGTCAATGGGTTAAAGCCCCATATCTGCAAGTGGATCCCCGTAGGTTGCTGTACCTCCATTGATGACTGCTATAAAGCCATTGTGGAGGCTAACAACCAGGCCTCAATGGGCTTCTGCCATACCAGCAACGCTCCACCCCAACCACATACAACATCAGGCAATGGCCATAGTCAAGTAGGCCGCCATGAACCACGTCAGCAGGATAATGAGGCCAAACGCCCCTGTGAGGGGGAGCTCCAGCTAGCGCAGATCAAGGACCCGGGACAAACCTAGGGGTTGTAATGACAAGAGGCCTTACAACCCCATCTGACCCATCCTCTCAATCCCTGCTTGCAAAAAATCCCTGTGACTATAACATTCACAAATTTGAAACCCTGGACGTCTTTCAAGTCCACAGTGACAACCCCGTATTACAAGCAAGTCACTCCTCAAATAAAGTAACACACTTGTCCTATCCCTTCTGTTTCCGTGGGAACACCCACAAATTATTGGTAGATACCGGGGCCAACCACACTATGGTGGACCAGGCGTTTGCCGACTCTCAAGAATTAGACCAAGTGCCCAGCAGATTCAAAGCCGTACAAGTAGCTGACTCCTGCAGAGTGGCCATCACCCACAAGACGGTACCTTTCTCTGTGAGAATTGGGAACGTCCAGGTTAAGCTCTCTGGACCAATCATGGCAGGGCTCAGTCACAATGTGATTGCTGGTCTCAACTGGCTTTGACACAACCGCCACTACATTTATAGGGATACCTCTGTCATCACCCTCAACAGAAGTGGGGTGGGATTCCATATTTATCCTGTGGAAATGAGCAAGTTACTCTATGATACTGTTTTTGTCAGGATAACAGAGACGGGCTCATATGATTTCAAGGGGGGAAACTAGACTTCAGCTAATGCTTATTCAAAGTTATCTGTGCTGAACCACCAGAGGTCTCTCCCTTGACATCTTCACCATCACCAGCGCTTGCAGCACTCCTTGAGGAATACAAGGATGTATTCAGTGAGACACTTGAACAACTACCTCCTCCCTGGGAGATCCAGCACGCTGTACAGCTTCAAGGATTGTTACCCAAAGCACAACCATTTTACTGTCTCACACCAAAGGAAGATGAAACCCTCTGCCAGCACCTTGTGGACGCGCTCAATAAGGGCTTCATTTGCCCCTTGCTCTCTCCATATGGGGCGGCGGTCTTCTTTGTAGCCAAGAAGGACAGATCCCTCTGCCTGGTCACAGACTACCGCGCCCTAAATGAGGTGACGGTTAAGAACAAGTACCCCCTGCCGCTGATTGACAACCTGTTTGATACACTTGCTGGTGCAAAGGTCTTTAGCAAGATCAATCTCACTGCAGGGTACAGCCAGGTCTGCATTGCACCAGGGGATGAGGCAAAAACTGCCTTCTGCACACACTATGGGTTGTTTGAGTGTTGTGTCATGAACTTTGGAATGACCAATACTCCCTCCACCTTTGCCATGTTGATGAACAAAGAATTTGAGGAACTGATTGGAAAATGTGTGGTTGTGTACCTTGACACACTATTGTCTTCAGTCAAGATCAAACCACACACCTCCAACACCTCTGCGCTGTCCTTGACATCCTTTGGAAAAACCAGCTAAAAACAAAAACTGCCAAATGCGAGTTCCTCAAGTTGGAGCTACTATTCCTTGGGCACACCATCTCTGCTCAAGGGATAAAGCCTGACCCTGCCAAGATCAAAGCAATCACCAGCATGCCACCTCCCACTGATGTGCGCCAGGTTCTTACCTTCTTGGGCATGGTTGCCTATGTGCGCAAGTTTATCCCCAATTGCGGAGAGCTAATTGCATCTCTCACTGAGCTCCTCAATATCAAGCAGAGCTTCCATTGGACCACTGTCAGAGATTTAGCCTTCAAGACGTTGAAGCAAAGGCTCACTACCACACCAGTCCTTCAGTTCCCCAATCAAAACTGACAGTATAAACTAGAGACCAATACCTCTTACAGAGCCATAGGAGGCGTGCTAAGGGTAGAAACTGACAATGGTGTCTTTCTCCCTGTGGCCTATGAGTCCAGGAAACTTACTGACTCAGAACAACGCTACCCCATCCATGATAAAGAATTGGCAGCCATTGTACACTGTGTTGAGAAGTGGCGCTGTTACCTGGAAGATGCTACCTTCCCACCCTGTGTTCTGAAGGACCACAAGTCACTTCAGTACTTTAACAGAGTCTCACCTGACACGCCGCCAAGCAGGATGGGTGGAGTGCCTATCCCCTTACCAGTTACACATTGAGTACAAACCTGGGAAGGAACTTGTCACAGCTGACGCTCTTTTGCAACTTTACTAAGTGTTCATCACTGGGGACAATGGTTTAGATCCAGATTGACCCATGCTCTACCTCCGCCCTGAGGCAACCTGCTACAAGGGCCTTAACATGGTCACCATCTCCAAGTTGAAAAACAACAAAATTCAGTTCACCACCAATTCTTGTAGCATTGCCACCAGGCAGAGACAGGTGAGAAGATGCCTTACATTCCCACCACTCAACAAGGGGACACAATATTGCACTACCACCAAACCCTGGGTCACATCAGAGGGCGTAACCTCTTTGAGATCATGAAACGTAAGGTTTGGTGGCTGTGCATGCTTCAAGACATCTTGGACCTCCTCAAAATGTGTGTTGTACAAAAAGAACACGTCCAAACCTGCATCCCACAAGTCTGTCCTGCTCATTGAGGCCATGGAACCCTTCAAGCAGTGGGCCCTTGACATTGTGGGGCCGCTCCCCAAAGACAGACTGGGAAAGAAGTACATTATCACTGCCATCAACTACTTCACTTGTTGGCCAGTGGCTTGGGCAACAACCAACCAAACCGCCACCACCATTACCCTCTTTATTGGCAAAGAAATTGTGGCCCGCATTGGGTGACCCAAGCGTCTCATCACAAATGGCGGTCCCAAACTAGTTGGGCATGTCATGAAAGTATACTGCGCCAAGAACGCACTCTAACGTATAGTTACGACCCCCTACCATCCTCAAGCCAATGGACACATGGAACGGTTAAATAGCTCACTGGTTCAACTGATTGCCAAGCTCTCACAAGAGCACCCCAACACTGCGTGGACTGAACACCTGCCCACCGCTCTACTCATCCTTTGAGCAAGGATCAATAGAGGCACAGGGTTCAGCCCCAGCACCCTGGCCTTTGGGAAACCTGACAGTCTGACAGGGGTTGAACAGGGAAAGCTATGGTCCAAGGTCACCAACAAGCCTTCCCTAACAACAACCCCATCCCTGAATCAATGGTGTGCCAAGGCCGGGGAAATCAAACACAAGCTGATTGCAGGAGGGACAAAGCACCTCAAAGCTAGGTACGCCGTAGGTGATCCCGTCTACACCCTCAATCCCAATTCCGCCATGTTAGAACCCAATCACCTAGGGGCCTTCAAGATAGCTGCAGTCTATGAAAATTACACCTACCAACTTGAGGATTCCCAAGGGAACATTAAGAAGCTTCACCATGATCACTTGCACCCCTGCCGCGCTATCCCCACACAAAGGTTGTTTGTGCAGACCTTCCCAGACCTTCTGCAGATTCCAGTCCTGGTGTCTGACAACAAGCAGGGGGCAAGGGGGTGTTGCAACCAAGTTTCAAGACTTGCCTGCTAACGTATCTTACAATACTCAGGGGGCGCTCAATGAGCCGCCCCTTGATGTATCTAACATTATGGGTTAATCTGATGGCAATATTGAATGGCGGGTACTTCATCCTAATTAGGAGCTGCCAATTTGACTTGCTGATTCCAGCACAAGTTATTCCTTGGCTTCAAACCTTACATGGAACTTCCCACTATGCCACCCCTTTGTGGCCTTGTGGCTTTCCCCATATAGTATATTAATCACAATATTCTACAATAAACTATACCTTATTCTTATTGTTCTGTACTTTCTATTGGACTTTTTTCTTCCCCAATTCCAAATACTGAACCCTCATTGGTTCAGTTGCAACAATAGCCCAAGTCTGAGACATATCAGCAGTTTTGTAGGACTGATTATAGTTGAGATCAGGAGCCAGCTTGAGCTTAGTCATCAACTTGGCAGATACAACATTGACAGGGGAACCTGTGTCCAGGATGACCTTAATTTTAACCTTCTGGATTGATACTCTATACAGGTGGTATCTTTCCTAAAAGGTGGTAAGACAGCCAGGAAATCTTGTGTGGCTTCCAGTTTATTTTCACACTTTGCTAACATGCACTTCCAGGCAGGAATTTCATTGTATATAGTTTGCAAAGGTAGGGACACAATAACATTCTGGAAGAGGGCCTCAGCTAGCCCAGCAGCTTCTTCCAAGGAGTTCACTAAAACGGGGGAGGTGAGCCTGAGCTAGATAAGGACAAGCCATCATGGCCTTAGCTTCAGACGGGGGTGGGTGAGTGGTAGTAGTGGTCTTCCCTGAACAAAGTTTATATGGGACCAACAAAGTCTCAGGGACAGACTGCACTTGTGACAGAAATTTTGGGATAATAAGAAACTTTCTCCATATGGTGGGGAATCACCCACCAAATCCACATAGAGTTAATGATTAACCACCAATGCAGTTTCAGATACTGTTTTGTGAAATTTTCAAATGAGATACTAGGGTTAAGTAAAATATTTAGCCCCAACCAGAAAAGCCCTAGATAAATGGCCTGCAAGAGAATCAGAGTGTCTTCAGCATAAATTTCTGGACATTGAGATAGACCAAGAGTTTCAGCTTTGACGGTAGGAGGAACAGCTCTGAGATTGACAGGCATAAATTAACATTTGGTGGCAACAACAACAAAGTACCAATGGCAGGGTCAATCTTCCTGTAATAATCCAGCTAAGATTAAATTGTAGGGGATGTAGAGCAAAAGGCCAACTACAGGATGCATTTAAAATAAAGTTTATACCAAGGGATAATTGATTTTATTGAGTAAATTTTTGGGAGGACTCAACTCTTAAGAGTTGAAACAGTGAAAATTATTATTATATATCAAAATTCAACTAAGCAATACCGCCTGAATCTCAAGCTCCTATTCCTTTCACATTGTCAAGTGAGTATCTAGTCCAGTTTGCAAAGAAACCTTGAGTGACCAACTTCTGATGACCATGTTGATTAATAAGCTCATATCTGATGACCCTCAAATTACGTCAATTTATCAACGTCAGTTTGCAGGGGGGAATCAGATTCAGCTGGTGGACTGGAGCAGCTGTAGCCCATTTTCAAGCAATTATTTGATTTAAACCCATAAAATCAGTTTAATTTTGTTAATGTCTTTATAGCTTTTTGAGCCTTCCTACTTGGCCAAATAATTCCCAGCATTATGAAATCTACCGTGACAGCACTGAGTAACCATAACCATCTGAGTCATTATAGTTATTTTTTGGGCTCAGAATTTCTCAGGAGATCATGGAATAGATGGATGATGTAGGGCTACACAAGGTGGGTGATTCCTTGTCAGAGGAAGGATCAGGAGGAGACAGGGAAGATTGATCATCAGAGAGTGTCTATAGTCTAAGCTAACCTCTCTTCTCCTGCCTGTTCCTTAGGATCACATCATTATACACATGGGTTAATGCAGGACTTCAAATGGTGTCCAATATGACGAAATTATGAAAACCTTGTCATTTGGGTTGCCCATTGGAGCCAAGAGTCTTGCTGGGGGGTATGAGAGGTAGTGCCAGTGCAGTCAGCCTTATTTTTGTGGACCACAGTGTCTCCATGCGTCAGATGCATATCTTGCAGGAGGGTCTTGATGCTCTTCATAAACCTGAGGGACACATTATGCGCTTTAAAGTGTAAAAATAAGAGCTGGTTCACTTTTAGCGCATTAGAAAATATGGTATACACCTCCTAGAGAGTTAGTTGGCAGCTGGTGATGAGTTGTTAACTTTCAAAATAGAAACAGTCAGCAAAATCATCCAATTTTTCCTTAGGTTTGAAAGCTATATGCATGAAGACATCATTATTAACCTCCAGGCTGAAGTCTCCTATGAAACAAACCCAACTGAAAAAGTTGGATTTCAAAAACCCACTGTTAGATAACAGATTTTCCCTTTTCTGTCCTTTATCTAATCATCTCTCTCCTTCCATATTCATTATGGACTTTTTATATTTTTCCCTAAATACCTACCATGATAGCTTCATGAAAGTTATCTTGGTTTCCTAAAATTATAATAAAACAAGAGTAAAAAACAACAAAAACAACCAATTGGCATAAAAATCAACATTTCAAAATTGATTTTAAATTTTATAAAATAAAATAAAATTTATGCAGAATCATTTCTCTTGCTGTTTGAGGAAATGCTTCAGCTAAGATTTCCCCACATTTTATTACTCACTTTTGCAATCCTTCTGACCATATTTAATAGTTACCAGAATCTGTGGTTGACGCCTGCCCAAAAACTGGTTCCTGTTAATAATGGTCTCCATGGTTTGGGGCCTGACTTGGTCCACCTTTCCCAATGCCTTTGTGGCAAGGTGGAGCACCAAACCCATTTGTCACATCCTCCAAACTTCTCAATGATAAGTTTCTTCATATCTTCCCAAGTAACTATGGATGGGAGCTCAGGAACCACATCCTCTTGACAGGTAGGATGTAGGCAGGTAAGGACTTGTTCCTTTTTAAGATCATCTGTAGCCCTTTGCATGGCAGTTTTATAGATTTTCAAGAAAGCAGCAATGATTGAGGTCTTAGGGTCAAATATCTGCTTGGATGTGGGTTTGTAGTTGGGATCAATAGACAATGAGGTAGACTGACTATTTTCACCCTGATTAAGAACATTGATATGGGGGTTCCCTTTTAACTTCAGACTCAGCAACAGGTTGTCTAGCCCACAGCAGACAAAGGCTTTCTTCCAAAGTGTCCAGAGTCAAACTTTTATGCCCTCCAATGTCCCTGGCGGTTGTTGTGACATTTACAAGCTCATCAACTTGCTTCTGTTGGACAGCTAAGGGGCCCTCAATCCCATTGACCATTGTGGCCAAAGCTATGGCCTGAGACGTCAAAGGAGTAACCCTTTCATTTATAGTTTTGGTCAAGCAAGTAAGATTATGAACTTCTTTTTCCAGAATATCTTGTCTGTCAGCAACATCATTGGTCACTACTGCCAAGTTGTCTAAGGCAAGGGAAAAATTGATGCAAGGTTGCTCCTCTAGACCAGGACAGCAGCTGTGATCTTCATGTACAGGAACGTCAGTAGTCTCTGCCTCTCTTTCACCATCAGATTCAGAGGAAGAACCTTTTGTTCAGAGAGGCATTGACGCAGGTAGGCAGTCTCACCTTGTAATGTGGCTACTTGATCAGTCAAGGTGGTGATGAAAAAGTCAGGCACAGGCTCCAATGGAGGAGGGTTGTAAGTAGAGGCCTGACGTCAAGTGGTGGCCTTGAGTTCAGCTATGGCCTCTCAGACATTAGCCTCAAATGTAGAGGGGTTTTCATCGGAAGGTGCAGATGGTACCATTTCTGCCAAGGCTACCTTGTTGTCAACATAAGTCTGAACTTGACATAGGGTATTGCCTAGAGGGGCCTTCTCCAAGCCGTATTTTTGGTGTAGCTGATGACCCTAATTGTCCATGTTTGCCCTAATCAACTCTAGTTGAGTGTTGATGTGTTCAAAGAACTGATTGAGCTCGCCAATCAAGGTCTCAAAATCTTGTCAATACTTTAAGAGGGTGTCTTCAATTTTTCCTTTCCAAGTAGCATGATGGTCATCTAACTCTCACAGCCAATCTCTAATATATCCTGGGATAGGGGAGTGAAGTGTGTTTGGCAATGAGGTCAGGCATTTTTGGGAGGCTAATGAATCACATTGATTGTCAGAAATTCAAGCAAAGAGACTTTGCATCTATTCCTGATAAGCCATTTTTTGTGCATGATTGTTGGTTACTGCAGACGCCACAGCAGACAGGAGTTGGTTTTGAGACCCCAACACTAATTAGCAATGAACCAAGGTGGGCTGGATAAATTGGTTTACCAGCACTCCAAGGGTTTCCATGGATCCCATCAGAGCAGGGGGAGGCCAAAATCCAACAGGAAGAAGTACAGGTCCTTGGAAGATAACCAGGGCAGAGACAAGGAATGATATGCATGGCCACCATGCCAGTATGGATTAGGGAGTCACGGCAGCATGAGCTTGCTCATAGTCAAGAGAGAAATCTGGGAGGGGCCCACAAAGGCCCAGGAAAAACACCATTATAATAGAAGTATTGGGGGAGTTGGTAATATCTTCTTTGAGTGGGGAACTTGAAACTTTAGGAGGCTCAGGTACTTCAGTAACAATGGGAGAAGGGCCAGATAATGTACAAGGGAACAGAGTAACCAAGGGGCTTACTCCCCTGTTTTGAGCATCATTTTGTTGTGTTTGGCTCTTGAGGAGGACATCCAACAGGAAATGACGGAAAACCTTTATCACAAAAGATTTGAGGCTTGAATATAGCCTTGGGTTAGCCTTCAGGGAAAAATTAAGGGCATGTACCTTAATTTCCTGGAATGAAAGAAGAGAATTTTCTTTTTTGCAAAAAATATAGACAAAAAATTAAAGAATACAAAAGCCAACACAAATATGGATAAACTTGTCTTTATCAGGAGAATTAATTCTACTTAAATAGTAGGCAAGGGTTGATGATCACTCAATAGGTAGACAGAGTGGCAGAGGGGGTCACACTGGGTTGAAATCTTACCAGGATCAGTCAAGGGCAGGTATGGTATTCTGGAATGGGTGGACAATGATGTCAACCCATTTATGGAAGACAAGGAATTTCCAAAGTTGAAAGGAAAACCAACCAAATTATTTGCACATATCATTATTCAAAAGCCATATCAAAATAGCATTAATGGTGCAATTTCTGACAGCCACCTTGTTAATACTCCAAGGCATAGATAACCACTTGCAACTGCCAAGACCAGATATATAAACCAACCAACATTTGCCTTTCTTAGGCTTTTGAATTCTTTCACAATCTAGCAAGAATTAGATGACTTCAATAAATATTGCTCTAGCTCTTCTTAAAAACTGAAATGTTGGCAACACTGGAGAAGACAACTGCTATTTTTTTGCTAGTGTTAAAACAATGGTCTCAACCTAAACACATAATCTAGTAGACTAGGATTAGGTATAAGTGAATATCTTTTAAATTGAAAATAAATTACTTAAAATTAAAAGGGATCACACTCAAAGTATTTACTTAGAGCATTATAATGATAAGTTTATTGATAATACAGAAGTTTTAAAAGCTATGGCAACAAGCAAAAATTCTTCAGATTTAAACAAAATGATTTCAGATTTAAACAAAATACAAGTCTCAGGTTAAAATATATACTCTGTTAACAGGGTTTATTGGCGGTAATGGGCAAAATGGGTCAACACAGCAACAAAAAGCTCACACACAAAGCAAAACCATTCAAAATATAATCCAAAATACATTGATTCACAAACAAAATGGTGTGAGTTGACTTTTGGTGTACATATGTTTACTATGTAAATTGGTGACAAAATACACCCAAGTAAGGTGCGTCAAAACTCAATCCAAAAGCAAAACACAATAGCAACTCACAATGTAAACAAAATCACTCACGCAATGTGTGCAATGGATTGTAATCATGAATGATACCAAGGTATCTAAAATAAGACACAAGATCTAAAACATAAATTTTAAAAATATTGTGCTGGGTGTTTGAATTTGGCAGTAAAATCTAGGAAAATGGGTGGATTTTCTTTGAGTATTCTAAAATGGGTGTTGTAACACCAAAACAACTAACTACAAAATAAAAAATTTATAATTGTGATATTGGGTGGGAAAATAATAATAATTGAATATTTATAAACAGATAAAAGCAAAAATTAAAATTAGAGAGTAACTTAATTAAGTTTTATTTAATATTTTATTAAATTTTAAAATGGAAGGATCACAACAACAGACTACCATTGCACCTGTTGTGCGCTGCGGTTGCAGTTGCCTCCGCGAGTCAAAGAATAGACTTAGTACAACACAAGTGCCTACTCAGGAGGGAGGCAGGAGAGGAGAGTTCCATAGTGACGCTGCACTGACACAGCCGGTTCAAGGAGCACAAGCTGCTAGGGTGCGGAACATCAACCCTTGGGTCCCAAAGCTGACCCAGAAGCCCACCAAGGTTATTACAACAAAAATGGTTAAAAACAAGGAGGTAGAACTTACTTTATATGTGTTTGATGTTGTGTACTGGCAAGAGTTGGTCCCGTTAACCATGCTGGAGAAGGTGAAGCCTGTACTTGATACTAGCTATGAGCCCTACGTCAGTGATGGCAATCAGGTGGATGACAAGGAGCCCCAGTTCTACCAAACAAATGAGGGACAGCTGGTGCTAAAGAAAGTTGCAGCCTTCTACAACAAGGTGCCCATGCCTTGCAAGCCTGTCATCAATCAGGATCCTGGCTTGTCTGAACCCACAAAGCCCGCCCAGAAGCGCATCCCCGACATCAAACACATCATCCTGCTTAAGCTGATGCAGGAATTGGGTGACTACAAGGCAGCCACAGCCCTTGTTAGGGCGGATCCCAAGTACGCCAGCAAGACCTTCAACAAGTTCATTGATACTGGTCAAGTCCTTGCCGCGGAAAAATCCTTGTGTGTTTCCACTATGCTCACCAAGGAGCACAAATGAGCAATCTGCCAGAGGATTACCCGGTACTGCCATCTTGAACTGGCAAATATACAGGCTATGGTCAAGTCCGCTTTTGGGATCAAGGCCTCAATTTCCTTTTACTACCATCTGGTAAAGGGAATGCAATTTTCCTGGAGAAAACTTGGGGTATCCCCATACAATTGGAACAGCCCAGCCAATATTGAGACCCAGAAAAACTACGCAGAGGTGTATACTGCCCTCAAAGCCAAGGGGACAGTCAAATTTTACTATATTGACATATCAGCATTTGCCTCGGTGATGCACAATGAGTATGGGTATGTCCCCAGAGGCTCCAATGACGGGGTGGCTCGGTGTGCTGCAGTCCGCTCCACAGCCTATTCAATGGTGGCTCTCCTTGGTCCAAAGGGGGTTGAGCTCTACCAAATGATACTAGGCTCCCACAATAGCCAGACCTTCCTGTCATTTCTCTGATTGGTCCAGGAGCACCTGAGGCGCACGAGCCTGGGCTTCACCAACGTAATTGTGTTGGACAACATTGGTCTCCACAAGGTGGCTGATATTCTTGAAGAATTTCCATCAATTGACACGAGCATTGCAGTGGCCCCCCAGCAATTGGCCACATCAAATATGCGCCTTCTCTTCCTCCTGCCTATTTGCCCTTCCTAAATCCCATTGAGGAAGTCTTTGGGTGGCTCAAGCAAGTTGTCAAGCGAGGAACCCCAACTGGGACTGAGGACCTGTTTGATTTGCTGCAGGCCGGGATCCATACCCTCCCAGCTGAGACCGTGGCCAAATTCTATGGCCACACTGATTTGTTCATTCCCGCGTGCCTAGTCAAACAGCCAATCAATTAAAGGTTTAGTGTGTCCAATTTTTTTATATTCTCTAATTTATTATTCAACATTTATTAATTATCATTTTATATTCAGATTTTTCCATGCCCGCAATCACATTCAGAAAATCCATCAATAGATGTAAGTAATTTATTTATTTTATAGTATATTATTTTATTATGCCATCTAAGGGTATCCCAAACGCTTGATACTGAATTACGCAAACACATTAATATCACTTTTGGAAAATAAACATAATAATCAAAAAAAGTTAATGTAATGTGTTCAAATCAGAAGTAGATTTTATTGAAATATATTATTATGCTTTTATTAAGACCTCCTCTGGGATATATTCTGCAGATCTTGTTTGCTAAAATAAGAATTAGAAAAATTTATTATAATAAAAATATTATAAATTGCAATGGAATTATTTGGAAGAGAGAATTTATTAAGATTGTCTATAGTGAGTTAGGCGGTATTTACCCACCCCACAATGGAGGTGGTGCACAACCTCCACTGCCACGCTGTGGACAGTGAATACACCAGTATTGAAATACCCCTCCTGCTGGTGAAGGGAAGTAGGGTCAGGTGGGAGTGAAGCAGCAGCTTTTTGGGCGGTGCTGCAAACCCATAGATACCAGCCAGGACCAGGGCGTCTTGGATGACGTGATCCACTGAGTTGTACCCTGGGGGGACCTTCTTCCCATCCAGGGAGAGCTTGGCCTTGTCAATCCCCAGAAGGACCCCATCCAGGTCCTCAACCAACGCGCCCATTCCAAAGAAGAATAAAACCCCAGGTAAACAACAAGGTGAAGCCTTTGCCCAGCAAAGGCTTCTGTAAACTTGCACAGTTTATTATAAACTGCGCTTATTTTCTTGTCGTGCTTTGTCCTGGCAAATGTCAGCTCCATAGCTGCCAGGACTCCCGTCTTGTTGGCACTCCAGGCCAGCCCAAAGTCTTCCAGGAGGATTTTGGTCTTCTTTACGGCTGTTGCGTCTGCAACAGCCAATTTGCCCACCGTGCGCCCAAACTTGTCCAGAAGGTAAGATAGGGTATGCTCCAACGGGAAGTAGAAGCAAGCAGCCACATGAGCCTGGCCTATCTCCGGTACATTCTTGAATGAGAGCGTCACCAGGACGTCCCAAACAAGCTCAATGGAGTTTACACAGTAAACTCCACTGAGTGATACCGGGTCCAGGTGGACCAATTGGGCATCCTTGTAGGCAGTAACTGCCCACTTGGATGCCCCCTCCCCATGTGTCAGCCCAGCCAATGCCTCCCTGGACATAGGAAAGGACCTGTGGATACGGTCTTCAAGCTCCTGCAAGACAGGGGGGATAGGAAAAGCTGCTTGGCCACATGAGTGGCGTAGTTGGCGTATAATGTGGCGGGGACAAAAGGGACCAGGACCTGGCAGATTTCACCATTGACTTCTTCTAAAAAAAGGTAAGTATTTGAAAAAATTTTATTAATTATTATTTTAGGTTACCTTCTGCAGTCTCCTTCTTGCCCACAGCCTTGGCAGGCTTTGCTATTCTTGGGTAATCAGTTGTGCTGGCTGCTCAGTGTCATTTGTTTGGGTACGTTTTGCAGGTCTTAGGTGGGCATACATTTCTGAGTCATCTTTCCAGACAGACAGCGCAGAGAGGGCAAAGGACTTGAATTGAAGGCCTTTCACAACGTGCTTCTGGACATTTAAAAGAAGCACAATTGTTGTTTTGAGGGTGTCTGGAATCTTGGCCATGAGTGCTTTGGCAGACACCTTTTCAATTTTTTCCCCTTCAAGGACAGCAGACTTAACTCTTGCTTTGACCTTGCGGTCAATCTCTTTAATTTTGGAAATTGCCAAGTTGAGGTCTTTTAGCAGCTTTTTGAGTTCTCTCATTTTTTTACTAACCTTTCCATATGTTTTTATAGCTTTTGCCCCAATAAATGCTGTATTATTTTGATACTGTTGCCTCTTTGTTTATTCCTTTTTGTTTTCCCGTTTATCACATTATCCCATCTTTTTACCCATTGTGTATATGTTTTACACTCATCTCAATATGTGTTGTTTGCTTTGTGTTGGCATAGTTTCCTTGATTACCATTTTTTAGCACCCAACCATAGCCCCTTGTGAAAACATTAACAATGATTTGGTGATCAGCTAAATTTGAATTAGAAAATTATAGGTTAACTTTTTTAGATAAAGTTGTTACTGATCCAAATTCAAAACCTTAATGATAAACTTTAAGCCAATCAGGAGCCAAGTGATAAAGTGATTGTTGTGACATAAAGGGTCATTCAGTAATTCTTTGATGCATGTGCGCTAATTAATATGATTGGCTGAATGTTTTGCCATTGTATGCCATTGCCACTGTGGCAAGTTGTTGATGGACTAGTGACCAATCAGCTGCTGGGTTAGCACTAGTCCACCAACAACTTGCCACAGCAGCAATGGCATACAATGGCAAAACATCCAGCCAATCAAATTAATTAGCGCACATGCACCAAATAATTATTGAATGTCCCTTTGTGTCATAACAATCACTTTATCACTCAGCTCCTGACTGGCTTAAAGTTTATAATTAAGGTTTTGAATTTGGATCAGTAACAACTTTATCTAAAAACAGTTAACACATAATTTTCTAATTCAAATTTAGCTGATTGCCAAATTGTTGTTAATATTTTCACAAGGGGCTGTGTCTGGGCACTAAAAATAACTGTGTTCTAGATCTAGATACACGACATAGTAAATACATGATTTTATAGAAATAAGCTGAACATAAAGAATAAAACCAACTATAAACAAAGAGAACATGAACAATTGAAATTCAAAAAAAGATAATATAAATAGAAAATGTTTGGTGACAGGGGTTTATTAGGGCGGGGGAAAGTGATGCCTAGGAGGCAGAATAACACAGGAAGGAAGACGTGGAGGCGGTGCTGGCCTGGGGGGTCTGGGATTGGGTGGGGTGGGCTTGTGGGTTAGAGTTGGTGGCGGGGGTGGAGGCAGGAGGATTTTGCGTGATGGCTGCCATATAACGCTTGTTGTATTTCTCATTAGTCATTGGCTGGATGGGCTGGTAGGTGGCAGTGGCTGAGGTGGAAGGCGCTTATCCTTATGTGATTGGTTGCCCATGTTCACATGGAAAACCATTTGCGCAATCAAGTCAGCCACCATCTGGCAGCCAAAGAGAAAATTGTGGTCAGGGACCCCAAAATAGAGGTCGTTGAAAGCCTGAGGGTGGCGCTCCTGTAATATGGATCCCATGTTGAAGAAGACAACATCAGCCAGATGGATGTCTGCATGGCCGGCGGGGTAGACTGAGGCCTGGTGCCTGCGTCCCTGGATGGCCTCAAGGGCAATGGAGCTACCCTCTATCAGATGGCTCAAGAAAACCTGGTACTTGGAATTTGAGCCATCCCAGGAGTCAAGTAATACACCAAGGATGTGGCTGTATGAGTACCCATCAATGAAATCAGGGTCTGTCTAATAGTAGACAAAACCCTTGGCTAAAATAGCCAGAAATGCACCAATGAAAGTCCCCTTCTTGACCTTCTTCCTTCCATTCATGGTGGCAGCTTTTCCTTGGGTGCCAAAATCATCAAAAGCTATGGATAGCTTATAGTAAGAGATTACCATGACATCATCTGACAGACTAGTTAGGCATTGAACCAGGGTGGATTCAATGGCAGGATCATACAGAGAATCCTCAGCGCCATCCCATTGGTCACTGGCAAAATTAGTAAGAGTCTGTATTGAAGCCACCTTCCCATACATCCAGAGCTGCACCATGCACTCAGACACCCAAATGCCATGGTGCACAAGTTGCTTCCAGACCTGGGTCAAGGGAAGCTTGGGATCCTGCTACATGAGGTCAAGCATAATTGGGTACGCCTCAGTGATTTGTGACTTGGGAGCCTTCTTGGGCTTCTTGGCTTTCCCAATCAGATTCCCCATGTTCATCAGGTTGTTGAATTTCTGCATGACAGTAGCTTGTGTAGATTGCAACTGGGCTGCAACCTGTTCTCAGGACAGACCCTGTAGATTCAGTGCCACAATTTCCTGAAGAATTTGGGCGGTGATGATTTGTTGCTTGGGGCGCTGGGCCAGGGGAGCTGAAGCCTGATTGGCTGAGGGAGGGGCAGGTTTGCTGGTGGAAGGAAGTTGTTCCAAATCAGGGTTGCCATCCTGATTGGTTAGTTGACAGACATCTTGTGCAGGAGTGGGTGTGGGAGCAGAGGCAGAGCTAGACTCTAAGTGACTCTCAAACAAGTCAAAGCTATAGGGGTCAGTGGTAAGGTACAGGTCAGCTTCCTTGTTACCCAACTCAAAGGCTTGGGTGTAAACGGGTGCCTCTACGTTCTGAGCCTTGCCTCCATTGAAGCTGGCTTGGCTGCTGGCGCTGTTGAAGATGTTGTTATTAAAAACCATTGTAAAAACCTAGGATAAAATCACTAAAAGTAGAAACTTTAAAATTTAATGAATAATTTTTATTGTAATCTCAAGTCCATATTTGGAAAGTTCTCAAAACCTTTTCATACAAATCTGGAGCCATGAAAATGGATAAAATGCCTCTGGTCCTAAATTGAATAGCTGTTGATTGGCTGTTAAACTGTTATTTTTTCTATTTTAGGCTGCTCATACTACACATCTTGTGTGAGTTCATTTTGTGCTTGTGTAATCTTGCTTCTAGATTGCTCCAATTTTGTTTCACTTTAGCCCTTCTGTTGGCGCCTCATATGAATCCTGCTTGGATTATGATATACTCTGGAACAGCATCCATCCATTTCACTTGTTGCGTCAGTTCATTTTGTTTGTGGTTTGAACTACACTGCTTGATGTTTGATATAATTTTGTATGATGGTCTAGTGAAATTTTGTTTTTGGTTTGACAGTTTATTTATTAACCAAAAATATTTAAATTAATTGAATCCTGAATCTTGCGCAACTTGGATTTTGTTTAAATCTGAAATCATTTTGTTTAAATATGAAGAATTTTTGCTTGTCACCATAGCTTTTAAAACTACTGTAAAAATGTTAGGTATTTATACAGTAGCTTTAAAAGTGTCAAAACTGGGCTTGACCCGCCAGTAAGGTTCCAACCAAGCAGGTTTGTGACCCGCAATCCAATTACCCGGTCACTCAAAGCCAGACTAGGAAGTCAACTCAAATTACCAAATCCATCAACATGAACAGATGGTGAGCCTTCACAGTGGATACCTCAATTTGGCGCTTGAACCATTAGCAGGATCAAGCCACCCCCTCTTCCATCCAGCCGTATGATCACCAATCATGTTCCTGCTATCCATTGATTCACAATAGCTATATAATCACTATCTCACAATAAAGATTATTATCTAGCTTCTAAATATTTTCCCCGTGTAACTCTGCTAAAACAGCACAGTTACAACATTGGTAGCACAGGTAGGTTCTCCATCCTACCTTATCTTGAAAAATTCTGCCTGTTGCCCGCACACGCCGCGGCCAACAAATCCTTGACAGAATTATGTCTGGCCTCCTGCCCAACTGGACGCCGTATACTCCTGGTACCAAGATACCTGATGGCTTTGTTCTCTACCAAAACACTGTGATCCTGCTACCCGCCTTCAACGCCCTGTTCACCCAGGGGTTCTTTCAGGCGCCCTCCTTGGTGCCACGGCCAGCCGACAAAACCACCATGCCCGCCTATGTTGCACAAAGATTTTGCAGCGCCACCTTGGAGCCCTTTGCAGGGGCCAACAACAACAATGCTGCCGCATGGATCCAGTCCGCCCAAAGCAAGCTGGCCCAGATGGAATGCCCACAGCAATTTTGGGTTGCAGAGATTTACATCCTTCTGACCCATGACACTTGCACCTGGTGTGACAAGTGGCACAAAGAACACACTGACAAGAACTGGGACATCTTCAAACAGGACTTCTTGGCAAGATTTGTGCTTAAGGATACAGCGCTCATGATCTTACACCAAGTAAAGAACCAAACCCAGACAGGCACTGTGAAGGAACTTACCCGCGCCTACAAGGAACTCCGTCTCTGTGCCCCATCTAATATGGCCTTTGACACTACAGCACACCTCATTTACTACAACGCTCTCAAGTTGCACGTGATGAGACATGTGAACCTGGACCAGGTTACCAACCTGCAAAGCCTGTACCGCAAAGCGGAGAAAGCGGAACAAACCTCCAACGCTCTACACAAGGCACAGACTGGGAAACAAGAAAGACCCAAGAACTCCCATCCAAGTGGGCGCTCCTCTCAACCACCTCCTGGAGGCAACGGCAACAACAACCATAAACCCACAGGTTCAAATGGGAATGGGAATGGAAATAACGGCCAATCAAATTGTATCCATTTCCGTGTCACCGCCACCCAAGGCAACCAAGATGAGGGAAAAGCCCAAGGAGAGCACTAAGCAAGCCAAGCTATCCCCACACAACTCCTGACTTGCCCAACAATGAATACCAACCCAAGGACGTGGACCAATGCCCAATGATTCAAGTGCCCTCAGAAGACCTGGTACTATACACCATTGCCAGACATCCCAATAAATTGATGTCCTATGCTTTCCGCTTTTTCAGTTACACAGGCTCAGCACTTCTGGACTCAGGTGCATATTGAAACTTAGTCAACAGCAGCTTTGTGGATAAATTCAAGCTGGCCACTAATCCTTTGCGGATTAAAAATGTGGTCCTGGCTGATGAACATCACATTGCCGTGACAAAAGAAACTTCTCCCTTCTCTGTCATGCTTGAGAACCTCCACTCCACCATCCAAGGTCCTGTCATTGACTTTCCTAAGATTGACATTGTACTGGGGCTAGACTGGTTACGGAGAAACAACCCCACGTGGACTGGGCAACCTCAGTGTTGACCATCAAGCGTGAAGGTGTCAACCACCAAATCTATCCGGACTCTGTAGACCAACTCCTACAAGACCACGTCTTTGTACGCATCACAGAGACTTTGGACAAGAGAGAAACCTGAAAGTAATTGACTGGGACTCTGTCAGTATGAAATCATACACTTTAAGGATCACCAGGACACCTCCACACCTCAAGATTGTGACATTGTGGCCTGGCACCCAGAAATCTTCATGGAGGCGTTACCTGGGCTACCCCCTGAGAAACACATCCAACACTCTATCCAACTCAAAGGGGCTGTACCCAAGGCACGCCCCATTTACAGGCTGACCCCAAACAAGGACAACGCCCTGCGCGCCTATCTCAAGGAGGCACTGGAAGAAGGACTTATCTGCCCCTCACAGTCTCTCATTGGGGCCGCTGTATTTTTTGTGGCTAAAAAGGACAGTACCTTACGCCTGGTCACCAACTACTGCGCCTTGAACAAAGTCACCATTAAGAATTTTTACCCATTACCACTAATTGACAATCTCTTTGACGCCTTGGGAGGAGCCTCTGTCTTCTCCAAGATTGATCTAACTGCAGGCTATAACCAGATTTGCATCAAGGAGGAAGATATCCCCAATACAGCCTTCTGCATTAAGTACAGCTCCTACAAATGTGTGGTACTCAACTTTGGCATGACCAATGCCCCGTTCACCTTTTTAACCTTCATGAACAAAGTGTTTGCGCCACACATAGGCAGACACACCCTAGTGTACCTGGACAATATTATTGTCTACAGCCCCTTGGTGGAACAGCACCAAAAAGACCTGGAGGAAGTTTTTGCCACCCTGGCACAACACAAACTGTTGGCCAAGCCCTCCAAATGCCAGTTCTCTCAAGAGCAACTAACCTTCTTGGGACACATAGTCTCAAAGGACGGCATCAAACCCAAAAGTCAGAAGATACAAGCCATCTGCAAAATGCCACCTCCCAAGGACAAATCAGAACTCTGCACCTTCTTGGGAATGGTGGCCTATGTACAATGCTTCATACCCAACTGCGGCGTCTTGACTGCCCCCTTGTCTGCCATAACAGGGTCCAAGTCCAAGTTTGTATGGACCCCCCAATGTGACCTCTGTTTTAAATGTCTCAAGAAAATAGCTCATGACAGTGCCCATCTTACAATACCCTAAACGAGACAGAGAGTACCAGATAGAGACCGACGCTTCAGATGCATCTATTGGGGGAGTACTACAAATTAAGAATAGTGACTGTGATTTCCTGCCTGTAGCCTACAAGTTGCGCAAACTGACATATGGCAAGTGTCAATATCCAATCCATGACAAAGAACTGTTGGCCATCATACACTGCCTAGTCCAATGGTGCTGTTACCTGGAACAGCAGGAAGAATTCACAGCACTAACCAATCATAAGTCACTCATCTATTTTAAGACACAAGCAAACCTGTCACGCCGCCAAGCGCAGTGGATGGAGATCTTAGAAAGGTTTAACATGCTCATCCAATATAAGCCCAGGGCCAAACTTGCCATGGCAGATGCCCTGTCCTGCCTGTATGTCCGCGCTTCTAGGGGAGAGAATGGGCTTGACCCAGACTGGCCTCTCCTAGTGCTCCGTACAAAATACAAAGGGTTCCCCGCAGGCACAACCAATATCACCAAAGAAATGGTCATCAATAATGAACATCTCTTTGCTGACGTATACAGGACTCTGCACAGAAAAATGTCGGATGGCACAACCATTCCCTACATTCCCACACATCAGCAAGTCAATACCATTCTTTGCTACCACAGGGATCTTGGACATACTAAGAGCTGAAATCTATACAAATTCCTAAAACATAAAGCCTGGTGGCCAACCCTATACTGCAATGTCCAAGAAGTGCTAGAACAGTGCGAGGTCTGCAAAAATTTTGCCAGAAGCAAAAACCCGCCTAAGTCTGTACTCCCCATTCAAACCCAACTACCGTTCAAGGTATGGGCTCTTTACATTGTGGGCCCCATGCCAGGAAAGCACAACAACAAAAAGTACATCATCACTGCCATTGATTTTGCAACAAGGTGGCCAGTAGCCCAAGCGGTAAAAACACACACTGGTAACAATGTCCAACAATTCATTGGCAAGGAAATAATCAGCAGATTCAGAAAGCCAGAACTCCTGATAAATGATGGGGGCAAAGAATTAACCTCCAAAAACACCAATGTGTACCTCGCCAAAAATGGGGTCAAACACACTGTCACAACACCATACCATCCACAGGCCAATGGACGCGTAGAGCGGCTTAATGGTAGCCTTGTGCAAGCCCTAGCCAAACTCACTGCCGGGAGACCTGAGGACTGGTATAAGCAGCTACCAACTGCATTACTTGTGTGCCAAACCCAAGTGAACAGATCCACCGGGAAAAGCCTGTTTGAACTGGTATATGGCACACAGTCAAATATCATTCAAGCATTGACAGGACCCAAACTGGAAATTCCAAGTCAAGTCCCCCCTTGCTCAGATCCTCAAGTAATAGAGGCCAACAGCAAACAAGCAGCCAAAGAAAAGGAACACTTACAAAAGACCTTTGTTCCCATCTGCCAGAGACATGAAGTTGGGGACAAAGTCTGGGTCATGAATGTTGACAAAAGCAAACTACAACCCAAAAAAGTAGGGCCAGCAATCATTCTAAAGGTAAACAATAATAACACTTACCTTGTGCAAGGGCTTGGGAAACGCAAGCAAGACAAGACCTTACACCACAACCGCCTACAACCCTGCAAAGCAAGACAGAAACAACGGGAAACCTCCCTGCATGCCACCAAGCAACAACTGGTTCAATATGGCGCCCAGGCTCCCGACAACCTGCCTCCTGAGGAGGCCAACTTTCAGCTGGGGGGTGTCAAAACTGCAGGCTCAACCTGCCAGCAAGGTTCCAACCATGCGGGTTTGGACCCGCAATCTGATTACCCGGTCACTTGAAGCCAGACTAGGAAGTCAACTCAAATTATCAAATCCATCAACATGAACAGATGGTGAGCCTTCACGGTGGATACCTCAATTCAGCGCTTGACTCATTAGCAGGATCAAGCCACCCCCTCTTCCATTCAGCCGTGTGATCACCAATCATGTTCCTGCTATCCATTGATTCACAATAGCTATATAATCACTATCTCACAATAAAGATTATTATCTAACTTCTAAATATTTTTTCCTGTGTAACTCTGCTAAAACAGCACAGTTACGACAAAAGCTATGGCAATAAGCAAAAACAATTCAGATCTAAAAAAATGAACTCAGATTTAAAAAAAATTGAAATAAATCTAAATCTATTGTAAATCAATATAAATTTTTTTATTTTTAATTTTGTTTAAATCTGAGTTCATTTTGTTTGAATCTGAATTTTGTGCTTGTTGCCATAGCTTTTAAAGCTACTGTACCCTTAGCCAACTTGTTTAGTCCCAAAGAATATCTTGGTGTATCTCTACTATTTTTGACTCTTTGATTAGAGGTTTTGACACTTTTGAGGATTTGAGTGCTTTTGTGTTTGTTGTGAATACTGCTATTCACACTTTTTTGATTTTGCCTTTGTGTGGTTATTTTAAAGACAAACCACTATTTTTTGTTTTTGCCCATTGAAACAGGTCTGTTTTCAAACTGGGAAATTTATTTGTTTAGTTTCCTGATTCTGTGCAACTCACTTGCCCCACTCATGCTTGTGGTGAGTGATCCTACTGTCCATGTACTGTTTTGTGGTATTGTCAACCACTATATATTATATTTCTTATTCACCAATAAAAATTAAGTTCTATTCACATTTTTGTCTTTGAGTCTCCAAGTACTTTGGCACCTCTTTAGCCTTGTCTAGTAGACATTATTCAATCAGGGCCACAAGTTAATCACATAGCCTTCCCTGCCATTCTAACCAAGACTTATTACAAATCTAATCCTAAGGTTAGGATTCCCTGTTGTATATCTGTGCTGCAACTCAGAACACAACATAAATGGTGCTCACTACAGGGGCTGTAAGCCCCTTGGTTGCCCCTTTTGCAACCACGTTTTTAGGTCCTTTGCCTCCTCCTATACAAGAGCCTACTTTGCCTGAAATTACCAGTCCTCCTATTGTGGAAGACATTGCAGACCCTCCTAGTGTCCCTACTGTACTGAACCTTGGGAATGGTCCCTGCCTAGTTGCCTATCCTTTTGGTACCCCTGACTTGGAACAAGTCATGATGGTAGCCCTGGGGTTAGCCTGTGATGGGGCCATCCCTTGCCTCCAGCTACAGTTCAGTTGAGAAGAATACTACAAGTTGATTGTGGCTACACAATTTTAACAACATCTTCTCTCAGCGGCTGGATCTGCTGAGCACCTATTGCCATCCTTTGTACAAACCGCCTTAACTCACCATCAAGTGGTGTTAGGGCTCCATGTTCAGGAGATTTTGTCTCTACAAGCAGCCGTCACTCATCACTGGGATCAGTTTGCTTCTTATCAACAATGGATCCACTCCCTATTTTCTTTGATGTCAGACAATCAGCGCAACTCTGTCATTTCCCAAACCTGTTTGGTCAATTCCATTGAGTGAATGGGTCATTTCATCCCCGAGTAAGTCAGGGAGCTCTACATGAGTTTCACCAGTTGGAACAACCCTGGCAAACCCAAGTAGATTCCATCCTGAACGCCTATCTCACCAATTTCAATCAACTTGTTCATCATCTCAACAAGTTCAGTGCTTACTCCTTTCACCAACTACAACAGGTAGCAGACCTTGCTTCTAAAGGCTTTTGCAAGCTTGGCAAAGAATTTGATCAAGAAAGGGTTGTCACCGCTGCTGCCATTACCAAGCTCCAGAATCAAGTAAATGAATTGTCTACGTCCAAGCCAGATGCCCTGCTTCCCATTATCTGATGATTTGGTGGATAGAGAACAGAGGCTATGGGGTACCATTTGAGAACTAGGAGCGTTCACTTGCAGACAAGATTGTCCTGCCAAAGCACCTCAGCCAGATCCCCAAGTGCTAGCTTTAACAACTCAAGTTGCCAAACTACAGCAAGAGGTTGCTGCCTTATGCAAAGTGATGGTAACTGTGACTAGTCCAACTGGGGTTATCAATGAAGATGGCTGTTGCCCTGGTTTGTCAGGAGCCCCCACATTCACTGTGCTAGAGAGTTGATAGCTCTAGCTAATGAAGTGGACCACTTGAAATAAGACCACTATGAGCTTGATAAAGACATACAAGAAATGAGTGAGGTAATTGATTTGATGAATGACATGTTTGCTCCTTGCCTCTCAGTGGGTCCTTATCTTACCTCCTGACTGGCTGAGTTTTCCACGGTAGTAACAGCACAGCACAGGGCCAGTGTCTAGACGTTTTCAAGCAACAGACCACCTTAGCTAACAATACAAGTGCCCGCACTTCTGAGACTTTGACTACTCTCAAAGAGAGTGTTTGTCAGCTGTGGGCAAGACAGCCCCCTATGGAATCTGAAGCTGAGTTCTCCCCCCTCATAAATGTACTTGATAGCAAAATGGTGGTCCAACTCCCAAATCACACTTCAAACCTACCTTTAAGAAAGTTTTCAACCCCAAAACTTCTACTATTGCAGCTTTCCTAACTATCTACAAAACTGCTATGAGGAGGGCCTCTGATGAGGTTAAGAAGGAGTGCATTCTAACCTGCCTGCACTTGACCTGTCAGGAGGTAGTAGTGCCCAAGTTACCCATCATTGAGACTTGGAAAGAAATGAAGCAGCTACTGATCAACAAATTTGGTGGTGACATTAGTTTGGAAGTGAAGAAGGACTCCTTAATGCACATCTCTTTCAAACCTAAGGAGACTCTAGCTGAATTTGCAGATAGATTCTACATGGAAGGACAGAAACTGATAACAAGTAGACAATTGGCAGAACATGAAGCTTATATGGCTTGCGCCCAAGCTCTCAAGGTTAACCAGCTTCTGTGTCTTCACTTCAAGGCCCATAAAGCCATGCTTTCTTTCATGAAGAGCATAAAGACACTGTTGCAGGATATGCACCTTACCCATTCTGGAGCAGTTTTACAGGAGAATTGTGCCATCTCTAACTCTGGTTTGTCTTTCTGTGGCCCTTTTATCCTCACCATGAACTCACAGAATCCTCCTCAATTCCAAGGATCCATAACTGTGGCCAGATAGGTCATCATTCTTGAGTCTGCACCAATTCTCAGTTTAAGGGAACTGATCCCAAGGAACAGGCAATAAAAGAGCAGTGTTGTGAAGTGATTGATTGTAAACTAGCTGTTACTATAATCACACATTTGATCCATTAAGCTCAGTGAACTATGTAACAATGGTACTCTTGCTCTGGATGATAACAAGGTTGAACAATCAACTAAGTTGACTCCTGGGTTCTTATTAAACTAATTATCAGCCAATCAATAGTTTATTAGTGGGCTAAGAGTAAGGAAAGCAAGGCTGTTATCAGAGGATCCTGGCGTTCTGTGTCTCTCATCAATCTCTTCTAACTATATAACTCCCTTCTTGATTGATCAAATAAAGATCAAATTTACATACTTTTAACTTTATTATACACATTAGGCTAGATACTTACTTTGACCTAATCTTTAGTAATAGGAAGAATCATATTTTGAGTTAAGTGCAGATAACTACCAGCTCTACGCAGAAATACAACAAACAGTCAACCTAGAGGCAGAGACACTCTCAGTTGACAATTCTTCCCTGTCTCTTTCAATTATCCCCTCCATTGCTGACTCTGAGCCTGCTGACACTGAGGCTTCTCCCATTCTGCTGCTATTCCACAACATCTCTGATGACTCTGACATAGATGAGTCAGATGTGGATGATCCAGAGCCTATGGGTATTCAGTTCTTGCCGTCCCCAAAACTATTGCAGTCCCTTATAAGTTATGTTCTGGGAAGAATAAAACGTCCACTGATCCTCTGTCTGAAGCCAAGAAGGTTGTCTCTTGCACATACCTCACTCAAGCTAAGAGGTCCCCGTGCTTGTGAGTCCTCCAAAGAAGCTGCTGAGTTTGCTGACGCTGTATTCAAGAACGTTTCAGTCTTGCTTCCTCTCCAGACTGTCTATAAGGAGTTTCCAGGCTTGAGATACATGATTAAAAATGGGACAAAGAGCTAGCAGAAGCCCAGGACATATTGGCCCTCTTTTCTCCCTTTGGTTGTACTATCATTTGTGTGGAAATATCCATAAAAAAGGTGAAAATCAAGTCTGTCTTGGAAACAGGATCCCCTGTTAATGTTGTCTCCTCAAAGCTTGTCAAGAAGCTCAAAATTGCCCCCAAATTTAACTACCACCAGTTTTATGGCACAACTGTGCTATCCATGACTTGGGCTATAGGGGCTTATTCTGCTCTTCCCATTTGGTTTGGCAAGCTACTCTTGGCCTCACCTGTTATTGTCTTGGAGAATGAGAGTTATGACCTCCTAGTTGGTACTTAATTCTTTAGGTAGTACAATGGGGCCATCAACTTGAAGGATGGCTACCTCTCTATCCTAGGGTATAAAGTCCCTCTGATCTTTGAAGATCCTGATAAAGTCCCCGGGAAGCGCCTCAAGATGTGTGCCTTAGAATATCCCACTGGTGTTTTTACCCTAAAATACTGTAACTACTCATCCAACATGAAGTGTCCTCCTATGCTTTCCCTGCTTCTGAGGGGATTCCTCTCATGGCTACTTCCTCTGTAACCATTTCCTCTGGGTCTCAAGATATCCTAGACTCCCATATAATATGAGTTAGCTGAGTGCATGTTCCTAGAGTTATACTCTCCTTCCTTGCTAGGACGCAACAAACCCTACCTCTGCCAGGGAATCTTGGATGTCTCTCATAAAGACCCTTTTAAATTGCTGGTTGCCAACTTAACCGCTTGCCCCATATATGTGTCTAGAGGGCAGGTTGTTGGCTATGGCAAGTTATTGAATGCTTCTGATGTCTTTTCACTACATCCCTTTGGTACATTCCAGGATTTTAATTTACCTGAAGACAAGCCCCAAGTCCTATCCTTGTTCACTGCGCAAGATTTCCCGCAGCTATCCCTGGTTCAACAGAAAGAAGTGCTTGATCTGCTGGATCAATTTTCAGATATATTTGCTAAAGACAGCACTGATTATGGTCTAGCTAAAGGAGTCATTCATCAGTTTGATACTGGTTATGCCCACCTTCCGCGCTAAACCATATGGTTGCACTTTTTGTGAAGGACACTCAGGTGTCTAAAGAGCTTAAGCATCTATTAGACACTGGGCTACTGGCTCCTTCCCAAAGTCCATGGCCCTCCCCCATACATACTGAAAAAGAAGAATAGAGGTCATTGTATTGTGATGGACTACCAACAATTGAACTCCTTAACCAAAAAGTATTAATATCCCTTACCACGCATTGATGATGCTTTCTGCTGCCTTGGTGGCTCCAAGTTCTTCTCCGCTATGGAGTTAACTTCTGGATATTGGCAAGTTGATCTCTCTCCTGAGGATAGAAAAAAGGCTAATCTCATCACTTCCAAAGGATTATTTGAGCCTACACACATGCTGCAAGGGCTCTGCAGTGCACCAGCTACTTTCCAATAAGCCATGGACTCCATCCTCCATGATTTAAAGCTCTCATGTGTCCTAGTGTACTTAGACAGTATAACAGTCTTCAGTGCTACCTTTACAGATTACCTGGCTCACCTCAAAGAAGTGTTCATGAAGATTCAAAAGGCTGGCCTTAAGTTGAAACCATCTAAGTGTGCTTTCTTCAAGGAACATCTTGAATTCTTGGGCCATGAGGTAACCCAGACCGGGATTTGCCCAATGACCAAGAAAGTTGAGGTCATTGAAAAATTGTTTCCACTCACCAATCTGCAAGAGGTTCAAGTCTTTATGGGTATGATAGGATACTACATAAATTTCATCCCTGACTTTGCCAACACTAGTAGGCCTTTGGTTCAACTGTTAGTAATGTCCTCTTCAAATGGACTGCTAGCCAGCAACAAGCCTTTTAGACCCCCAAGCAAAAGCTGAAAGAGGCTCACATCCTAGTATATCCTGACTACAATAAGGATTTTATCTTATATACTGATGCTAGTGACCTGGATATTGGGGCCATCTTGGCTCAAATAGACAACAAAATTATGGACCATCCTGTGGCTTATACTTCCCGTGTCCTATAAAAACATGAGAAGAACTACAGCAATACAGAGAAATAATGCTTCACTGTGTTGCATGCTGTCAAAAAGTTCCGCCACTACGTGTATGGCACCCATTTCATTGTTGTCACCGACCACACTTTGCTTAAGTGGTTGCAACAGCTTAAGGAACCAGAAGGACAAAAAGCTAGAAGGGCTCTCTGCCTACAGGGCTATGACTTTACTGTGCTACATTGTCCCGGGATTTGGCATCTAAATGCTGATGGATTGTCTAGAATGCCCGTCCTTGCTCTATACCCTGCTGAGGATGATTGACTGTACAAACTAATTGGATATTCTTCTTCATGGGAGAACAAGACAGAAGAAGTTTGAGTTTCCCTTTCTAAATTATCTGAAGACACACTCATTTGTTACAATCAGCTTTTCAAGAAAGTACAAGACCACTACTTACCCTATTTAAGGCCTAGTCTTTGCCTTTTGGTGGTGCTTTAAGCTCATAAGGAGACAGGACAGGGAGGCATTGTCAAGACTTATGCCTGGATCCAGAAGAACTACTTCTGGGAAAATCTTTGCCTGCTGATTCCAGATGTCATTGCTAGTTGCCACAATTGTCAGCTTCAATAACCTTAAGCTACTTCTCACAAGTTCAAGCTAGTCCCCCTTCAACACACATTCCATATTGTCAGCATTGAAGCTGTGGGGCCTCTCCCCTGCTCTTGCTCTATGTACCTCTTTATCCTAATTGCTAATGGTCATTTTAGCAAGTGGGTAGAAGCTCGCCCTATTAAGGACTCACTGCCAAGACAACAGCCGCCTTTCTGTTGCAAGACCTATTCTTCCGCCACAGCTGTCCTCAAATGTTGTTATCTAACAATGGGACCAACTTCAACGCCAAGCTAGTTACCTCTATTGTTGAGGCCTTGGGATCACACTAGTCTTTCTCTGCCCCCTATAATCCTTTTGCTAATGGGTCAGTACAGCGTGCAAACTTGACTCTGGTTTCTATCTTGAAGAAACTCACTTACTCTGACTCTGCCAACTGGGATCTATAGTTACCTGCTGCTCTCTTTGCTTATTGCCTTAGCAAATATTGTTTCACCGGGTACTCCCACTTTTCTATGCTGTATGGGTGTGTGCCATCACTCTGTTGCTCAAGAGAGCCCCTACTCTCCTCTGATAAGGCTATGAACCCTGATGACCATATCAAAGATCAAGTCAACTACATCATTGATATACAGGCTATTGCTTATATGTCCGCATATAAGACCAAGGTGCTTGAGCTCTCTCCTGACAATGCTGGATAATCTCCATTGCCTGAGTTCAACCATAGACCATGTTCTCTACTATCAGCACAGAGTAGGAGGACACACTCATAATCTAGAAACGTTGTGGGTTGGGCCTTTGGAAGTGACCTTCAAAAAAGGGTCAGAGTACACTGTGAAACTCCTCTCTAGTGGTTGCCTGAGCGCATGCCAAGTTCCTCAGCAAGTACTACCCTCCTAAGGCCAATCTAGAGGGGGGCAATATTGTGAATGCCGCCATTCACCATGTTTTGATTTTGCCTTTGATGAGTTATTTTGAGGACAAATCTCTCTCTTTGGCTTTCACTGTCAGGGACCCACTTCACCAGAATAAGGTCTCTGTACTCCATCCAGTATCCCGTTATTGATTTCAGGCAAGGTGGCCATTTTTATCAACCCAGCAGTAGTGCTCACATTCTTCAAAGCAGGAATCACAACCAAGAGGACCAAATCAGTGTTGTGGGAGATCAAGAAGAGAGTCATAAATAGTAGCAAAGCTAATACACCCAAGCCACCACCAATATTAGGAGTAATAATTCTAGGCACTAGCTAGGTTTCCTATTTCAAACTATTGTAGCAATCAATAAATCTGGGAATTGGGAACAGGATAAAGGTTTTATTAAACAAACAATAATGAAGGAAGGGCATTATCCACTTATATAATCATATGGTCTACCATTGGGAGATCTCAAACACATCTGTTACTTATCAGGGGCTACAGGTGGAGATCCAAGCTGATCACAAGTATGAAACGTTAGTTATAATCTGGGTCAAGAAATGTGATGTTTCATCATACCTAAGAAGTGAAACAACCAAGAGAGGATTGGGTGGATGAGTAATTGTGGACATGTCTCAGGAAATTCAAACAATATTGGAAACTGTAGCTTAAAAATTTAACTGCTAAGGGAAAGGTGAAGATTAAACTAAATTCCTTAAAATCATTGATGTCAGGAATTGGTTCCTGACATTCACCCTTCAAAATGAGTCTGGTTTCAATTTGGGAAATTCAATTGTTCAGTTTCATGACTCTGCGCAACTCACTTTCCCCACTCATGCTTTTGGAAAGTGATCCTACTGTCCATGTATTGTTTTGTGGTAAAGCTACACAGTATATATTCTATTCCACTTTTACCAATAAAATTAAGTTCTATTCACATCTTTTTCTTTGTGTCTCCATATAATTTGGCGCCTCTCTAGCCACATCTAGCAGATAATATTTAATCAGGGCCTCAAGCTAGTCACATAGCCTTCCCTTTCATTCTAACCAAAACTTAGTACAAATCCAATCCTAAGGTTAGGATTCCCTGTTGTGTATCTGTTCCGCACCTAGGAACACAACAAGAGTGCTAATTCAACCTTGGTTTCCATCATAAGGAAGCTCACCTATTCCAATGCTGGCAACTGGGATCTATATTTGCCCGCTGCTCTTTTTGCCTATTGCCTCAGTAAACATTGGATCACTGGTTATTCCCCCTTTGCAATGCTGTATGAGCGTGAGGCCACCACTCTGTCTCTCTTGGGGGCTTCCCTACTGTGGGGTTCCTGTCCATCAGTCCCCAAAGTGTGTCCTGGGTCATAGCCAGGGACCAGTTGGAAGGAGTTGTCATTTCTCTAGTAAGGGGAAATGTATCTCAGAAATATGTATAGGGGTTGAAATGGGCTTTTATTCACTCTCAGAAGAATTATCCCCTTAGAAACCTTCTGGTATATGACCTGGGGGGTCAGGGAAACAATATGAATTTGCCATTAATTGGAGTCCTCCAACAATATCTTGGACTCCTTGTACTTAGTCTTGGACTTCTGCTCCTTAAACTCTGACTCCTGTTTCTCAAACTCAGACACCTGCACTGTGCTTAGGGTCTAGCTCCTTATTTCAAGCTCCTGCTCCTTTTTCTTGGGCTTCAGCTCTCTGTATAGCTCTAGTGGCCTTGGTATTCCACTTGTATCATTCCCACCAAGCTCCTGCTGGAAATCAAAAGGCTTCCAAAAACCTCTTGGCAGAAACTCAAAAGACCTGGAAAAGACCCTATAAAAGACCCTGTAACTTTCTAGCTAGCCTCCTTCTTATAGTGTCCCTTTCCCAAAGGTTCCGCCTTCAGAATGGCTTTCTTCAAAAGCTTAAACTATTGCCACTCATTTTTTATAATAACTTAAGCTTACATTCTTACTTTCTCAAAAGCTTAAAGTATTAATTCACTATTTCCTTGCTTATACTTTAAGCTTTTGGCTTCCAACCAATCATATTCATCAGGAAACCTTCTAGAACTCAACCAATGAATACAGAGTGCAAAAATAGACTATTTCTGAAGTTCCACCGGGATCCAACTAGGAAATCAATTTCCATTGCTCAAACCTCTCAAATTGACAACTCTTTGTGTACCAAAGCGTCAACTGGTCCACTATTCTGGCATCATTCACTCAATCAGCTTCCAATAAATCTACAGTGCAAACACTGAAAATTATTTCTTCTTTTCCTTTCTTTTATTTATATGATAATCAATTCCATCTTTATATCATATCTTTTGGCAGCATTAATTAATTCTTTCACTGCTTCTTTCTTATAAACATCTACACTTCCAAGAGTCCAAAACAATCATCCTAGCTCCTGTATCCACTTCTGTCAGTCCTTCTTAGCCAACTTTAAGTTCCTCAGCTAGCTCTGCACCATGCTCTTCTGGTCCTTCAACCCTTTCCAGTCATCCAACAGCTCAGACAAGTCCTTCAGCTACTCCTGCATCATGATCTTCCACTCCTTCAGCCAATCCTTCATTATGATCAGCTAATCCTTCACTATTCCTGTATCATGATTGGCTACTCCTGCACCATTGTCAGCTAGTTTTTCATTATTCCTGCATTATGACCAGCTAGTCCCTCACCAATCCTATAAATGTATTAGGGTACATAGAGCTCTCAAAGCTCCTCCCCTCCCTGGCAGCCTGTGTTACCTGCCAGGGTCTAAACAACATCCAGCCTGTATAGCACATGCTACCCACCAGGCTGGACTACTTCCCACCCCAAGCAGCTAAAGTTCCCTGCTGAGCTATCTCATCCCTCACCCCTAGCAGCCACAGTTCCCTGCTAGGTGAAGAACTCTAGCCCACAGCAGCCAATATCTCCTGCTGAATGAGGGCAACATTTGCCTCTAGTAGTCCTTTGCTACCTACTAGCCAGGACTTATCTTACCTAGTAGTCATTATCACCTACTAGACCTCTACCTGCAACAAACCACCAAACTTTTACTTGGCCAACATATTCCCCGCCTGCAAACCACCAAAAATGTGGACCGTCAAACCTACTCTCCTCTGATAAGGCTATGAACCCTGATGACCAAATCAAATATCTAGTCAACCGCATCATTGATATACAAGCTACTGTGTATACTTCTGCATATAAGACCAAGATGCTTGAGCGCTCTCCTGATAATACTGGACGCTCTCCCTTGCCTGAGTTCAACACTGGGGATCATGTTCTTTACTACCAGCATAGAGTAGGAGGACGCGCTCAAAAGCTAGATACATTATGGGTTAAGCCCTTGGAAGTCACCTAAAAACAAGGGTCAGAGTACACTGTGAAACTTCTCTCTAGTGGTTGTCCTTTTGCCTGGGTGCATGCCAAGTTCCTCTGCAAGTACTACCCCCCTAAGGCCAATCTAGAAGGGGGCAATGCCGTGAAGGCTGCTATTCACACTGCTTTAATTTTGCCTTCATGTGGTTATTTCAAAGACAAATCACTATCTTTTGTTTTTTGCCCTTTTAAAGGGGTCTGTTTCCAAACTGGGGAATTCAATTGTTCAGTTTTCTGATTCTGCGCAGCTCACTCACCCCACACATGCTTTTTGGTGAGTGATCCTACTTTCCTGGTAGTGCTTTGTGGTATTGTCAACCACTATATATTACATTTCACATTCACCAATAAAAATTAAGTTCTATTCACATTTTTTGTCTTTGTGTCTCCAAGTACTTTGGCGCCTCTCTCTAGCCACAACTAGTAGAGATTATTCATCCAGGGCCACAAGGTAATTACATAGCCTTCCCTGCCATCTAACCAAGACTTAGTATTAATCCAATCCTAAGGTTAAGATTCCCCGTTGTGTGTCTGTGCTGTGCTTCAGAACAAAACAGTGTTGCTTGAAAGTGGAGCTGATTTCACTGAACTAGTTTTGGAAGAAACTATTTTATCCGTAATTCTAGATTGTGGGAGACTTGGTCCATCCAGCTCAGTTGTAGAAGATGAGTTGGTTTATTTGAAGCGTCAAGAGATTTACCCAGAGATTGTGAGTGCATCAACTCTCTGAAACAGGCCACAACTCTTCATTTATCCAAAAACCACCCTGGCCTGAAAAACAGCTCCCCACACTGACTGTCACAGCATCTAACAGCACCAGCCATACTGCCGCTTGTGCCAGAATTCGGGCCATGGTCTCTAACCTGGAGCTCAACCATCCCAAGAAACAACCCCCTGGTTAGATATTTCCACCCACACCATACTTTGTCCAGCCACTTTGCCACCCCCTTATGGAACTTTGGTTCCCCCTTCCAGTATACCCATCACCGCTTAACCAGTAGAGCTACAACAAATCCCTGTTCTCTGCCCCTTTCCTTTGCGCTGCTATCTATTTGGTCCCAAGTGCTGGAGGGTTGTTGTTTCAGCTGCAACACCCCCAAGCCTATTAGAGAACTACCATCCCCTGGGTTAAAAAGCAATCAACTCAGTCGGCGGCCCAGCCCTGGTCAAAATTGGCTAGACATGTCTAAGCTACAGGTGCTGAGGGTCCCTTGGTTAACTACCCACCTTCCCCCAGTTGGATCAGCAATACCTATCCCCAGTGGCTATAGACCTGGAAGCAATGTTTATCTCTCAAGTGGGCCCCAAAAATAACATAATAATTGGGGGTGCTCTAAAAGTTATCTGGGTGCCAAGGTGAGGTACAGCCTTCAGTGGCTGACCAAGCTGAACCACCAACCAGGGATAGTTGGATATATCCATCCAGCAAGGTTCAGGGGTGGAGCTTCATGGATGGTGTCATGGACACCATTCCGCTTCCCTACCAGAGCAGGGACAAGGTAAAGAACCTAACCTTGACCAACACTCTGGGGTTCTCCTACCCAGAAATCACCCACCCAGGTTCTTGGGATTGGACTGGCAGGGGATTGGGTTGGAAACCCCCAAAGCAGGGGGTCCTGCCAGAGCTGGAGGAGCCAGAGCCAAAGGCCACTGCCCAGGTTCCAACCTACCCAGAAGCAGCCACTGGCCAAGCAGGGGGTTTGGCAAGGTTGAGGATAAAGCCCACCAGCAGGAGCCAGCCAATATTGCCCCCAGCATTGAAACTGGTGCCCACCCGGCCAGCTTCCAGATCTCTGGAGCAAGATTTGTCAGCAGCCAATCCCTGCACCTAGTTGCCAGCCAAGGCTTATCATCCAAACCTGAAGCCCTCCTGATGCCCCAAGCATCCAACACCAGACTACCTGAAGTCCAGATCTCAATCCAAGGATGAAGGATAGAGAATCATCTTAAATGCCCCACCAAGATCAGATATGATGACAATGCCATTTGGATAACAAGGTTGCTATGAACATTTGATTCAGCCTGATCCTACCCAATCTAGCTCTGGTTCCCTACCGCTCCAATACTTTGCCAGAAGGCCATTCTATGATTGCCTTGCCCTAATAGGACCTGGGGCATAGTCACCCAGGTTATTTCTTCCACCTGATGCTCTATCTGGCCCTGAGAACTTTAACAAATATCCAGTCAGCATATTTTTCCAGAGTTCCCCCTTGAACCATGCCTTCTAGCCAATCCCCTTACTAGACCTGGACCCCTGAAGGCTTCCACCCCAAAGGCATTGGGTATAAGATCCAACCCCAGTTATTTGGGGCAGAATCAGCTACTTGCCCCCCAGCCCAGCCCCAATCAATCCCTGGCTGTCCCTGGCAGAGCTGCTGGTAAGCTTCTGGTACTTCCAATGGGGCCACTTCTACCCAGCTATCCCGAGTATTTCATACTGATCTGGTTGTTACGTCAGATCCTTGGTTCCACACCTGCCCGGGTTGATTTTGGGTGCTGCCCTCTGGCACTACCCGGTTAGCACCAGCCCTATGCCAGGCCCTACTTATGGGTTGGTGGCCCAGCCCCACCTGCACCTTACCACCCGCCTCACACCTGGTTCTCTGACAGATGAGCTAGCATCTGGTAACACCGGAGTGGGTTCTGGTCTGGTAGGGGTATCTTCTGGAGATGCTTGGATATTTCCAGCCACCAAGAGTCAAGGATGGGGTTAGAGGGATGAGCTATCAGCCAGCAATACCAAAGCGGATTCTGGTTTTTGAGGGATATCTCCTGGATCTGGGGTAGGTTTGAAGCAGGTTTGGTATATCCCGGTTGGTTCAAGGAGGGATTGAGGCCAGGGTTAGCAACCTTGGGGAAGACCATTCCCCTGAGGTCAAGTTTGATCCCTAGGCTAGCTTCTTGGCTGCTGTTTATCTTGGGGATGGTGGGGTGGGGAGTGCCTTGGAGCAGGTGGATCTCTGGTATATCTGCTTTAAGGAGGTAGATCTGGATGGTCTATAGTTTGGGTTGGGTTTGGGATAAGATGATCTTTAATGAGAATTGTGCAGACTTTTCTGGTGTGAGAGGGCTATTGGACTACCAGGGGTGGGGTAGGTGGTACTTGTCTGGATCAACAGTGTTCTGGATAAGGTTGGTGTTGAGATGTTTGGCTTAGATACTTATTTCTCCTTGTAAGCAGGTATGGAATTCTGGTAAGTTGGTGGGGTCAAGTGAGTTCATGATGTAGATCTGGAATGTGGTGGCTTGATGAGTGCTGCTGTGTATCGTTAGATAGGAGGGGATAGCGACCAGGGACAGCTGCAATAAGAGGGAAATGCACCTTTATTGTAGATGTAGGCTGCTTCATCGGTGCATGGAAGCTTGGGACATGTGCTCCAGTGCCATACTATGCATTGTGGCCCGAGGGGTTATTTTTAGAAGGTACCTTGGTGAATCCAACGAATTCTTGTTGGGCTTGGAAGCAGGGGTTGGAGTAGGATTTATATTCGCTGGTAGGGAGGGTGAAGAAATTAGTTATATTTAGATATGCAGCCCAGGAGATCTATAGCGAACCACCAGCTTATCTAAGCTGCAGCATGGGGTTAAACGAGACCTTATAGTTTAGATGTCAATGTAATGGAGGTTGGTCCGCAGCGGCAAGGTTTGGCCAAAGTTTTTTTAGATGGGTCAAGATATCGTGGGAAGGATGCTTAGTTGGCCAGGTAACAATAGAAATATATTGGGGTTTAAGGCTGTGCAGAAATAAATTTGGGATTGAATTTATGTTGATTAACAATAGATTTATACTGTTTCGTTTTGGAGTGGTTTTTTCCCGTTTTTCCTTGCAGCTTTAAAAAAGGCTGTAATAGGGTAACGCATATTAAAATTGGTTGGCAGACAGTCTAAAAGTAGATTGTAAGATTGGCTTAAAAGTAAATGTGTGATGGCTGGGGCGTAATTAATTGCTTGTGGAGTTAAATGTGGGTTTTGTTTTTGAGGTTAAATGTAGGTGGAGATTAGAAGTTGCATAAAATCTTACTAACCGAGGACTAAGCAGCTGAAGTGTAGATTTGAATGCGAGTGCATTTCAGGTGCACAAGTCAAGATTGTATATGGATTAAATGTCAGGTATAAATCAACCACTGTGCTGTAGGTAGAGTTTGATTGGTTGATTATCAAGGACCATGTCTGGTTGGCTGGACTATCTTTATAAAACTTGCAGCAGTTCTGATGCTAGGCGAAAGAGTATTTCTTTCTCTTAAAGGAGATGTGTAAAAGGTTTGAAAAACAAATAGTATTTGATGTGCGAGAATTATCTGGATTGAAGTGAATTTATTGCGATGCATGGGAAGAGAAATAAAAGTTGGGTTTAATCCCTGATCCATACATGTTTTTTCAAAGCTTGTTTATTGCCCTTGTTTATTGCCAGGCGCGATGCCGTAAAATCCATGACCGGGTGGAGATCCGCGACATGCAGGCCTCGGATCGGCTGGCGTACTTTGATGCCATTAAAGCTTTGGCGGCAAATAGAACCCAGGGCCAGTCAGAATACGACAGAATCGTCAAGATCCACGTCTTGAATGCGCATAACGTCCACAAGACCCCCCTCTTCCTCGCCTGGCATCGCCACTACCTGCACCACTTCCAGATGAAACTGTTTGAATTGAACAGCTCAATCGTCATCCCGTACTGGGACACGGGCATGGACTCCCAGAAGCCAGAGGAATCCGAGATATTCACCCAGGATTATTACGGCGGCACGGGCAATGAGATCTTGGATCATTGCCTCGCCAATGGCCAATTCACCAGTATGCGGGTGACTGTTGAAGACCAACAACCCAATGGCACATTTCGCAGGTGCATTCGCCGCCAATTTGATGGAAAAACAAAAATATCCTCCTTTTTTTCCAGCGACCTCATCTCGCCCATCATTAGAAACAATAACTTTACTGAGTTCACGTCGCAGATCGAAATCGGCCCCCACGCCCCTCCTCACAACAACATTGGAGGACAAAGAGGCCACATGGGACGCATGTCATCTCCAAACGACCCCATCTTTTGGATCCACCATGCCAATGTCGATTACTGGTATGCCCAATGGCAAGACTCCTTTGGAAAGGACAACTACATCCCTGGAAAAGAAAACGATCCACTGCCCCATTTTTCACCAACCACTGTCAAAGACACTTTCGACACCCTAGCTTATCCCTACTGCTATAGATATGTTCCAAAAATTGTCCCTCCGATCAATCCATCCCTTCAACAGACCCCCTCAGACCAAGAACAAACCCAACCAAACAACCCATCTACATCTCAAAATATTCAACCCACTGACAATCCATCCCTTCAACAGACCCCCTCAGACCAAGAACAAACCCAACCAAACAACCCATCTACATCTCAAAATATTCAACCCACTGACAATCCATCCCTTCAACAGACCCCCTCAGACCAAGAACAAACCCAACCAAACAACCCATCTACATCTCAAAATATTCAACCCACTGACAATCCATCCCTTCAACAGACCCCCTCAGACCAAGAACAAACCCAACCAAACAACCCATCTACATCTCAAAATATTCAACCCACTGACAATCCATCCCTTCAACAGACCCCCTCAGACCAAGAACAAACCCAACCAAACAACCCATCTACATCTCAAAATATTCAACCCACTGACAATCCATCCCTTCAACAGACCCCCTCAGACCAAGAACAAACCCAACCAAACAACCCATCTACATCTCAAAATATTCAACCCACTGACAATCCATCCCTTCAACAGACCCCCTCAGACCAAGAACAAACCCAACCAAACAACCCATCTACATCTCAAAATATTCAACCCACTGACAATCCATCCCTTCAACAGACCCCCTCAGACCAAGGACAAACCCAACCAAGCAACCCATCTACATCTCAAAATATTCAACCCACTGACAATCCATCCCTTCAACAGACCCCCTCAGACCAAGAACAAACCCAACCAAGCAACCCATCTACATCTCAAAATATTCAACCCACTGACAATCCATCCCTTCAACAGACCCCCTCAGACCAAGAACAAACCCAACCAAGCAACCCATCTACATCTCAAAATATTCAACCCAATGACAATCAGTTGGTTATTACAAACCTTCATCGCCGCCAAAACACCCCTGCCTTGGGATCTAACCCTGACCAGCTTCTTTTGGCCCTCAAGGAGGCATGTCCAGCCAATGTATGTCCTGATGCCTTTGATCGCAACGACCTCCGCCGCCTGAGAGTCCCCAAACCAACCCCCCTCCGATGGATCCTCATGAACAACCTTGACCTAGCTGAGGTAAGGAGGCAGGAGATTGCCAATGCTATGTTGATCTTTGCCCTGAATCGCAATGAGAACTACCAATCCAAGGACTCCATTGGCATGTGGAGTTACTACCACTACACAAGCTCATCATCCAGGACCTCCTCTCAATCAAACAGAACCTCTAAATCCAGGCAAGTGACACGGACTATCCTATCAATAACTGGTTGAAAATAAACTTCCTCTATCTTATCTATCCCTCTCACAAAACCATCCCCCAAGAGTTTATCAGACCACCAATTACTCAGTGACACTCCTGCCATATCCTCACAATGTACAGGGATCAACCATTCCAAATTCTAAATGGAACACTACCTGGACAAGCCCCATAATATATCTGGCTTACCCTAATGCCATATAACATCCCCCTTATACACCAAATAAAGTATCATTATCTTATCAATTTCCCCTTACCTTGTTCTATATACTTCCAACAAGTATCTGGTCATCACAAGGCAGACCTTGGGAGAGAAGATGGGTATTTTAAAGCTCCCCAAAGGGGTAGTTTACCCCAGGTCCAGTAATAGGATCCATTGGCCCAACCAAAAATTCTTTCACTCAAGCTTCTAACAAGGTACAGCATAGCTCAACCCAAATAAACCTTGGCATCCATCCAGATCACAAGGACTGCAGTGCTCAAACTCTTCAGAGCCATAAAACATGCCCTGGTTTGATGCCAGGTGCTGTCTGGGAGGGTTTATCATTCTGTAAGTGATAGATCTCTTGATGAGAGGGTTGTAATTTGCTTCAAAAGATGTGAGCCCCTCCTGAGCTTTCCCTATGACCATCCTAGCATCTACTTCATAGACCATCACCTCAGCTATTCTGCATCCCTCCTAAGTTCAATCATGTTCCAGGAACAGTCTCTTGAACTCACTTTCCAGGATTTCCTTTCCTTGGTTGATTATCTTGATCCCTCCAGTCAGTTGTTCTCACTCCTTGTGATAGGATTGGCTAGTGGTAAATTTCCTAAAAGAATGCCTGTACAGTTTCTCCTCTTATGCTAGGATAGTAAATGCAGGGAGTATTATCCATGTTGGACTATGGGGGATCAGGGAAGAGTTTAGGGGTTGTGAGTGGTGTTTATTGACAAAATAAGGAAGATTCCCTTGGGAACTTCCTGTATTGTAGCCGGTTTTGCGTGTGGTGTTTGGTCCTTTGGTTTTGGGCCCCATGCCTCTATGCTCCTTTTCCTTGGACTTTTACTCCTTCTGTAGCTTCCTGAAGCAGATGGTCTCCCTGTTTCAGTCTGATTCTCTTCTGAGCTGTTTTTAAAGCTTAACCTATTATTTTCTTCTTATCTATAACAAATTTAATCTTGATAATTACTCTGCCAATCAGGGAAGACTTTTTCCTTTCAGCCCCCTGATTTATCAGGCCTTCCTCCTTGTTTTACCAATAAAAACATTGATAAAACAAGCCATAACCAACAGCCAATCAGACAACTGTATGTATCAATTACCCCCAAACAGATTCTCCAAGCTACCTGGTGTTTTTTATTGCTTTAACAGGCTGCTGTCACTTCCTGGAAAAACTCTGAACAATCCCTGAGCTTTGTTTCAAAAAATTCCCCTGGTATGCTTCCTGTGCTAATTTGATTGTTTTTCCTATGTAAAAATGTAAGGAATTTGCTCCCTGTGGTTGGCTCAACGTTTCCCTGTCATCCCCCTGGCAAAACTTGAAGGCCCTGTTGTCTTGTTCTGAGCTATAGCCAATGGTGAAAATTTTTCACTGCTCTTGAAGTTTCTCCAGCCTGTTCTGACCACCCCTGCTCTATTCACTCTGCTTAATAAACTCCCATTATTATTTCTAGCTCTTTTTAATTTCAGCCCTTTCTTTTTACTACTTATTCTTTATATTAATCATTTCCTTTTTAACCCCTTTTATATCATATTTCCCTGTTTTTGCTTTAATATTCATTTCCTGTCTCATTTCAACTTTCCCCCCTTTTTCCTTATCAGCTTTTCTTTCCAGTCACTATGGATGACCTTCACCTAGTCATTATGCTTCTTCTCTCATATACTTCAACAGATATCCTCTATCTGGGCTTCTCTATCTGGGTAGCTCACATCACTCAACACCTTAGACTCAGGAGGATGCTGAGTCAGAATTGCCCTTCCATAATACCAACTATAGGATAGTACAGTTGGTGGCCCCTGGGATGACATAGTGTTGAAAAAGTACTGAAATCCCAATACTTGCTGGGGTGAAGATTCTTCTGGGATGATTTTTGCCTCTAACAACAGGGTATGCAAGCTTCTATGCCTATGCCTTCTGGGTGGTTTCAAGAAAGGGGTTTACTGCCACAGTTCAAGCATAGGGATCCTGGGATCACCTTGGGGAAGCTTTCTAAAGAAACATCTGCTCAGCCCAAGGGCTAAGAGGGATGTCTAGGAAGTGGAGCTAGGTACTCTGGAAGTTTCTAAGATAACCATCTGTGAGTTAAGAGGAGAGAGTAAGTAGCAGGAGGGGAGTGAATACTTACCTATTAAAGCCTCAATAAAGAAAACCTATAGTAGCTAATTTATAGAGAAAAGCCCAGATGGAGAACATCTGTAGTGAATATAGGGAGAAAGACTAGATGGAGGACTCTGTAGGACATCTGTGGGGGCTAGAAGAGAAAGGGAATATAAGGGTTAGGTGGAAGTCATAACAACCAGAAGGGAGAAAAGAGAAATATTAAGGGAGGAAAAGATTTAAAGAATGATTAAATAAGTAAAAAAGGAATATAAAATGAAAGAAATAAATAAATAAATATTAAATTAAATTAAAAATTATTAAAGGGAATAAAAAATCAATAAAAAAGAATGATTAGATAATTAAATAAGATAAAAAATAAAAAGAGCTTTATTTATTTAAAAGATACTTGCAGCTGGCAGAAGAGGCCAGAAGCAGATCAGAGAAATGCTGAGGAGCCGAGAAAACCATTTTTCTGTCTGCTATAGTTCAGAGTGAGAGCAGGACAATGGCTGCCTAGAGTTTTGCCTAGGTTTGACAGCCTCTGTCATGAATGAAATTTTCTTCCTGATAATAAACCAAATCTAAAAGCGTAAATCAAACTCTGATTCTCACACTCTGCGGCTTTCCAGCCTAGAGAACTGTAATACCCAGTTACGGTAGGTACTACTTGCAGCAGGTATGGCAGGAGGTTGGCAAATTGGAAGCCAGTAAGGGCGGTGATTATTGGGTAGATGATCATCAACCAATAGAAGACCTTAGCATGGAGGTTGTATCTTCTGAAGCTCCCGGAAAAGTATGTTAACACATAGTACATGGAGGTGTACACTGAAATGGTCAGTGTGGAATGTGGGGACACCAGGGGAGGCCAGGAACCAGAGTAGGAGGAGTTGAGTTGTCTAGGGTCATAGTGAGAATCATGACCTAGCCCTTCTGATGAGGGGCCAAAGAACTCTGGTCCTTGTTGGTAGCCTCCAATCCCAAGGCAAGCTGTAAGCACAGCTGTGAAGATGAGATGGTTCATCTTCCTTGGATTAGAGGGAGTTGGCGGGGACTAACTAGTTTAAAGTTGACTTAAGTTTTAAGTAAATTTAGCTTTATTGAGGGTATTAGACTCAATAATAGCACAAGCTACCACTGAGGAGGGATCCTTTATTTATAGTGTCCCCCACTGTGCAAAGTTTTGCAAGTGGGAGTGAAAACAGGGGATTGGGGATCCCAAAAGTTTGGAAGGTGAGACTTGGAATTGGCTCTGGAGGATAAGGTCAAACAACTGTTCTTGTACAATCTGTTGTTGATTTGGAAGTTCTTGACTGAGGACAATGGGTTCTTGTGGGCAAGAGAAAATGTGGTTGGAAAAACTCAAGGTATCCTTAGGATCTATTTCTGTCTTGGGGCACATGATTTGGTTGGAGCCTAGGCTCAACCTTGTGACCTGAGAAGCAGCAACCCATTGGTCATGGGAGGAATTATTGCTCACATGTAAAACTTGGGCTTGGATTTCTTCTGCTGGGCAGGAATAGTTTTTAAATTCTGAAACCCTATTTCCCCCTTCTTCTGGATGGCAGGCATTTTTCTGGAATATTTTCCCTGCATCCAGAGACTTTTCTGATTGTCTGCAGGTAATAGGGGCTTCTGATTGGCTGTGGGTTGGGGCCTGGGACCCAGGTGGGTGGATGGCAGCCAACTGGGACCCAGGGAGCAAGCAGATGGGCTGGCGGCTGGCGGCTGGCGGCGGGCCCGCTGGTGCCAGGCTGGGCAAGCGGGTGGCTTGCGGGCGGCTGGCTGGGCAGTGGGGGTTGGCAGGCAAGCAGAGGGTTAGTGGGAGGCCAGTTGGTGGCTGGCTGGGCGCTGGGAGGCTGGTGGAGGGTGCTGGCAGGCGCTTGCCCGGATGTTAAATTATTTCAGCAGCTATTAAATTCCTTTTCTTCCTCAGTTTGATTTTTATTTCCCCCCCGATTAAAGGGGGAAAGTCCTCATTAAATTTTTCCACCTTGACCGGAAAAACTCCTTTTCTTTTCCAAACTTGTCCTCCAGTGGTAATTTGGTTTATGTCAGGAATATTCCTGACAAGAACCCAGGGCCCAGCTGCCTGCATTTTTTGGGCTCAAATCTGGAGAGTTCAAAAAAGCCCACAAAGTAAAGGAATTTTGCCAAAGCTAGGAAGACTCAAAGCCAAGGTTGTGCCAGCAACAGTGGCAAACTTGCCTGTAGGAATGAAAGAGTGAGAATTCAAAAGTGAGAATCTAAAAGTGGCCATATTGCCACTTTTTAAATTTCCAAATTAAATTAAACAACTTGTCAGTAATTAAAAATTATTATGGTCATATTGTCACTGCCCATGCCAGAGTCTGGCTGGACTCCTGCAGGGAAGCAGGCCGGGCCTGGAAGGCCATGTACACAATAGTCGTGATTCTGACCAGGTAGTTGACTGCAGTAGCTAGGGGACACCAACTCCCAGTATGGGCACAACCTGGTTGGCCAGCCCCAATACTGTGATATAGACAAACCCCAACTTACTGAAGTCCTGAGCAGGAGGCGCGTTGGGCGGGGGGAGTAGTAGGAATCTTTTTCATAGCAGGTGGGATGATCTCTTTAGCACAACCAGGAGAGAGATCCAGATGATAAGGATGGAAATACTCCAAGTCAAGAAAGCGGGGTGGATTGACTGAGGTAGCAGGAGTATAGCCAAGAGGGTACAGATAGGCAAGTTTATATTGAGTTCTGGATTTCCAAATAGATGCAAATAGAATGATTAAATTTGAGCAAAAATATATAATTCATGCAAGAAGATAATGATTTCTGGGCATAAACTTGTTTTATTTAAGATGTCAACAGTGAGAAGGGCTTCTCCTCCTCACTACTTATACTTACTGGTAATTTTATAGCCTTTTATGCCATCAGAGAACTGATGGCATCAATTTCAGTTAAACTTACAATTTTGGCTGGAATTTATGTACTTGGGCCTGGAGGTGGATGATCATTGGTTGTTATAACATGAACCTTTCTTGGACTGCAGCAAGCCAAGGTGCCACTGCTATTTATAGATCCTGTGAGCAATTGAGCACCCAATTGCGTGATCAAGCAATCACGCTCCCAATGTCTTGTTTCCTGATAGTTAAGATGGCCAAAATTGTTACTGGAATTGAAGCCAGGGATTTGAGGCTTTTGTGCCTCTCAAATCCCGGGCCATTTGTTAATTGAAAGGGGGGGTTTCTAGCTCTGAGAGAAAATTTGTGAAGGTTTCCAGGCTGTGGGTAGTTTGGTCTCTAAGAAGACCAGCTGGAGTCCAGAGCTTTCTGGGCCCTGACACATAAAATATTTTTTATTCATTCTTTTGACTAAAAAGGCCAAGAAAAATGAGTTGATTTATTATAAAAAGCCATTCTGAAAATTTGAAAGTGTCACCTTGATCACTTCTATATTCTCACTTTTGAATTATCATTTTTCATTCCTACAGTCAAGTTTGCCACTGTTGCTGGTGCACCACCTAAAGCCCAGACCTATGCAGAAGCAGCTGCTTACCAAAAATAAGTTTTTCAGAGAAATCTTTATCTATTCATCCCAATGAAAGCCAGCAAGTGCCATCTCTCAGCATCAAGGTTAGAAGAGATTTGCCCAGGCCACCTGATCTTGGAAATAGAGTTGAAAAGCAGTAATTTTCTTGCATCTAGTTTTAAATTCATTAAATCAAGAGCCAGCCAAACCTGACAACCACTTGGCACCCCAGTTTCTTGATGCTAGACTGCCTGATGTCCAAATCCTGCGCTTACTGATGAATCCTGGAAATATACTATAAATCCCCTGTCGAAGCAAAAAATTATGCTATTGTCATTCTGATAATAAAGCCTAATGTACTGTTGGCTCACACAAACTCTGTCATATTTAGTTATTGTCTTCTATCACCTTCACATAGTTTCTGTAGGCCCCAAAGCCCCTGCTAGTCCTTCTTCTTGTGTTATTCTGTCCATTATAAGCACCTTTTGAACCTTTCTATCTTGCCAACTATTCATAAAATCCAGTCTACACTGAATTCACCTTAGAAAGTATCTTAATACAAACCCCTTGGTAAGAACTAGAGAGACATAAAGCTTCAGCTTCAAGGGAACTTGTTATGCAGTGCAGCTCAAACTCTTCCACAATAAGTAAAAGTATTTACCTGGCCATATAGTACCTATGACTTCCCCTGATCCTGCAGCCTGACTACCCTCAAGATTCCATTGTTGCCACTGAAGTCACCTCCAGCCAGCTTTTCAGAGTATAATATATAACTCTAAAAGCTTAGTGGACTCCATGGTTCCAACTTCAGGCCCCTGGTCTCTTCTCAGCAGCTCTTTCTCCTACATTACCAAGTTGGCCCCTATCCTATGATGGTCTCTGGCCCAGCAGCCCTGTTTCCTGCGTCAAATTGCGCCCAACCCAGAAACTGGTACCATGACAAATATTCCCAAATTAGGAGAAAATTTGATCCTAGATGTTTATCTCTCAGTAGATTTTTTGCAATTCATAATATACTTAAATCCTGATATCATGCCTCTTTCTGGTTACTAATGGATATCTTTTCAGTATGTTAACAGTCCTTCCTAAGAAATCTACTATCATATTCTTAATATATGTCTTCTCATCCTAGACTGCTGTCTTCTCCAATCTGAATACTGAACTATAGTTAGTTCAGTTGCAACATCTTTGTTGATCTTACACCAAGGGTGCTAAATCTCTCTTTTTTAAGGCTTTTCAAGTGTGATGTTGTCAGGATAGCTTGGCCTGGCTTACATCCACTGATAAAGGTCTAATTAACCCCATTTTCCTGACCAAGAAAGATTGGATTTGAGTAGATATACAACTTTTGATGCTTTAAAATATGGCCCAGCATTCTATGCAGCTGTTCAACTTGATTGGGAGGAATGAAGAATAATATTGAACAAAAAGGATTTTAGGGGAGTGTTTTTTATAAAGCTCATGTTGTAATTGTGCTTTTTTAGCAGAGTTACAGGGAGAAAATATTTAGAAGCTAGATAATTGTCTTTATTAAGATATTGGAAATTATATAGCTGTAGTCAGATAATTAGGAGGAACAAGATAACTGCTGATTAATTGCTTGGAGGGGCAGGGGGTGGCTTGATCCTACTAATGAGTGAAGCGCTAAATGAAGTTTGCCCCTGGATCAAGATTTTTGTTGGTTTATGTTTCCTTGTCTGGTAGCTTGAGTTGACTTCTGCTTTTGGCTGTGAGTGCCAGGATAGTCAAATTGAGGAGCAAGGGGTCTTTTGTGTGGAGCTTTGCTGGGGGTTGTCCCTGCAATTTTGAAACTCATCTGACAGTTTCTATTTGTATCTATTACACTCAATCCAATTATATATCTGTATCCTAAGGACTATTTTTATTTTGTACATATGCTTTGCAAGTTAATATGCTAGAAGATTTATATAAGAAATAATTAATATGAGAATAGATAAAGCGTGAAAAGCATATGGTATTTTTAGTTACTTAAGTGGCAGTGTGCTGTTAGAAGTTGTACTGATCATGATATTAGATCGGTTACAGTCCAGATTTAGAAGCGTATGATACATGGTTCCTTGGTAAGAAGCTCAATCCGATTGATGAGCTTGTTTTTTGGCCTAAAAATATTCAAATCTGGAAGAAGGAAGACTCTTGGTGCTTAAAGCCTTACTAGTGAATCCGTCACATGATTTATTCAATACAGCAAAATCCAACCTTTGATATTCAAAGATTACCTAAAATGGTGTGACATTGACAAGTAGTATTGAATCAGTAAGCTGCAGTGCTTCTTTGTGAAAAGGGATAAATCTTTTATTTTAGGAATTGGTTTAGCTCGCTAAATCATCCGGATTAAATCATCGTGATAGCTTTTTCTGTGCTAGGTGGTCTAAGTAACTAGGGTCTATGTGGCCTTTCATCGCAATCTGATTGGCTCGCTAAATTGTGACTGTAGAAGTGGAGCATGTGGAGTTGTTGATGCCTAGCAGTGACGATGGGAAGGCTTGATATGAACAATTGATTTAAATATTTATTTCCAGGTTTTTAATTTTAGTTCTTTCTGTAAAGAGCTAATGCCATGATTCCTAATTGATTGTCTCCTTTCCACTTATATTTGGCGTTTAAGCGCTGCTGAATGGGGTACCATTTTTTTCAATCTTATACGTAAGCCTATGTCTTCATCTGACTAACTGGTTATGCCATGATCCACTATGCTCCTATCTCCTAGACATTTAACTTGATAGCCTTTGTTTGAACTTTCATATCAAATATAATTAACCTATGGCGTATCAATAGATATAATAGTTTCTTCGGGGAAGCTTCTGGGAAAGTGTTATATTATCTATAATTAAACCAACCGTATAATTGGTTAAATACCTAGTTCAAGTCGAATATCATTGGCTGCAGTTTATCGCTTTGTGAAACTAGTGATGGAACTATCCAATTGATCAATAATTATATCATGATTTCCATTTGTTATTCAAATAAAATTATTTTTGAAGATGTAACAGATATAGTTTTATTTTGGATAAGCTGCTATCTTCTGTTGAAATAGAATTTAAATGTTGTGTGGAAACTGCTTTTAAAAGATATTGGACATTGAGTTGGTTCCAATTTCCCGTGACTAGTGGCCGCTTCCATTTAATATTTAATAAGCAGAAGCTTTTCTTGATGATTTAATGTAAACTTCTCCACGTTACGGTATCCACTCTTATTTAGAATATAGCATGTTTCAGACATAAATTATGTCCACTCTTATCAAGTTTTCACATGTTTGGATCCGAGTGGTGTAATCAAATAAAATAATTGATCTTCAAGCCATGTGCCCACACGTTCTTATTTGGTGGTTCGCTTTTCCGACCAAGCCCTAATAAGCATGTGCAAATCTTCGCAGGTGGGTATTTTAACTGATCACCATTTAGCAGCGAATTTTCAAAGTTCTTTTAAATCCATCATTACTCATATATATTCTCGACTCCGATATCCAAAACGCTTCTATCGTGGATGTACTTTCATATGATCCATCTTAAACTGGATCTTCAAGTGCCTTGGGGCTAAAATATTTTGTACGATGATCCATCTAAATATTTTTAGGCCTAGATCCTGCTGTAACCGAGGGCTATATAAATTCTTCTTGATTATGTATTACTTCGACTAGTAAGGGGGTTGAAGGTTTGCAGAAATATGTTTCGCGAGTTTCTAATCAAGTTTCCAACGTAATGCTTATTATTCCATTTTCAGAACTTATGGATTTTTATTCCATTTTGGGAGACAAGTGAATTTAGTTTAAACTACCTATTTATACACCTACATCTAAACCAACCAGTTAAAAGCTTACAGGCCAATCGCTAGCAGCATGTCGTCACTTGTGTCAATTCCGCGTACAATTGAAATTAAACCTAAAAGCACATGTTAGAATGAATCTCAATATTTTTAGATTGATACTTGATGGTTTCGGCTCTGATTAAATACCCGTTATTGGCCGTTCAGGCTAGGGTATTGGATTGTATTGTAGAGATCCAAAAAAGTAACTTTATCAGGCAGCGCTGAATAATTATGAGACCTAATTGCCAGGATTTTATCATGTTCGAGGGCGGGCTAAGGGGCGGCCAGCAGAATTTTAAACTGACGTTGTTTTCTCGGATCACACCCTTCAATCTTGCCAAGCCGGTGGGTCTTCCCTAGAGATGCTTCGTATGCTTTCGGCTACCTTCCGGCTCTGGGCCGCTATAGCAAAAATAAAACTACATAATATTTAAACATTTTAAATTAAATCTTTGGAAGTAGTGACCCTGAGCCAGAAACTGGCCGCGACTTGTCCGAAGCAGCTTTAGTCTTCCCCAAGCGGCCTCGATTATTAATAATTTCTACTCAATTACATCTGACCTGATGCCAGAATCACTATACAAGCTGGGTCTCTCCTTAGCAAGTAAACATACTTTATTTCAAAGCTGTTGAAATAAACAAAAAAATCAGCTAGAATAAATTCGACTTAGTCCAAAAAACGAGCAAGAGTAAACTTATATTGATTGCCAAGACATCTTATATCACATACAATTTATTTTTGATGGGTTAACTTTTAAGAGGCTGGATTTTGTGTATCCCGTCGGCTTTGAAAAATACTCTAAGAGCTTTTTGATGGGGGATTTAAGAAACTTATTATTACTTTAAAATACCCCCTTGTCAGGCAGTGTAATACTGATCTATATCTATGCACAACAATAAGAAATGAGTTACAATGGTTTTCAAAGCTGTGGCGCTAAACAAAATCAACTCGTATGTAAAAAATATAAGTGGACCCAAATCTATAGTTAATCAACATAAATTCATTGATTTTTGATTTTTTGCATCTGAGTTGGTTTTAATTACATATTGGCTGCTTTTGCTTGACGCCACAGCTTTGAAAACCACTGTACAGTAGTTTTAAAAGCTATGGCGACAACCGAAAATATCTCAGATTTAAACGAAATCCAAGTCACACAAGATTCAGGATTCAATTAATTTAAAAAAATTCAGTTAATAAATGAACTGTCAAACAAAAAAATGAAATTTCACTAGCTCATTATACAAAATTATATCAAACATCAAGCAGGGTAGTTCAAACCACAAACAAAATGAACTGACACAACAAGTGAGATGGATGGATGCTGTTCCAGAGTATATTATAATCCAATCAGGATTATATGAGGTGTCGTAACTGTGCTGTTTTAGCAGAGTTATGCGGGGAAAAATATTTAGAAGATAGATAATAATCTTTATTGTGAGATAGTGATTATATAGCTATTGTGAATCAATGGATAGCAGGAACATGATTGGTGATCACATGGTTGGATGGCAGAAGGGGGTGGCTTGATCCTGCTAATGAGTCAAGCGCCAAATTGAGGTATCCACCATGAAGGATCATTGTCTGTTCATGTTGATGGATTTGGTAATCCTAGTTGACTTCCTAGTCTGGCTTTGAGTGACTGGGTAATTGGATTGTGGGTCACAAACCCGCTTGGTTGGAACCTTGCTGGCAGGTCAAGCCTGCGGTTTCAACAGAGGCACTGACCAAAGGACTAAAATGAAACAAAATTTGAGCAATCTAGAAGCAAGATTCCACAAGCACAAAACAAAATAAAGTCACACAAGATGTGTAGTATGAGTAGCCTAAAATAGAAAACTATCAATTTAATAGCCAATCAACAGCTATCCAATTTAGGAATAGATGCATTTTGTTCATTTTCATGGCTCCTGACTTGTATGAAATGGTTTTGAGACCCTTCCAAATGTGGACTTGAGATTACAATAAAAATAAAAATTTAAATTTTAAAATTTCTATTTTTATGATTTTATCCTAGGTTTTGTTTCAAGATGGTTTTTATTAGCAACAACATTTTCAACGGCGCCAGCAGCCAAGCCAGCTTCAATGGAGGTGAGGCCCAGAACATGGAGGCACCTGTTTACACCCAAGCCTTTGAGGAGGGTAACAAGGAAGCTGACCTGTTACTGACCCCTGACTCATATGGCTTTGACTTGTTCAATAGTCACTTTGCGTCTAGCTCTGCCCCTGCTTCCATACCCACCCCCACACAAGCTGCCTATCAACCAACCAATCAGGATGACAACCTTGATTTGGAATAACTTCCTGCCACTGGCCAGCCTTTCCCCCCTCAGCCAATCAGGCTTCAGCTCCCGCGGCCCAGCGCCCCAAGCAACAAATTATCACCGCCCAAATTCTCCAAGAAATTGTGGCACTGAACCTGCAGGGTCTTTCCTGGGAACAGATTGCAAACCAATTGCAATTTACCCAAGCCACCGTAATGCGGGAGTTCAACAACCTAATGAACAAGGGGAATCTGATTGGGACAGCCAAGAAGCCCAAGAAGGCTCCCAAGTCACAAATCACTGAGGTGTACCCAATTATGCTTGACCTCATGTAGCAGGATCCCAAGCTTCCCTTGACCCAGGTCTGGAAGCAACTTGTGCACCATGGCATTTGGGTGTCTGAGTGCATGGTGCAGCTCTGGATGTATGGGAAGGTGGCTTCAATACAGACTCTTACTAATTTTGCTGGCAACCAATGGGATGGCACTGAGGATTCCCTTTATGATCTTGACATCAAATCAACCCTGGTCTGATGCTTGCCAAGTCTATCAGATGGTATCATGTTTGTCTTGTATTATAAGTTATCAATAGCTTTTGACAATTTTGGTGCGCAAGAAAGAGCCGCCACCCAAAAAGGGAGGAAGAAGGTCAAGAAGGGGACATTCATTGGTGCATTTCTGGCTGTTTCAGCCAAGAGTTTTGTCTACTATTGGACAAACCCAGATTTCACTGATGGTTACTTGTACAGCCACATCATTGGTGAATTACTTGACTCCTGGGATGGCTCGAATTCCAAGCACCAGGTTTTCTTGAGCCATCAGATGGAGGGAAGCTCCACTGCCCTTGAGACCATCCAGGGATGCGGGCACCAGGCCTCAGTCTACCCTGCCGGCCATGCAGACATCCATTTGGCTGATGTAATCTTTTTAACATTGGATCCACACTATGAGAGCACCACCCTCAGGCTTTCAACAACCTCTATCTTGGGGTCCTTGACCACAATTCCCTCTTTGGTCACCAAATGGTGGCTGTCTTGTTTGCCCAAATTGTCTTCCATGTGAACATGAGCAAACAATCATGTAAGGATAAGTGCCTCCAACCTTGTGCCACTGCTACCTACCAGCCCATCCAGCCAATGACAGACAAGGAATACAACAAGCGTTATATGGCGGCCATCACACGCAATCCTCCTGCCTCCATCTCTGTCACCACTACCCCCCACCTTCCAGCCCCATCCACCCAATCACAGACCCCCCAGGCGAGCACCAGCTCTACGTCTTCCTTCCTGTGTTATTCTGCCTCCTAGGCATCACTCTCCCCTGCCCCAATAAACCCCCTGTCACCAAACATTTTCTATTTATATTATCTTTATTTTAAATTTCAATTGTCCATGTTCTCTTTGTTTATAGTTGGTTTTATTCTTTATGTTAAGTTTATTTCTATAAAATCATATATTTACTATGACATGGATCTATATTCAGAACACAGTTATTTTTAGCACTTAAACACAGCCCCCTGTGAAAATATTAACAACAATATGATGACCAGCTAAATTTGAATTAGAAAATTACAGGTTAGCTGTTTTTAGATAAAGTTTTTACTGATCTGAATTCAAAACCTTAATGATAAACTTTAAGCCAATCAGGAGCCAAATGATAAAGTGATTGTTGTGACATAAAGGTTCATTCAATAATTCTTTTGTGTATGTGCGCTAATTAATATGATTGGCTGGATCTTTTGCCATTGTGCGCCATTGCCGTTGTGGCAAGTTGTTGGTGAACTAGTGCTAACCTGGCAGCTGATTGGGCACTAGTCCACCAACAACTTGCCACAGCGGCAATGGCACACAATGGCAAAAGATCCAACCAATCATATTAATTAGCACACATGCACTAAAGAATTATTGAATGACCCTTTATGTCACAACAATCACTTTATCACTTGGCTCCTGATTGGCTTAAAGTTTATCATTAAGGTTTCAAATTTGGATCAGTAATAACTTTATCTAAAAACAGTTAACCTGTAATTTTCTAATTCAAATTTAGCTGATCACCAAATTGTTGTTAATATTTTAACAAGGGGAAGTGAAAAACGCCAGAAATAATATGGCAATTAAGGAAAAATGCCAACACAAAGCAAACAGCACATATTGAGATGAGCGTAAAACATATACACAATGGGTAAAAAGATGGGATAGTGTAGCAAATGGGAAAACAAACAGTAATAAACAAAGAGGCAATAGTATCAGAATAATAAAGATTTTATTGGGGTGAAAGCTATAAAAACATATAGAAAGGTTAGTAAAAAAATCAATGAGAGAATTGGAGAAACTTCTAAAAGACCTTGACTCTGCAATTGCAGAGATCAAAGAAATTGACCGCAAGGTCAAAGCAAAGGTGAAGGCTGCCGTCCTTGAAGGCAAGAGACTTGACAGGGTGACATCCAAGGCATTAATGAATACAATGCATGACACATCAGAGAAGACCATTGAGCGCCTGCTCAACATTCAAAAAACGGTGGTTGAGGGCTTGCAATTCAAGTCCTTTGCCCTCTCTGCGCTGTCTGTCTGGACAGATGACCCTGAAATGTATGCCCACCTGAAACCTACCAAGAAGGCAAGGTCAGAAGATAAAGAATTACATACACAACTGCTTGCGCCAAGAATGGCCAAGCCGGCCAAGGCTGCAGGCAAGGAGGAGACTGTAGAAGGTAACCTAAATATTATAATTAATAAAAATAAAAAACTTACCTTTCTTTTGTTAGAAAACATTGACAGTGAACTCCACCGGGTCCTGGTTCCTTTTGTCCCTACACCTTCTATGCAAATTATGTCACTCACATGGCCAAGCAGCTGTATCTGTCTCCCCTGTCTTGCAGGATCTCAAAGACAGGATTCATGGTACCTTTCTGATGTCATGGGAGGCATTGGCTGAGCTAACACATGCTGAGGGGGCATCTAAGTGGGAAGTTACTGCCTACAAGGATGCCCAACTGGTCAACCTGAACCTGGTGGTTCTCAGTGGAGTTTACTCTGTAAACTCCATTGAGCTTGTTTGGGACGTCCTGGAGACACTCCTGTTTAAGAATGTATCAGAGATAGGCTGGGCTCATGCAGCTTCTTGCTTCTGCTTCCTGATAGAGCATACCATCTCTTACCTCTTGGACAACTTTGGGCGCGCAGTGTCAAAACTGGCTGTTGCAGACACAACAGCCATCAAGAAAACCAAGATCCTCCTTTTGGACTTTGGGCTGGCCTGGAGTGCCAACAAGGCAGGGGTCCCTCAAGCAATGGATCTTACCTTTGGCAAAACTAAACATGAGAAAAAAATAAGCACAGTAAACAACAAACTGTGCAAGTTTACAGAAGCCTTTGCTGGGCAAAAGCTTCACCTTGTTGTTACCTGGGGTTCTTCTTCTACTTTGGTACAGCGTGTCTGTAGAGGACCTGGACGGGGTCCTTATCAGGATTGACAAGGCCCAGCTCTCCCTGAACAACAAGAAGGTCCCCCTGGGTACAACTCAGTTGACCATGTGATCCAGGACGCCCTGGTCCTGGCTGGAATTTACAGTTCTGCAGCCCTGCCAGAAAAGCTGCTCCTCCATTCCCACCTCACCATCCTCCCTTTTACCAGCAGGTGAGAATACTTCAATAAGGGTGTATCCACCATCCACAGTGAGGCAGTGGAGGTTGTGTGCCACCTCCATTGCAGGGTGGGTACATACAGAAGAACCCACTATAGGCACCCACAATAAAAATCTCTTTCCTCAATATATTTCTACACTTTTAAATTTTAATTTTTAAATAAAAATAATTTTTCTAACTCTTATTTTAGCAAACAATTTTTGCAAAAAAAAATCCCAGAGAAGGTCTTCATAAAAGCATAATAATATATGTTAATAAAATTCACTTCTAAATTGAGCACTTAATAATTAATTTTTTTATTTAATTTTTATATTATTTGACAAGAGTGATATAAATATATTTGCGCAATCCAGTATCAAGTGTTTGGGATACCCTTAGATACCATAATAAAAAATAATTATAAATAAATAAATTACTAACCTTCATTGATGGTCCTGCTGAATGTGATTGTGGGCTTAGAAGCTTCTAAATATAAAATAATAATTAATAAATCTTAAATATTAAATTAGAGAATATAAAAAAGTTGGACAATCTAAGCCTTTAATTGATTGGCTGTTTGGCAAGGCACACGGGGATGAACAAATCAGTGTGGCCATAGAATTTGGCCACGGTCTCAGCTGGGAGGGTATGGATCCTGGCCTGCAGAAAATCAAAGAGGTCCTCAGTCCCAGTTGGGGTTCCTCATTTGAAAACTTGCTTGAGACACCCAAAGACTTCCTTGATGGGATTTAGGAAGGACAAATAGGCTTGGAGGAAGAGAAGACACAATTTTGCCATGGCCAATTGCTGGGGGCCCACTGCAATGCTAGTGTCAATCATTGGAAATTCCTCAAGAATATCAGTCACCTTATGGAGACCAATGTTGTCCAGCACAATTAAATTGGTGAAGCCCAGGCTTGTGCACCTCAGGTGCTCCTGGTCCAATTGGAGAAATGATAGGAAGGTCCGGCTATTGTGAGATCCCAATATCATTTGGTACAGCTTGACCCTATTTGGACCAAGGAGAGCCACTATCAAATAGGCTGTGGCTTGGACTGCAGCACACCAAGCCATCCCGCCATTTGAGCCCTTGGGAACATACCCATACCCATTGTGCATTGACAAGGCAAATGCTGATTTGTCAATGTAGTATAATTTGACTGTCCCCTTGGATTTGAGGGCAGTGTACGCCTCTGCGTATTTTTTCCAGACATCAATGTTGGCTGGGCTATTACAATTTTAGGGGGATACCCCAAGGTTTTTCCAGGAAAAGTACATTCCCTTGAGCAGATGGTAGTAAAAGGAAATTGAGGCCTCAACCCCAAAAGTAGATTTTACTATGGCCTGTATATTTGCCAGTTTAAGATGGCAATCTTGGGTTATCCACTGGCAGATTTCCTATTTGTGCTCCTTGGTGGGCATGGTGGAAACACACATGGATTTCTCCGTGGCAAAGACTCAACCTGTGTTAATGAACTTTTTAAAGGTCTTGGAGGTGTACTTGAGATCCACTCCAACAAGGGCCGCGGCTGCCTTGTAATTGCCCAATTCATGCATTAGCTTGAGCAGGATGATGTGTTTGATATCAGGGATGCGCTTCTGGGCAGGCTTTTTGGTGGTAGGGATTGACTTGTTGGCATTGGGCAAAGCACAGGGCATAGGCACCTTGGTATAGAAGGCTGCAACCATTTTGAGCACTAGCTGTCCCTCATCAGTTTGGTAGAACTCAGGCTCCTTGTCCTCTTCCTGGTTGCCATCACTGACATAGGGCTTGTAGCTAGTATCAAGTACAGGCTTCACCTTCTCCAGCATGGCTGACGGGACCAACTCTTGCCGGTACACAACGTTGAACACATACAAAGTGTGTTCTACCTCCTTGTTTCTAACTGTTTTGGTAGTGGTAACCTTGGTGGGCTTCTGGGTCAGCTTGGGGACCCAAGGGTTGATGCTCTGCACCCTATCAGTTTGCGCTCCTTGAACTGGCTTTGTCAGTGCAGCATCACTATTGAACTCTTCTCTCCCATATCCTTCTTGGGTAGGCACTTGGGTTGCACTAACTCTGTTCTTTGACCCAGGGGTTGACTGCAACCGCAGTGCACAACAAGTGCATTGGTACTCTGTTGTCTTGTTTTTTCCATTTTAAAATTTAATAAAGTATTAAATAAACCTTAATTAAGTTATACACTGGTTTTTAATTTTTGCTTTTTATCTGAATATAGTCATTTAATTAGAGTTTTTCCCACCCAATATCCTAATTATAGATTTTTTATTTCTTAATTAGTTGTTTTTGGGTTTACAACGCCCATTTTAGAATAATAATAAAAATCCACCCATTTTCCTAGATTTTACTGCCAAATTCAAACACCCAACACAATATTTTTAAAATTTATGTTTCAGATCTTGTGTCTTATTTTAGATACCTTGGTATCATTCTTGATTACAATCCATTGCACACATTGATTGAGTGATTTTGTTTAAATAGTGAGTTCCTATTGTGTTTTGTTTTTGGATTGAGTTTTGACTCACCTTGCTTGGGTGTATTTTGTCACCAATTTACATAGTAAACATATGTACACCAAAAGTCAACTCACACCATTGTTTATGAATCAATGTATTTTGGATTGTATTTTGAATAGTTTTGCTTTGTGTGTGAGCACTTCTTTGCTGTGTTAACTCATTTTGCCCATTAACGCCAATAAACCCTGTTAATAGAGTGTATATTTTAACCTGATAGTTGGATTTTGTTTAAATATGAAATCATTTTGTTTAAATCTGAGGTATTTTTGGTTGTCAACATAGCTTTTAAAACTACTGCAACTCCTTTCATATTGTTGTGCTTAGATATAGATCAGTATTAAACCAATAGATGGATTCATAAAAATTAATTATCTTCCTTATTCTAATTTATATTACTGTGAACTTCTTGGCTTTTACTTCAATATGATCAGCTATTGTTCCATATATTGTAACAAATCCAAACCCTTAAAGTTGGTTTTCACCTTTCCTCTAATAGATGAGAAAACCCTCTATCATCTTCATCATAGACCTCCTCAATTATTTTTTTAATAGTTGAGGCCTTACATCTTTCTGCCCTCCTTTCCTCACCTGGGCTATATATCTTTAGGGTAAGTTTACTTGAAACCCTAAAAAATTATTATTATTAATAAAAAATTAACAGCTAAAATTGGCTATATATCCCCAGTGGATAAATCATCAAAAATCACTTAACATTTACACTTTTAAAAAAATCAATTACTAATTTTTATTGATGATAATTCTAGAAGCTGATGAAATGCTGAGCTTAATATTTCTTCAATTTTCATCTGTCAAAGCAGCAGGGTCAACCCCTTGCAAGGTTTTGCACAAGAGACCCTGTGCCACTCAAACCAACTTTCCCATCACTTGAAGCCAAATGCAGAATTCAACTCAAATTACCAAAACAGGAAACAAAACCTAATGCTAACCTTATCCCAGTGGTAGCTTTATTTGATGCTTTACTCTTTACCAAGATCAAGCCCACCTCCTTCCTAATCCAATTGATAGATTGACACAATCTTGTTTCACCTAAATGCTTCACCCCAACTATATAATCTCCCAAAAGCAAATAAAGATATATCTAGTTTCCAAATATTTTTCTTCTTTTAACTCTGCTAACACAGTCCAGTTATGACATTGGTAGCACAGGTAAGTTTCCCACCATATCTTCTTTTTCAAAATCCCTCATGTTACCTATACTTGCTGCAGTCAGAATATATACAAAATAATCATGTCTGGGCTTCCTTTGGATTAGACAGCCTACATAACAGGGATTGAACTCCCTGAAGGGCATGTCCTTTATCAAGGCAAGGTATTTCTGGTTCCCACCTTTAATCCCCTGCCTGTGCAAGGTTTCTTCATGGAACCCTCTTGCACATCTTGAGCCAATGGCAGAAATATCATGCCTGCACATGTAGTTCAACAACTTTGTAGTGTAGCTTTGGAGGCATCTTTAGGGGCTAACAACAGTAACACCATAGCATGGATCTAGTCTACCCAGAAAAAACTTGTCATGGCTGGCTCTTGGGGACAACATCTAAAGAGGACACAGCAGGAAACCTTTACTACAAACAACTTGAGGTTTGAAAACAGCCTTTGGTTAGCCTTCAGGACAAAATTAAGGGCATATACCTTAATTTCCTGGAATACACAAATAAGAGTTTCTTTTTGGGAAAAAGTAAGGAAAAAGATTGAAGATTATAAAAGCCAACACAGATGTAGATAAACTTGTCTTTATTAGAAGAAACAATTCTACTAAATAGTAGACTGAGAGCGTTGGTCATTCACTAGGTAGACAGTGTGGGTGATGTCGTGAATACTGCTATTCACACTGTTTCAATTTTTCCTTTGTATGGTTATTTCAAAGAGGAATCACTCTCTTTTGCTTTTGCCTCTCAAAATGGGTATGTTTCTAAAATGGGTATGTTTCTAAACGTGGAACTTTAACTTTTCAGTTTCCTGATTCTGCATAACTCACTTGCCCCACTCATGCTTGTGGCAAGTGATCCTATTATAGTGGTATTATTTTGTGGTATTGTAAACCACTATATATTACATTTCTTATTTATCAATAAAAATTAAGTTCTATTCACATTTTTGTCTTTGTGTCTCCAAGTACTTTGGCGCCTCTCTCTAGCCACAACTAGTAGATATTATTCAATTGGGGCCACAAGGTAAGTCAATAGCCTTCCCTGCAACTAATCCAGACTTATTACAAAGCCAATCCTAAGGTTAGGGCTCCCTGTTGTGTGTCTGTGCCGCGCCTCAGAACACAACAGGTGATGAGGTCATTACAAACTGAACTTGTACCAGTATCAGTATCAGTCAGGTGCAGGTAGGGTGATCCAAAATGGGTGAACATTGATTTCAAACCATTTAAGGTAGGTGAGCAAACTACAAAATTGAAAACAAATCCAACTAAGTCTCTGCAAGTATCAATATTCAAAGGCCATGTCAAAATAGCATGAATGGTACAATTTCTGACATCTCCCCCCTCAAGATTGATCACAGGGAGTTGATATTTGCAGAGGAACTTGGCATGGACACAGGCAAAGGGACAACCAGACAACAGCATCTTGATGGTATACTTGACTCCCTTCTTGTAAGTGATTTAAAAAGGTCCAACCCAGAGGGAATCTAGTTTTTGGGCTCTGCCACCAGTAAAATTTTAATAATTGAGGACCAGGTCACCCAATTGAAACTCAGGAAGAGGAGCCCTAGACGCATGGGAGAGCAACAACTATAAATTCTTGAACTTATAGGCAGTCAAGTATGTAGTTGCTTGTATATCAATGATGTGGTTAGTTAAGTCTTTGACATGGGCCTCAGGATTGGCAGACACATCAACTTCAATCAAAGGGGCCCCAATATTAAAGGGGTTGTGGCTTCACGCCCATAAAGCATGGCAAAGGGAGATTAGCCAGTCACTCAGTGCCTGCTGAGTTGATAAAAAAGAGCAGCAGGTAAGTATATATCCCAGTTTGCAGCATCAGAGTAAGTGATTTTCCTCATGATATAAACCTGTGTTAAATTGGCACGCTTGACTGCCCCATTGGTAGAAGGGTTATAGGTGTAAAGTTACGCCTCCCCCTTAGGCCTCCACTTCAATTCCTGCCAAATGCTTGGGAATTTCTACCAAATTATGTTTGAATATTTATCTAAAAAGTTACTGAAAAAGCCCAAGAAAGGCCATCAATTTAATATTTTGGAATTATTATGAAGATGCCCCCGCCTAACCCACCCAAGAGAAACCTCTGGTTAAATATCATGTGCAAGAGCAGCTGGGAGCAGTAGTAATTGCATCCAAAGAATATTCCTGATTTTATTTGGTTCATTTTTCCTTTTGAATATGTCCATTCAAAAATTTTCAAGATCTTCCTGTCTCAAGAAATGCATTTGTATCCGCTCATATCATTGATCAATTGGTTTTTGACATTCAATCTACTACCCCAATCCTATCACATCCCTTAAATGAATGCAAGTGTTGTAAAAACCTTCTTCATCATTCTCTAACTAATAAAGTTCAAATTTTTTTAGTAATTTTTGTCATTTGGTTTTATCTGTTGCTTTTCAGTGTTCAGTTAACTCCTTCCCCCCTTTGACCTATCCAGGAATTATTGGTAACAACCTTTTAGTTATTGCTGAAACCACAATTTTTATTATGGTTGAGAGCTTGGTTTTATTTCCTCTTAATCTGCTCCCCAATTATCACAATAGGGGGAAGAGAAAGTCTGATGGGACCCCAAGGCCTCAACAACAGAGGTTGCTAACTTGGTGTTAAAATTAGTCCCATTGTCAGATAGCAACACTTGAGGACAGCCATGGTGGTAGAAAACATCTTGCAACAGGAAGGCAGCAGTTGTATTAGAAGTGATGTCCTTAGTAGGTCAAGCTTCTATCTACTTGCTGAAGTAATCAACAGCAATTAGGATAAAGCAACAATCAGAGTGGGAGCGGGGGAGAGAACCTACAGTGTCAATACTGACAGTGTGAAATGCGTGTTGAGGGGGGACTAGCTTGAACTTGTGAGAAGTAGCTCAAGGTTGTTGAAACTGACAATTGTGGTAACTAGCAATAACATCTGGGATCAGCAGGCAAAGTTTTTCCCAGAAGTAATTTTTCTGGAGCCAGTAATAGGTCTTGGCTCAGCCCTCATGCCTGGTCTCTTTATGAGCTTGAAGCACCAAAAAAAGGCAAAAACTAGGTCATACATAAGACAGATATTGATCTAGCACTTTCTTAAAGAGCTGATTGTTGCGGATGAGTGTATCCTCAGATAGTTTGGACAAGGCTAATTGGACTTCTTCTGTCTTGCTTTCCCAAGAAGAAGGGTATCCAATTGGTTCATACAGTCTATCAGCTTCAGCAGGGTGTAGAGCAAGGATGGGCATTCTGGACAGTTTGTCAGCATTCTGATGCTGAATCCCAGGGCAATGCAGTACAGTGAAGCTGTATCCTTGAAGGCAGAGAGACCATCTAGATAGTTGTTCTTTGGGTTCTGTGAGTTACTGTAGCCATTTGAGTGAAGCGTGGTCAGTAACCACAGTGAAATGGGTGCCATACATGTAGTGGCAGAACTGTTTGACGGCATGCAACACAGTGAGGCATTATTTCTCCGTATTGCTGTAGTTCTTCTCATGTTTGTATAGGACACAGGAAGTATAAGCAACAGGATGGTCCATACTTTTGTTGTCTATTTGAGCCAAGATGGCCCCAATATCCAGGTCACTAGCATCAGTATATAGGATAAATTCCTTATTGTAGTCAGGATATACTAGGATGTGAGCCTCTTTGAGCTTTTGCTTGAGGGCCTAAAAGGCTTGTTGCTGGCTAGCGGTCCGTTCAAAAGGGACATTATGTAACAGCTGGACCAGAGGTTCACTAGTGTCAGCAAAGTTGGGGATTTCTGTCTGTAGTAGCCCATCATACCCAGAAAGACTTGTACCTCTCTCAGGTTGGTGGGTGGAAGCATTTTGTTGATGGCTTCAACCTTCTTGGTCATTGGGTGCATCCCTGTCTGGGTTACTTCATGGCCCAAGAATTCAAGATGCTCTTTGAAGAAAGCGCATTTAGATGGTTTTAGCTTGAGGCCAGTCTCTCAAATCTTTATGAACAATTCTTTGAGATGAGCCAGGTGGTTGGTAAAGGTAGCACTGAAAACTGTTTTATCATCTAATTACACTAGGGCACATGGAAGCTTTGTAAGTTGCAGAGGATGGAGTCCATGGCTTGTTGGAAGGTGGCTGGGGCATTGCAGAGTCTCTGTGGCATACATTAGGCTCAAACAGCCCTTAAAATGTAATGAGTGCGGCCTTTTTTCTATCCTCAGGAGAGAGATCAACTTGCCAGTATCCAGAAGCTAACTCCATAGCTGTAAATCCACTGCCACCTTTGGCCTTGGATCAAACCGTTTTTCCCCACTGCACCAAAAAAGGCCCAAAAATTGCAGCCTAGCCACTTAACTCTCTAGGCAATTTAGCTCATACTGTCGACAAGAGATTTGTCCTGGCCTACCCTGCAGACCTCCTGGGAAGAAATGCTAATTGATTTGGACTATTTACTGGCCTGGTGTTGTTCTCTCTTAAAAACAATCAGAAACACCCAATCAAAAAACACCACATCAATAACCATAAAGTCAATTAAATCAGAAATGGATGGGATGCCTTCCAATCAATCAGGTGAATCCACAGAAATTACCTTGAAACCCTCCAGCACCCATGGCTCTGGCCTGCAAAATTTATCCCCACCCAATCAGATTCAAGCCTGGTAACCATGTGATCCTTTCCCTTGCAGCACACTCCCTTTTACATAGCAAGGGGACTTTCAGTCCCCTTCTTGTCTATTATCAAATCTATTAAAGTTTGGAATTTTTCGCACTTTATTTTAAATATATTGGTTGACTGGAACTCCATTTTGAGTCCCTATTATCTAAAAATTAAAGTGTTAGTGGCTTTCTCAAGGCTTACCTTATACTCCCCTGTTTCAAACCTGGGAACTCTCCTGGACTCTTCAGAAGAGGCCTCAGTGTATAGTTGTCACCTCTTTTGATTTTGCTTTTGAAATCAGCTTTTGAACTCAAAATTATATTTAAATTCAATATAATTCCTATTATTGTTTTGAATTTTCTTTAAACTCTGTTTCCAAACCTGTTTTTGCCTTTTTGTGAAATCCAAGGCCCCCAAGACTACGCCCAAGCTCTCCAAACCCGCTCTGTTGTTTTCTTTGCCCTTCTGCTTGTGGCTGCCCTTGTGGTCTACTTTTTTATTGCTTGCCAGTTAAAAAACTTTATCCATCTTCTCCAAATTTTGAGGATATTGCAACCATGATACTACCTGTTCTAAAATTTTTTGCATTTTCCTTGGCCCTGTTTCTGTTACTTCTTTGATCAATCTTGCCAGACTTATGATCAAAAATCACTTCTTCTGCTTGGCTTGTGGGTGACAACCCTTCTAGCCTTCTAAATTTCCCTAGTTGTCTCCTCCTCTCTGGAGAGGCTGTGGTGAAAAGTTTGACGTGCAATGACCTGGATTTGGATGCTGTTGGTTATATATTGCCCTCCTCTGAGAGAGAGAAAATGTCAATACCTCCCCTCCCCAGCCGGGAAGAGAGTGATTTGGTCCCCCTTGAGGTTCTTGAGGTGCCCCCTCCCACTCTCTCTTGACCCCGTGGTTGATCACTGGTCTTGTGTTGATAGGATTGAACTCCTATTTCCCTCAACTGTCCTCAGTGTCCTCCCTCTGGTCCTCCCTTAGAGCGGTCATCCCAGTCCTCCACTGGTTGGCATCCTCGTGGTTTGTTTTACTGGGATGGGAGCCAAACTTAGTTAGTTTAGCCCCTCTTTCTCACAATAGCAGAGAAGAACTTGGAGCCACCAAGGCAGCAGAAAGCATCATCAATACGTGGCAAGGGGTAAGAGACCTTCTTGATTAAAGAGTTCAATTGCCAATGGTTCATCACAATACAATGACCCCCATTCTTCTTCTTCAAGATGAGTCAGGAGGAAGCCCAAGGACTTTGGGAAGGGGCCTGTAGCCCAGCGTCTAACAGTTGTTTGAGCTCTTTAGACACCTGAGCGTCCTCCATGCAACTGCAGTAATATGGTTTAGCGCAAAAGGGGGGAGCGTCTCCAGTATTAATCTGGTGGATAACACCTTTAGTTAGGCCATAATAAGTGCTATCTTTAGCAAAGATGTCTGAAAATTGATTTAGCAAATCAAGCAGCTCCTTTGTTAGACCGGAGTTAGTTGTGGGAAGTCTTGTGCAGTGAACAAGGATAAGACTTGGGGCTTGTCTTCAGGTAGGTTAAAATCCTGGAACGTACCAAAGGGGTGAAGTGACAGGACATCAGGAGCATTCAGTAATTTGCCATAACCAACAACCTGCCCTCTAGATACATGTATGGGGAGAGCATTTAGGTTGGCTACTAGAAATTGAACAGGGTCTTTATGGGAGACATCTAGAATTCTATGACAGAGGTAAGGTTTGTTACAACCTAGCAAGGGAGGATAGTATAGCTCTAGGAATGTACGTTTGGGCAGTTCATATGATATCTGAGAGTCTAGGATAGTTTGAGACCCAGGCGGAATAGTCACACAAAATTGGCCAAGAGAGGAATCCCCTCAGCTGCAGTACAAGCCATGGGAGAATACTTCATGTTGGAGGAATGATTATGGTATTTTAAAGTGAAAACACCAGTGGGATATTCCAAGGCACACATCTTGAGGCGCTTCCCGGGAACTTAAACTGGCTCATCAAATATCAGAGGGAATTTTTACCCCAAGATAGAAAGGTAAACATCCTTCAAGTTGATGATCCCATTTTATTACCTAAAGAATTTGGTACCAACTAAGAGATTGTAGCTCTCATTCTCCAAGACAACTGCAGGCGCAGCTAAGAGAAGCTTGCCAAACTGCATGGGAAGAGCATAATAAGTCCCTATAGCCCAAGTCATGAATTGCCTAGTTGTGCCATACAACTGGTGGTAGTTAAGGTTGGGGGCAAGTTTGAGCTTCTTGACAAGCTTTGAGGAGACAACATTAACAGGAGACCCCATGTCTAAGACAGCCTTAATTTCCACCTTTTGGATGGATATTTCCACACAAGTGGTAGTACAACTAAAGGATGAAGGACAGCTAGGATGTCTTGAGCTTTTGCCAGCTCTTTGTCCCACTTCTCAATCATGCACTGCAAGCCTGGAAACTCCTTATGAACAGTTTGGATAGGAAGCAAAACTGACACATTCTTGAATACAGCTTCAGCAACTTCAGCGGCTTTTTCAGATGACTCTACTAGCACAGGAGACCTCTTAGCTTGAGTGAGGTATGGGCAAGAGACAACTTCTTTGGCCTCAGGCAAGGGTTTAGCAGTTGTTGTAGTCTTTCCTGAAGTAACTTATAGGGAACTGCAATGGTTTTGGGGATAGCAAGAACTGAATACCTGTAAGCGTCAGGTTCATCAACATCAGAATCATCCAGGTCGGAGTCATCAGAGGTATTGTGAAATGACAGAAAAATGGAAGGAGCCTTTTATCAGCAGGTTTGGAGTTGTTTATGGGGGAGGAATTGAAGGAGACTGGGAAGAATTGTCAACCAAGAGCGTCTCTGCCTCTAGGTTGACTGTTATTTTCCTGCCTGTTCCTTGGGATCAGCTCTTTCAACCTGAAGATTGGTGAAGACTCAAGAATGGTGTCCTATCTGGCCGCAGTTGTGGCAACCTTGACAGTGAGGAGGATTTTGCAAGTTCATTGTAAGGATGCAGGGGCCACAGGAAGACAAACCAGAGTTAGAGGCGGCACAATTCTCTCAAACAACTGGTCCAGAGTGGGTAAGGTGCATATCCTGCAACAACTTTTTTATGCTCTTCATGGAGGAAATCATAGCATTATGGGCTTTGAAATGGAAGCACAGAAGCTGGCTAACCTTGAGGGCTTGAGCGCAAGCCATGTAGGCTTCATGGGCTTTCAAATATCTGCTTGTAATCAATTGCTGTCCTTCCATGTAGAATCTGTCTGCAAACTTGGATAATGTCTCCTTTGGCTTGAAAACAATGTGCATAAAGGTGTTCTTCTTCACTTCCAAACTAAGGTCACCACCAAATTTTTTGATCAGTAGCTGCTTTATTTCTTCCCAAGCCTCAATGGTGGATAACTCAGGCACTACTACCTCCTGAAAGGTTGAGTGCAGGCAGGCTAGAATGTGCTCCTTCTTAACCTCATCCAATGCTCTTCTCATGGCAGTTTCATATATAGTTAGTAAAGCTGCAATGGTCGAGGTTTTGTGATCAAAGACTTGCTTGAAGGTAGGATTGAAATGTGCTTCAGGAGTGGATCACCATTGTTGCTATCAAGTACATTTATGTGCAGGAAAATTCTGTTTCAGATTCAGAGGGGGGCTGTCTAGCCCACAGCTGTCAAACACTTTCTTCAAGGGTAGTAAGTGTCTCAACAGTGCAGGCACCCATATCATTAGCTAGAGTGGTATGTTGCTCAGTACATCTAGGCGTTGGCCTTGGGTTTTTACTACTGTAGAGAGCTCAGCCAGTCAATAAGTAAGGGAAGGCCCCACTGAGAGGCAAGGGACAAATCTGTCATTTACTGAATCAATCAATTCACTCATTTCTTGTACATCTCTATCCAGCTCAGTATGATCCCACTTCAAATGATCCACCTTGTTAGCTAGGACAATTAGTTCCCTAGTGCTTTGGATTGATGGGGCTCCTGGTAAGCCAGGGCAGCAGCCATCTTCATTGACAACTCCACTTGGGCTAGCAGCAGTTTCCACCATTTTGTGTAGGGCAGCAAGCTCCTGCTGTAGCTCAGCAACTTGAGTGGTCAAAGCAAGCACCTGTGGATCAGGCTGAGGAGCTTTAGTAGGGTGTCCTTGACTGCGAGTAGATGCTCATAGCTTTCAAATGGCATCCCAGAGTCTCTGTTCTCTCTCCACCAAATTATCAGATGGCAGGGATGGCAGAGCATCTGGATTGGGAATAGACAATTCATTCAATTGATTCTAGAGCTTGGCAATAGCGGTGGCAGTGACAACTCTTTCTTGATCAAATTCCACACTGAGCTCATTAAGGCCTTTAGCAGCAAGGTCCGCTACCTGCTGCAGTTGCTTAAAGGAATAAGTGCTTAATGCATTGAGCTGCTGTACAAGTTGCTTGAAATTGGTGAGATAGGTGTTCAGGGTGGAATCTACTTGGGCGCTCCAGGGCTGTTCCAATTGGAGAATCTCATGTAGACGCTCTCTGACATATTCATGGATGGGTTGGCGCATTTTTCAATGGAATTAACCAAACAGGTCTGGGAGGTGACAAAGTTGTGCTGATTGTCTGATACCAAGGAAAACAGGGAGTAGATCTACTGTTGATAGGCCGCAAAATGATCCCAGTGATGGGTGATAGCTGGGTGTAGAGACAAGATTTCCTGAATGTGGAGCCCTAACACCATTTGATGGTGGGCTAAGTCAGGTTGTACAAAGGATGACATTAAGTGCTCAGTGGAGCCAGCTGCTGAGAGAAGATGTTGTGGACATGAGGAGCCACAATTTTTTTTAGTATTCTGCTCAGCTGAATTGTAACTGGAGGTAAGGGATGGCCCCATCACGGGCTATCCCAAGGGCTACCACCATGACTTTTCTAAGTCAGGGGTTCCCATGGAATATGTTACTAGATGGGGACCATTTCCAAGGTTTAGCACAGTAGAGACAATAAGTGGGTGTATGATGTCTTCCTCAATAGGAGGACTGGTAATTTCAGGTGAAGTTGTCTCTTTTATAGGCAGAGGCAAAGGACCTGAAAATGTGTATGCAAAAGGGATAACTAAGGGGCTTACAGCCCCTGTAGTGAGCACCATTTTTGTCGTGTTCTGAGGCGTGGCACAGAACACAACAGGAAATCCTAAACTTAGGATTAGATTTGCTCTAGGTCTTGGTTAGATGACAGGGAAGGCAAATGTTATTACCTTGTGGCCCTGGAAGGATAATCTCTACTAGTTGTGGCTAGAGAGAGGTGCCAAAGTACTTGAAGACACAAAGACAAAATGTGAATAGAACTTAATTTTTATTGGTGAATATGACAAGGAATATATACTGTGTAGCTTTACCACAAAACAGTACATGAACAGTAGGATCACTTGCCACAAGCATGAGTGGGACAAGTGAGCTGCACAGAGTCAGGAAACTGAAAAATTAAAGTTCCCAGTTTAGAAACATACCCATTTTGAGAGGCAAAAGCAAAAGAGAGTGATTCCTCTTTGAAATAACCACACAAAGGAAAATTGAAACATGGTGAATGGCGGCATTCACAACAGAGGGAAGCAGGGAGGAGCCTATACCAGTTGGTGGCGTCAGAGAGAGTAAGCTTCCTCATAGTTAACACAAGGGAAGAATTCACATCTCAACTGTCCCATTAGTTGAATAATTATAAGGGGAAGAAAAGGATTGGTGGGTACCCATTTCCTCAACAATGGGCGTGATGACCCTTCCATTGAAGTCAGTTCCAGTGTCAGAGAGAAACGTTTGGGGACACCTGGGTTGGTAGAAGATATCCTGCACCAGAAAATTATCTGTAGTCTTGGCATTAATATCTTTAGTAGCCCTGAATTCAACCCATTTGCTAAAGTGATCTACTACTACCAAGATGAAACAACACCAATAATAATAATGGGGGAGGTGGCCAAGAACATCAATGCTTGCAGTGTGGAAGGCATCTTTTGGGGGGATGAGCTTAAACTCATGCTGAGAAGGTTGCGGGTGCTGGAGCTGACAGGTATGCTGGTATGAGAGGACATCAGGGGTAAGGTGCTGAATTTCTTCCCAGTATAATTTCTTACTTAGCCAGTCATGAATCTTAGCAAGGCCTCCATACCCAGTGTCAATATGGGCCTGCAGGAAAATGGCAATCCTCATGCTAGGGCAAACCTAAGGCAGGAATACATTGTTAACCTTTTTGAAGAGCTTTTTATCTCAAATGACAGTGTCCTTTGACAGAGACTGTAGAGCTAGACGTATCTCTTCAGGTTCAGTAGCCCAAGCGTCAGGGTAGCCTTCAGTTTGTACAGGCAATTGTAATCTGCAGGGTAAATGGCAGTTTTAGGCATCCTTTACAGCCCATCAGTGTTCTGTTGTTAAGCGCCAGGTCTGTGTATCACTGTAAAGTTATATACCTGCATGTGTAAGGCCCATTAAGACAATTGACCTTCAAGTTCCTTCAATTGATGTAGCCACTTGAGTGAGGAGTTGTCAGTGACTACAGTAAAATGGGTCCCATAGATATAGTGTTGGAACTGTTTAACAGTGTGTAACACAGCAAGGTATTCTTTTTCTGTGACACTGTAGTTCTTCTCCTGCTTGTTTAGGACACAAGAAGTATAAGCCATAGGGTGATCCACACCCTCATCATCTATTTGGGCCAAGATGGCCCCAATAGCTAGGTTGCTAGCATCAGTTTATAGAATGAACTCCTTATTTTAGTCAGAATACACTAGGATGGGAGCCTCTTTGAGTTTTTGTTTGAGGGTCTCAAAGGCTTGTTGCTGGCTAGCGGTCTGTTCAAAAGGAACATTATGTAACAGCTGGATCAGAGGTTTGCTTGTATTGGCAAAGTCAGGGATGAACTGTCTGAAGTAACTCATCATGCCTAGAAAGACTTGTACCTCTTGCAGGCTGGTGGGTGGAAGTATTTTGTCAATGGCTTCAACTTTCTTGGTCATTGGGTGCATCCCTGTCTGGGTTACTTCATGGCCCAAGAATTCAAGATGCTCTTTGAAGAAAGCACACTTAGATGGTTTCAGTTTAAGGCCAGTCTCTTGAATCTTTATGAACAAAACTTTGAGATGAGTGAGGTGATCTGTAAAGATAGCGCTGAAGACTGTTATATTTTCAAAGTACACTAAGACACATGAGAGCTTTAAATCATGGAGGATGGAGTTCATGGCTTGTTGAAAAGTAGCTGGGGCATTGCAGAGTCCCTGTGGCATACATGTAGGCTCAAAAAGCCCTTTGGATGTAATGAGCGCGACCTTTTGTCATTATTCAGGGGATAAGTCTACTTTCCAGACCCAGAAGTTAAGTCCTTGCAGATAAAAATTTGGATTCTCCCAAACGTCTAAGGGCATTGTCAATTTGAGGCAGAGAATATGAGTCCTATTTGGTAAGGGAGTTAAGATGTTGGTAGTCCATGACAATCCTGTGTCCTCAATCCTTCTTCTTGAGAATCAGCAAAGGAGAGGCCCATGAGCTTTGATACAGAGCTAGTAACCCAGCATCCAAGAGCTTTTTTAACTCTTTAGATACCTAGCATCTTCCACTCAACTGTGCCTATAAGGATTGGCGCAAAAAGGGGGCATCTCTGGTATCAATTTGATAAAAAAACCTTTGAACAAACCAAAGTTTTTAGGTCCAGAGGCAAAAATATTCTTAAATTGGTCTAAGAGATCAAGTATGTTCTTCTGCTGAATAGGCAAGAGTTGAGAAAAATTGGTAGCAGTGAATAAGGAGAGCACTTGTGGTCTGCTTCAGATAAGTTAAAGTCACCAAATGTCCCAAAGGGATAGAGAGAGGCCACTTGTTCTGTCCCTAAGATGCAAACATATCCCACAAACTGCCCCCTTGAGACCTGCATGGGGGAGGCAGTCAAGTTGGCCAATAAAAGTTATAATGGTTCTTTGTGAGTTTGGTCTAGGATCCCAGTGCAGGAACAAGGCTCCTTGCAACTTAAGCATTCAGTATATTATAATTATAAGAAGGATTTCTCAGGCAACTTTTATGCTATGTGTGAGTCAACAATCACCTGGGAGCCCAAGTAGATAGTTGCTGGCTGCTGGAGCAAGCAGCAGGGGGCCTTCTTCAGTAGGGCAAGAAGGAGGAAGGGAGCATATATTAAAGTATTGAGTTCTGTGTGATGCTCACTGGAGATTGGTGAGGAGAGTGAGAGGGACCTCTAAGGAGCTTCTTCCTGAGAAGCTTAAGAACTACTTCTACTGGGCTACAGTTTGCAGGAGACAGTAGGGAGCACTTATATCAAGCCTAGGGCACTAACTCTAAACTGTTAGTACAGCAGGGAGATTATCTTTTTACCTGAAGTAGTGAAGGCAACAAGAAAACCAGAGTCTAATAGAGTCTGGTTAAAATCTTGAGTCTTATTAGAAAAGTAAGATCAAGATTGAAGTGCAGATTAGTGTGGGTAAAAGTTATGTTTATTGTGAAGGAAGAGATTCATTATATACTTGTATTATTCCTGCACATAAACAATTGTGCAGGAATGGGGAAGAAACCTGGGAAGAAACTGAACTACTTTTCATCCAGTAGTAATCAGGATCATCCCAGTTAACTGACAGAAATATACCCCCATGTTTCACCTCATGAGTTGGTGAGGGTAAGATGCACAGTCATCACATCCTGTACTTTAGCAAGAAGATGCCAGTGGGGTACTTGAGGACACATTTCTTAAGCCTTATGCCTGAGATGTGTGGAGGCTCTTCAAAGATTAAAGGGACCTCATGTCCTAGAAGAGACAAATACACATCTCAAAGGTTGACAATTCCATTTTAATCTTGAAGGAATTGTGTTCCTACCAAGAGATTGTAGCTTTTGCTCTCTAAAACAACTGCAGGGGAAGCAATGAGGAGCTTTCCAAACCTCATTGGCAGAGCAAAGTAAGCACAATAGCCCTGGTCTGAGCCATACCAGCTGTTCTAAAGGAATGAGTATAGTTGAAATCAGGAGCTAGCTTGAATTTCTTCATCAACTTGAAAGGATACACCGTTGATGGGAAAACCTATGTCCAGGATGGCCTTAATCTTAACTTTCTGGATGGATACTTCTACATGGGTTGTATCCTTTCCAAAAGGAGGGAAGACGGCCAGGACATCTTGCGCAAATTCCAGTTCCTTCTCTCACTTTTTCAACATGCAGTTCAATGCAGGAATTTACTTATATATAATTTGCAAAGGTAGGGACACAATAACATTCTGGAAGAGGGCCTCAGCTAGCTCAGTTGCTTCTTCCAAGGAGTCCACTAAGAGGGGGTTGGTAAGCTGAGCTAGATAAGGACAAGTCACTGTGGCCTTAGCTTCAGCCGGAGGTGGGTAAGTTGTAGTAGTGGTCTTCCCTGAAAAAAGTTTATATGGGACCAACATAGTCTCAGGGACAGTCAACAAGGAGTAACCATAATCATCTGAGTCATCATAGTCAGAATCTTTGGGCTCATAATTGCTCAGGAGATCATGGAATAGATGGATGATGTAGGGCTACACAAGGTGGGTGATTCCTTGTCAGAGGAAGGATCAGGAGGAGACAGGGAAGATTGGTCATCAGAGAGTGTCTACAGTCTAAGCTGACCTCTCTTTTCTCGCCTGTTCCATGGGATTAAATCCTTCTTTACGTGGGTTAGTACAGGACCGCAAATGGTGTCCAATATGACTGCAATTATGACAACCTTGTTGTTTGGGTTGTCCATTTGAGCCAATAGTCATGAAGTGGGGGGTAAAAGAGGTAGTGCCAGCGCTGTTAGCCTTATTTTTGCAGACCACAGTGCCTCCATGCGTCAGATGCATATCTTTAAGGAGGGTCTTGATGCTTTTTGTGGACACAAGGAACACATTATGCGCTTTAAAGTGTAAAAATAAGAGCTGGTTCACTTTTAGTGCATCAGAAAATGATATATACGCCTCCTGGAAAGCCAGTTGGCTACTGGTGATGAGTTGCTGACCCTCAATGTAGAATTTATTGGCAAACTCAGCCAAGGTTTCTTTGGGTTTGAAATCAATATGAATTAGAGCATCTTTTTTAACCTCTAGACTAAAATCACCTCCAAATTCCTTGATGATGAGATGCTTCATATCTTCTCAAGTAACAATGGATGGGAGCTCAGTGATCACAACCTCTTGTTAAGTGGGATGTAGGCAGGTAAAGATGTGCTCTTTCCTGAGGTTTTCATTAGTCCTCCTCATGGCTGTCTCATAGATCTTCAAGAAAGCGGCAATGGCGGAGGTCTTGGGTTCAAAGATCTGCTTAAAGGTGGGTTTGTAGTTGGGATTAACAGAGGAAGACATAGATTGACTTTTATTGCCCTGATTAAGAACGTTGATGTGTGAATTCCCTTCAAACTCATATTTGGCAGCAGTTTGTCTAGCCCATTGAAGACAAAGGCCCTCCTCTAATGTATCTAGGGTAGAGCTGTTCTGGCCTCCAATCTCTCTGGCTGTAGACACTACAGTTTTGATCTCATCAATTTGTATCTGCTAGACAGCCAACATATCTACAACCCCATTGACTCAAGTGACCATAGCTGTAGCTTGAGATACCAAAGGGGATATCCTCTTATTCATAGTCTCTGTTAGACAGGAGAGATTCTGAACCTCTTGTTCTAAAGCATCCTGCCTATCAGCAACGTCATTGTTCACTTCTGCCAGGTTATCCAGAGCAAGGGCACAATTGATGTGTGGTTGCCCTTCCAAACCTGGGCAGCACCCGTGATTTTCAAGAGCAGGTACTTTGTCAATTTCTTCTTTACCTTCACCACTTGATTCAGAGAAAGAATCATCCTGATATGAGAGGCATTGACGCAGGTACACAATCTTGCCTCTTAGTGCAGCCACTTGATTGGTCAGAATAGTGATCCAAGGATCAGGTACTGGCTCCGCAGTAGGTGGTTTAGAAGCAGAAGCCTAATGGCAGGTGGTTGCCTTGAACTCTGTGATGTCCTCCCAAATCTTAGCCTCAGATTAAGTAAGGCCTTCAGGGAGGGATGTAGGCAGTACTACAGCCACTGAGGTCACTTTCTTGTCAATGTATACTTGAATTTGGTGCAGAGTATTTCTCAATACAGTCTTATTCACATCATATTGTTGTTGTAATTTGTGGCCCCAACTGTCTACACTGGACCCAATCAATTCTAGCTGAGCATTGGTATGCTCTTGGAATTGATTGAGTCCATCTACTAATGTCTCAAAGTCTTGTTGGTATCTTAGAAGGGTGGTTTTGATCTGTCCTTGCCAGCTAGCATGATGTTCATTGCGTTCATATAGACGTCTCTAATTTACCCATGGAGAGATGACCAAAGACTTGTCAGAGAATAGGCCAAATACTCTTTAGAGGTTAGATAATCATGTTGGCTTTCATATATGCACACAAAGAGATTGTGGGTCCATTCTGGTATGCCATGTTCTGAGTGTGGTTGTTGATCACTTTAGATGCCACTGCAGACAGGAGCTGGTTTGGGGACCTCAGACCTAATTGATGGTGGACTAAGGAGGGCTGGATAAACATTTTTACCAGCACACCAATAGTCTCCATTGATTTCACCAAACTATGCGGGAGACCAAAGTCCAGCAAAAAGGAGTACAGGTCCTCAGAAGTGTAACCAGGACAGAGGCCAGGAATGAAATACATGGCCGCTGTAACAGTGTGAAGAAGGGAGCAAGCAGCGCCACAAGCTTTATCAAGATCAAGTGAGAAAGCTGGGAGGAGGGCCCAGGCAGCAAAACCATTACCATTGGTGTTCTTGGGGAGTCAGTAATATCCTCCTCAAGGGAAGGACTCAATCCCATAGGGGGCTTGGGTACTTCAGTAACAATGGGAGAAGGGCCAGATAATGTACAAGGGAACAGAGTAACCAAGGGGCTTACTCCCCTGTTTTGAGCACCATTTTGTTGGGTTGGCTCTTGGGGAGGACATCCAACAGGAAACGGCGGGAAACCTTTATCAAAAAAGTTTTGAGGTTCAAAGCTAGCCTTGGGTTAGCCTTCAGGGCAAAATTAAGGGGACGTACCTTAATTTTCCAGAACAAATAAAGAGGGATTTCTTTTGGTAAAAAGGAAAGAAATAAGCTTGAAGAATATAAAAGCCAACACAAATGTGGATAAACTTGATTTTATTTTAAGGAAAAATTCTACTTAAATAGTAAAATGAGAACGTAGATCTTTCAATAGGTAGACAGTGTGGCTGATGGGGTTGACTGGGCTGAACTTGTACCAGGATCAGAATAAAACGGGTAGCACAATCCAGAATGAGTGGATGTGATATTAACACATTTGCAGAAAGAGGGCAACTATTGAATTCAAAATTGAAAACGGCTAAGTCATTGCAAGTATTGCAATCTGCAGGCTATATTAAAATAGCATTGATAGTGCAATTTACAACAATAATGTTTCTTTAGGAATCTTCCTTATGTTTTAATAAAAATTATCATACACCCTAAAAGTTTTTATATGTTAAAGCAATTTAAAAATTATCTAATATTTTACTATTCAAATGCTGGGCAGAATTATAAGTATAGACTGCACTGCAAGAAGTTTACACTTAGCCAAACTTCTAGTAAAGAATGGACCAGGATGACTAAAAGTTTGAAGCTTATGCCAAGGGGGGGATTGTCTTCAAGTAGAGTTAGGGGGGATCTTCCAGGAGCTGTACATGCCAGATAAGGGGCAAACTCAAGAAGATGTAATGATTTATGGTGAAGATCCCAATGTTGAAACAGCAGGCTTAACCTGCCAGCAAGGTTCCAAACAAGCAGGTTTGTGACCTGCAATCTGATTACCTGGCCACTCAAAGCCAGACTAGGAAGTCAACTCAAATTACCAAATCCAACAACATGAACAGATGATGATCCTTTACAGTGGATACCTCATTTTGGCGCTTGACTCTTTACCAGGATCAAGCCACCCCCTTCTTCCATCTAACCATGTGATCAACAATCATGTTCCTGTTATCCTTGATTCACAATGACTATATAATTGCTATCTCCCAATAAAGATTATTATCTAGTTTTTAAATATTTTCCCCTTGTAACTCTACTAAAACAGCACAGTTACAACATTGGTAGCACAGGTAGGTTCTCCATCCTACCCTATCTTGAAAAATTCTACCTGTTGCCCGCACACACCGCAATCAACAAATCCTTGACAGAAGTATGTCTGGCCTCCCGCCTGACTGGACCCCGTAAACTCCTGGTGCCAAGATACCTGATGGCTTTGTCCTGTACCAGAACGTTGTGATTCCACTACCTGCCTTCAACGCCTTGTCTGCATGAGGACTCTTTCAGGCTCCCTTCTCAATTCCACGGCCAACCAACAAAAACACCATGCCCACCTACGTAGCTCAAAGACTGCAAAGCGCTGCCTTGGAGTCTTTTGCCGGGGCCAACAACAACAATGCTGCCACATGGATCCAGTCTGCCCAGAGCAAGTTGGCCCAGACAGAATTCCAACAATGATTTTGTATTGCAGAAATCTCCATCCAACTGACCCACAACACTGGCACCTGGTGTGACAAGTGGCACAAGGAACACACTGACAAGAACTGGGATATCTTCAAGCAAGACTTCTTGGCAAGATTTGTGCTTAAGGACACAGCGCTCATGATCATACGCCAAGTGAAGAACCTTACCCAGACAGGCACTGTGAAGGAACTCACCTGCGCCTACAAACAACTCCAACTTTGTGCACCATCTGACATGGCTTTTGGCACCCCAGTCACACATCTCATGTACTATGACGCCCTCAAGTTGCATGTGATGAGACACGTGAACTTGTACCAGGTGACCAACCTTCAAAGCCTGTACCGCAAAGCGGAGAAAGAGGAACAAACCTCCAATGCCCTTCACAAGGCACAAACAGGAAAACAAGAGAGACCAAAGGACTCCCATACAGGCGGGCGCTCCACTCAACCACCCCTGGAAAAAACGGACATAAAACCAACCATAAACCCATAGGTTCAAATGGACATGGAAGTGGGAACAATAGCCAGTCAAATTGTGCCCATTTCCTTGTCACTGCCACGCAAGGCAATCAAGACAAGGGAAAAGCCCAGGGAGAGCACTAAGCAAGCCAAGCTCTCCCCACACAACTCCTGACATGCCCAATGATGAGTACCAACCTGAGTATGTGGACTAATGCCCAATGATCCAAGTACCCTTATAAGACCTGGTACTATACACCATTGCCAGACATCCCAATAAACTGATGTTATATCCTTTTTGTTTTGCAGTTACACAGGCTCAGCACTCCTGGACTTGGGCACAGATTGAACTTTAGTCAACAGTAGCTTTGTGGATAAATTCAAGCTGGCCACTAATCCTTTGCAGATTAAAAACGTGGTCCTGGCTGATGAACACCACATTGCCGTGACAAGGGAAACTGCCCCCTTCTCTGTCATGCTTGAGAACCTCCACTCCACCACCCAAGGTCCCGTCATTGACTTCCCAAATTTTGACATTGTACTGGGTCTAGACTGGTTACAAAAGAACAATCCTCACGTGGACTGGGCAACCTCAGTGTTGACCATCTAGATGAAGGAGCCACCCACCAGATCTATCCTGGCTCAGTGGATCAACTTCTACGCAACCACGTCTTTTTGCCCATCTCAGAGACCCTGGACAAAAAAGGAAAACCTGAAGGCAATTGACTGGGACTCCTGCCAGTAAAAGATGATACACTTCAAGGATCACCAGGATACTTCCACACCTCAGGACTGCAAAATTGTGGCCCACCATCCAGAAATCTTCAAAGAAGCGCTACCCAGGCTGCCCCCTGAGAAACACATCCAACACTCCATCTGAATCAAAGGGGCTATACCCAAAGCGCGTCCTATCTACAGACTGACTGCAAACAAAGACAACGCCCTATGCACCTACCTCAAGGAGGCATTGGAGAAAGGACTTATCTGCCCCTCACTGTCTCCTTTTGGGGCCGCCATATTTTTGTGGCCAAGAAGGACAGTACCCTGCGTCTGGTCACAGACTAACAAGCCCTAAACAAAAGTCACCATCAAGAATAGCTATCCACTACCACTAATTGACAATCTCTTTGATGCCTTGGGAGGAGCCACAGTCTTCTCCAAGATCAATCTGACTTCAGGATACAACCAGATTCACATAAAGGAGGAAGACATCCCCAAAACAGCCTTCTGCACTAAATACAGCTCTTACAAATGTGTGGTACTCAACTTTGGTATGACAAACGCCCCGTCCACCTTTGTGACCTTCATGAACAAAGTATTTGCGCCACACATAGGCAAGCATGCCCTAGTCTATCTGGACAACATCATTGTCTACAGCCCCTTGGTGGAACAGCACCACAAGGACCTAGAGGCAGTCTTTGCTATCCTGGCACAACACAAACTATTGGCCAAGCCCTCCAAGTGCCAGTTCTTCCGCAAGCAACTGCCTTTCCTGGGACACATAGTCTCAAAGGACGGCATCAAACCCAACAGTCAAAAGATACAGGCCATATGCAAGATGCCGCCACCCAAGGATAAGTTGGAACTCTGCACCTTCTTGGGGATGGTGGCCTATGTACACCGCTTCATACCTGACTGTGGTGTTTTGACTGCCCCCTTATCCGCCATAACAGGCGCTAAATCCAAGTTTATGTGGACCCCCCCAACATGACCTCTGTTTTAGACACCTCAAGGAGAAGCTCACAACAGCTCCCATCTTACAATACCCCAAACGTGATGGGGAATACCAAATGGAAACCAACGCCTAAAATTCATCCATTGAGGGAGTACTACAAATCAAAAATAATGATGGTGATTTCCTGCCCGTAGCTTATGAATTACAAAAATTGACAGACAGCAAATGCCAATACCCTATCCACAACAAGGAACTGTTGACTATTGGGCACTGCCTAGTCAAATGGCGCAGTTACCTAGAACAGCAGGAAGAATCCACAGCATTAACCAACCACAAGCTGCTCATATATTTCAAGACCCAAGCAAATATATCTTGCTGCCAAGCCCGCTGGATGGAGCTCTTAGAGAGATTCAACATGCCCATACAGTACAAACCTGGGGCCGAGCTTGCCATGGCAGACACCCTCTCACGCCTATATGTCTGTGCCACAAGAGGGGGAAATGGGATCAACCCAGACTGACCTCTCCTAGTGCTATGTACAAAAGACAAAGGGTTCCCTGCAGGCACAACCAATATCATCAGAGAAACGGTCATCAAGAGTGAGCACCTCTTTGCTGACGTATATGGTACCCTATACAGAAAAATGTCTGACAGCACAACCACTCCCTACATTCCCATGCACCAGCCAGTGGACACCATCCTACGCTATCACAGAGACCCTGGACAGACTAAGAGCCAAAATCTATATAAATTCCTGAAACATAAAGCCTGGTGGCCAACCTTATACCGCAATGTCCAGGAAGTGCTAGAACAGTGCAAGGTCTGCAAAAAGTTTGCCAAAAGCAAAACCCCGCCTAAGTCTGTACTCCCCATTCAAACTCAACTACTGTTCAAAGTATGGGCTCTTGACATTGTGGGCCCCATGTCAGGAAAGCACAACAACAAAAAATACATCATCACAGCCATTGATTTCGCGACAAGGTGGCCAGTAGCCCAAGCAGTGAAAACACACACCGGTAACGACGTCTGAAAATTCATTGGCAAGGAAATAATCAGCAGGTTTGGAAAGCCAGAACTCCTGATAACCAATGGAGGCAAAGAATTGACCTCCAAATACACCAACGTGTACCTCACCAAAAATGGGGTCAAACACACTTTCACAACACCATACCATCCACAGGCCAATGGACGCATAGAGCAGCTTAATGGTAGCCTCGTGCAAGCCCTAGCCAAACTCACCGCTGGGAGACCTGAAGACTGGTATAAGCAGCTACTGACTGCATTACTTGTGTGCCAAACCTGAGTAAACAGATCCACCGGAAAAAGCCTGTTTGAACTGGTATATGGCACACAGCCAAATATCATTCAAGCATTGACAGGACCTAAACTGGAAATTCCAAGTCAAGTCCCCCCTTGCTCAGATCCTCAAGTAATAGAGGCCAACAGCAAACAAGCGACCAAAGAAAAGGAACGCTTACAAAAGACCTTTGTTCCTATCCACCAGAGACATGAAGTTAGGGACAAAGTCTGAGTCATGAATGTTGACAAAAGCAAACTACAACCCAAAAAAGTAGGGCCAGCAATCATTCTAAAAGTAAACAACAATAACACTTACCTTGTGCAAGGGCTTGGGAAACGCAAGCAAGACAAGACCTTACACCACAACCGCCTACAACCCTGCAAAGCAAGACAGAAACAACAAGAAACTGCCCTGCCTGCCACCAAACAACAACTGATTCAATATGGCGCCCGGGCTCCTGAAGACCTCCCTGATGACCTGCCCCCAGAGGAGGCTGACCTTCAGCCGGGGGGGGGTGTTGAAACCGCAGGCTTGACCCGCCAGCAAGGTCCCAACCAAGCGGGTTTGTGACCCGCAATCTGATTACCCGGTCACTCAAAGCCAGACTAGGAAGTCAACTCGGATTACCAAATCCATCAAAATGAACAGATGATGATCCTTCACGGTGGATACCTTGATTTGGCGCTTGACTCATTATCAGGATCAAGCCACCCCCTCTTCCATCCAGCCGTGTGATCACCAATCATGTTCCTTCTATCCATTGATTCTCAATAGCTATATAATCACTATCTTGCAATAAAGATTATTATCTATCTTTTAAATATTTTCTCCCGTATAACTCTGCTAAAGCAGCACAGTTACAACACTGCCTTTGAACCCAAGCACCCAGATCCCCTGGGCCCACTTTTCCCAATGCCATGAGGAACCCCCCCCATGGAAAATATTATGTTTGGAGGTGGGGTGATATATATACCAAAGGACCCTGTGCTCTAAACTTATTGCCATTTTTGAATAAATATTAGGTTACTTTGGCTCATACAGCTACTGCCTTATTTTGTCTTTGATATCTATCAAATCAGTACAAGATCATCCAGCCCTCCTGCCCCACTGCCTGCAGTTTTTTGTCCTCCTGGTGTACCCTTTGGACCTGTCCATTTTACCAACTACCCTCTGAAATACAAGTACAAGTACTACACCACGGAAAAGATACTTGAACTCAATCCTTTGGCCCACATACAATCTGCAGTTAGATACAACTGACAAGGTCTGTGGATATTTTCAACACCCAAGTTGTTCAGAGGGACATTCAACTATCTCCCTGCTTACAACCTACCCATGGAACTGCCCGTGACCCCAAAACCTATGCCCGCTTCCTCACCCAACCTTCCAACTGACCATACTGGTAAGCTGTTTGGGATTGTGTATATCACTCTTACAGGGGTGATCAACAATATATTCCTGGCTGCTGGCCTGTGGTCCTGGGTGGGGAAGTCCTTCTTGTACCTATTTAAGTTAGCTCCACTCTTGTGTTTGGCTCTGCCTGCAAAAGACTTGGTCTGTGTAATCCTGGAAAATGATGGGCCAACTGCCCAAGCTTGGATCCCTTACAGTGGAGGTAAAGTGCTGATTATCAAAAATACTCTTTTATTTATTATATTTGTTTCTGTCTATATACCATTTGGGGCATATTAAGCTGAAAATCCCTCCAGTTCCAGATTCTCACCTGGATTCCTAATATTTAATCTATGACATACCAATGTCATCTAACCAAGATCTCTGCCAAAAATATCTTCACATTCTTAACCTTTACTAATGTTTCCTAATACATTCCTGAATCATCTGAATAACTAGACACATTTTTCATAATCAACAATTTGTGCATTTATTTGTGTTTTTAAACCATATTTTAGGGGTTTAACTTTAGTTTAACCTTGACCTTAATTCTTGACACAGTCAAGACCCTTTCCATATAATTATGTACTCATTAATTGTTGTGAATGCTGCCATTCATCATGTTTCAATTTTGCCTTGGTTAGGTTATTTTGAGGGCAAATCTCTCTCTTTTGCTTTTGTCCTTCAAAATGAGGCTGGCTCCAAATTGGGAAATAAAATTGTTCAGTTTCCTTATTCTGCACAACTCACTCACCCCACTCATGCTTGTGGATGAGTGATCCTATCGTCCATGTACTGTTTTGTGGTAAAGCTTCACAGTATATAATCCCAATTTCTATACCCAATAAAATTTAAGTTCTATTCACATTTTTGTCTTTGTGTCTCCACGTACTTTGGCGCCTCTCTAGCCACATCTAGCAGATATTGTTTATTCAGGGACACAAGGTAATCACATAGCCTTCCCTGCCATTCTAACCAAGACTTAGTACAAATCCAATCCTAAGGTTAGGATCTCCCGCTGTGACTCTGTGCCACGCCTCAGATCACAACATTAATTATATTCCCGGGTACTTTATTAATTCATCTTCCCAGCTAATTAATCCATTTGCAATACACCTATACTCCAATATTGAATCAGCCAACCTTTCTGTAATCTTGTTAATTAGTATTTGTCAAGGTGAAGTAGACTGAAAGCTCTTTGTAGTCAATCAAATGGGGAATGTATACCCAAATTAGGATGAAATTACCAATAAGGAGCATACAGTGCATACTTACTCTGAAATGGTAACCTTTGAAAAGGGAATATGGAAAAGTACAACAGAAGATAATTCAAAGTACAAGAGGAAGACTTTAATTTATCTTAAGGTCAGGGAATCAGCGGAATAGATGGGTTCACACTTGATTTTGCAGATTTCAGGACTCCTTTCATCATCAGAAGGAAGATTTCCAGGGGATTGCAGTGGTGAGAATGCAGATTCTAATAATCTGGCTATTACAACTTGGATTGGTGGTTATTGAAATAAGTAAACCATGAGTCAAGATATTTAATTAGGATAAAATATCAAACTACTAGAGTAGTTTGTTGAAAATAGTTGTTACTTAAGGCTCTTGTGTACATTTTGATGAGGTGGCCTTCTTGTGTGTAATATTTAATCAGCTTACAGAAACCACTAATGATAGTTCTTTAAGCTGTTACCTGATCTCTTTGGAGGTCAGGATTTGAGGTCCAACAGGTGAAAATTGGAATTTTGAGCATAGGGCATCAGTGCCCTGCTTGGACCCAATTTTCTGTACCACCACACACTTTCAATCAATTGTTGGATTTAAATCTACAATTACTACAAGCAGGAAGGGCTTTTTAACGTGTTTTCCCAGGTGACAGTGCTCTGACCTGGCCACAGCTGAGAAAACTATGTCTGTTACATTACTCTCCTTCTTTGGTGACATGGACTTCTCTCCTCCTGGAAGTGCTGCCAGTGCATAGTTTGTGTGGGCAGGAGGTAGTTTCATAGCATCTAGGGTGGCCTTCACCAGAACTACTGCTTGAGGGTTGTTCAAGTGGAAATTATGGAGCATTTCTTGGGCGTGATTAAGATTACAGTGTGGAATCCAACAGTTTTCTAAAGCCAGATATCATTTTCACACCACTAGGTAGTCCAGCACTTATAAGATAGTTTTGATGTAATTATTGATTCTAGTGATAAGGAGCGCCTTTTGGGGAAGCTTTGGATATAAAAGTAGGATGAGAAGAAGTAAGTTTTATTGGGTGATACTTTAGACTTATATAGATTTAGCTGTGGCGGGGATATTAGTTGGACTAAACCCAGGGGCTGGTCATGTGCTGGATGGGTTTGAGCCATTGGATACCTAGACAGTCATGTGATATTGGTTTGTTGCCATTTCCGGTATGTTGAACGGTATATTGGAAAGGCACCAAATTGGGTGATGACTGGATGTTAGGTGTGATGGCAATAGCTGGAATACTCGTACATCCAGACCCTTGACACGCCCCTCCCTTAAGGGGTTACTCGGGTACTTCAGGAGGGGGCTTTGTCTTGACAGCTGCCGCCTGATGTTCCTGGAGTTGTTTACTAGTGGGAACCAACTGGGTCAAGTGTTCTCCTTTGCTAGGGCAGAGGTGAGATCTGTGGTACTTTTTAGTAATGGGTTTTTGGCACCCTGGAACTTAACCAGGTAAGTGTTCCTGTCTGGTTGGTATCTGATGGTTCTTCCTGGTCCCCTGTGTACTGAGTCTAGTTTCTTTCTGTTCCTGGATAGGACCCAGACAGGGGAGTTGATGGGGAGTGGGTCCTCTGTTGAGGTTACCTTTTGTGTTTTGAGCCTTTTTATTTCTGCTATTTTAGCTTTGAGGCGTATTTGCTGTAGATTTGGTACTTGTTCCACTGTGAGGGGTTTCCCGGGGGGATCTTTATGTATGGCTGCTTGTTGCAGGTAATTATTTCTGGTTTGTACCTGTATGTTAGTTCAAACAGTGAGTAGCCTGTCCCTTGATTAGTAAAAACCCGGGATACTAGTAATGCATGTTTCACGTATAGCAGCCATCTGTCTTTGGCTTTGCCATCCATTATTTTCTCCAGGGTTCTGATAAGGCTGCCGTTAAGGCGTTCAACTCTGATGTTGGCGTGTGGCCTGTAGGGAAAGGTTGTGGAGTGTTTGATGTTTTTTGTTTTTAGATTGTTGTTTAAAATGTGGCCTGTTAGCTCCTTTGCTCCATCTGTTATGATGTAGTCTGGAGTGCCGTAGTCTGCTATGATTGCTTTATAGATGAATCAATTTATTGTTTCTGCCTTGTGATCTTTTGTTGCCCAGCAGATGGGCCAACGTGTGGCAAAGTTGATGGCTACAATTTGAAAACGTTGATTTGTTTTGGTTTCTGGGAAGGGTCCCACTGCGTCCAGTCCCCAAACCTTAAATGGTTCAGGGTCAGGTACTGGGTTAACTGTTGGCTGTGGTGCCTTGGTGCTGGTGTATTTTTCACATACTGTACACTTTTTTAGAACATAATTATGTCTTGCTTCAGGTTGGGCCACCATACTATCCCTTTCAGTGTGAGATATAAGTTGTTAGCCTTTGTGTGTCCTAGCAGGCAATAGTGTCTTATTATAGTGTCAACTCTTTGTGCAAGTGGGATGTATGGGGTGTGTTTATCTTTGATGATTCAGTATACTGTGCCATTTGATACGTGGAAATGTTTTTCATTTCTTACTAGCATATTGTGGGTTAATTGATGTGTGGAGGGGTCCTTTCCCTTTGTCTTGTACTCAGTGTTGTATAGGTTGGACCAGTCAGGGTCCAGGTGGTCAGGGTGATCCTCTCTTGGATGGCATAGCCTAGAGAGAGCATTGGCTGTGACCAGCTCTGCCCCCTTTTTGTACTGGATGTCCAGGTTAAGCTGTTCCAGCAAGGACATCCATTTGGCTTGGCGCCGCGCAAGTGTGTTCTGAGTTTTGAAATAGATTAAGCATTTGTGGTCAGTTAGCACTTGGACGTTTAAGTGTCCTTTGAGGTAACATCTCCATTTCTTGCATGTGTGGTATATTGCTAGCAATTCTTTATCATGTATTGTGTATCTCTGCTCAGTGTTTGTTAGTTTTCTGCTTTCTTAACATACTGGCAGGAAGTCTTGCTGCCCTGGCTGGCAGATGCGTAGGACTGCACCAATGGCATTGTCACTAGCGTCTGACTCAAGCTTGTAGCACCCGTTGTTATTAGGGTATTGCAAGATTGGTGTTTCAATCAAATCCTGTTTTAATAGCTGAAAATTCTTGTCACATTCTGGAGTCCATATGACTTTCTTTTTGGCATTACCTTTGGTTAGGTCATTGATTGGTGCAGTGAGCTTTCCGCAGTCTTTGATGTATTTCCATAGGTGAGCTACCATACCAAGAAAGCATCTAACTTGTTTCACAGAGGTGGGGCGTTGCGTGTTATTTATGTCTTTTATTTTGTCTAAATCTGCTTTGATGCCACCGTCAGAGACAATGTGGCCCAAGAACAAGAGTTAATTTTCCATAAATTGGCACTTACTAGGCTTAGCATATAGTTTGTGCTTTGCAAGTCAATCAAGTGTCTTGCGGACATGTGTGAGGTGTTCCTCTTTTGTTTTTGAAAATATGATGATGTTTTCAAGGTAACATAATTTGTTTGAGAGGCCGTTTAGTGCTTAGTTCATCATGGTGACAAACGTTGCGGGAGCATTGGTCATCCCAAAGTTCATTACTTTACATTCAAACAACCCAAATTGTGTGCGGAACGCGGTCTTTGGTATGTCTTTCTCTTTGACTTCAACTTGGTTGTAACCAGATGTGAGGTCAATTTTTGAGAAATTTTTTCTCCAGAGAGCCTTGCAAATAGGTCTTCAATGAGGGGAAGTGGGTATTTATTCTTTACTGTACTTGCGTTTGGTGCTCTTTAGTCAGAAACTAAGCAAAGAGATCCTTCTTTTTTCTTTACAAAGAAAACTGCTGCCCCCCACGGGGATTCAGACGGGCAAATGAATTCTTTGGCTAGGTTGTACTCAATGTGGGCTTTAAGTGTTTGGGTCTCCATGGGGGAGAGTCTGTAGAGGGGTTCAGGTTTGGGCATGGCTTTGCATAAGTCAATGCCATGTTTGACCTCTTGTTTGGGGGTAAATCTGTGAGTTCTTCCTTGAATACATGAGCATATTCATTTAGGAGTGCTGCAAGTTCTGGGCATTGGATTTTTTGTGTTTGTATATTATTAAATTTGGAGTACCTCATTATGTGGAGGGTACTGTCTTTGGTTAGATGTTCAGAGTCAGCTTGATTTATGACTTGGACAAATACTGTATCTCTTAAAATCAGGTTGTTGGGTTCTTTGAGAATGTTGAAATTGACTCCATTGAGTTCTATTCTCATGGTTTTTGTTTTCCAACATACACTGGGATTCACTCAGGTGAACCAGTCCATGCCTGCTACAATTTTGTAGTTTATGTTATTCATGACAAGTCCTTTGATGGACGTTTGTATGCCTTGGAGGTCAATTCTGAAGGGAGTTGTTTTGCCTTTGAGTAGAACTTTTGATTTGTCTGCCATTCTGGCGTATTTGAAGTTGGATTTGACAACTGGTATTTTGTACTTGGTTACAAAAGGTTTGCTAACCATAGTGTGTTGTGCACCAGAGTCAAATAAAATTTTATGTGTATGTGATTTGTAAGTGCATTGATAGACAAGAAGTTGTGAGCAATCTTTAATTTTTACATTCATAAAAATGGAGGGTTGTGGGACATGGGGGATGCGAGCAGCAAAGTTTGTGCCTTGGTACTTCTTTTTGTCATGTTGGGGGGAGACAGGGGCACTTAAGCCTTTTCCCCCTCCTCTTTTCCCTGTTCCTCTGTTTTGAGACCTTCAAGTTCAGAGAATGTGGGGTCAGACTTGTAGCAGGTTGCTACTTCAGCATTGTTAACTTTGGCAATGTCCTCTTTCTTGGGACAGGAGCGGTTTGCGCTTTGGCTATGGTTGCCATTGCCATTGTTACAATTGGAGTTGCTGTTGTTATGGTTGGTTTTTGGCATTTATTTCCATTGCTGTTTTCTCTGCCATTGCCGTTTGAGGAGTGGTTGCCGTTGCATGCAGCATATTCCATGTTGGCGCGTTTTTCAGCGCGCTTGGCTTCAGCAATGAGCGCAGGCATGGAGGTGTTTGCTTCTGGGCGGATGAGGGCAGCAACAGAGAGTTTTATTCTGTTGATGAATGATGCTCTGGTGTATGTTGTCAGCTTGTGCCAGGTTTTGGATTCTGCAATGTATTTCTTCAAATTTGTTGGTGTAGGCTGCAATAGTGGTCTTTTGAGGAAGGTCACTGAGCTGTATTGCAATATCTTGAAGATATTCAGTGACACAGAAATTGTGGGTGATGTCGGCTTTGAACTCTTCCCAGTTGTCAAGCTGGTTGTTGGTTTGTAAGCCAACCCAGGTGGCAAACCAGCTAGCTGCGGCCTCGTATAGGCGCTTCCTGGCTTCCTGGACCCATTTAACATGAGGGATGTGGCTGGCGCAGAGTTTAGCGGCTGTGTGGTCTAGCCAGTTGATGATGTTTTCTTTGTTTTTACCAAAGAACTTGTCAATACCAATGTATTTGGTGTTGGCAACTTCACCTGTGATAGGTGGTTGTGTGTTTGTTTGTGGTTGAAGAGAGCAACTTTATTGAATTATCTTGGCGCATGCTTTGGGCATGACCAGACCTTTGAATATGATGCATCCACTAGGAATATCTTTGTCAATGTTGTGGGCGTGGAAGTACGTTTTCCAGGTCTCCTGGGATGTAGCCTGGTTGAGTACGTGGGCAAAGGTGGGCAGGTTCTGTTCAGTCATTTTCTCTTTCATTAGCGTGGTCAAAAACTGTAGTGCTACCAGTGATAAGGAGCGCCTTTTGAGGAAGCTTCAAATATAAAAGTAGGATGAGAAGAAGTAAGTTTTATTGGGTGATACTTTAGACTTATATAGATTTAGCTGTGGCGGGGATATTAGTTAGACCAAATCCAGGGGCTGGGCATGTGCTGGATGGGTTCAAGTTGTTGGATACCTAGACAGTCATGTGATATTGGTTTGTTGCCATTTCCAGTATGTCAAGCGGTATATTGGAAAGGCGCCAAATTGGGTGATGACTGGATGTTAGGTGTGATGGCAATAGCCGGAATACTTGTACATCCAGACCCTCAACACTAGTTCATATTTCAATTGACCATCCACCATTATGAAATCAGGGGTGAATACAGGGGGTCCTTCATACTTAGTTAGGAGACAATTTTGAAAATTTCTGATTATGTGGAAAGATATGGGGAGCTCTAGTTGATAAGCTGAGGATCCAATCTTCTTTAAGATTCTGAAGGAACTTACTTTTTTGGGGCCTAACTTTCAACACAGAATCTTCAGTTGCATGTTCTAGGAATCAACCAGTACTTGGTCACCAATATTGCAAGCTGTGCCTTCTCTTCTCTTCATGTCTTCTAAGTTGCCACAGGATGAGTCAAGAGCTTTTGACTTCCTCGTGAATTCTTTTTAAGGTGATTGCCTGTAAGGATGCCAATTCTACTTTGCTACCTAATTGTGAACCAAATTTACATTGGAGGTTGTAATTATAATTTGCGTAGAATGAGAAGATATTGGATTAGGAGTGAGGGCATTATTGTAGGCAAATTGGGTCATTGGTATGTTTTGGGACCAGTTATCTTGTTCAGTGTTAGAGTAGCTTCTAATAAATGTCTCCAACATTGATTATCTCTCTCTGTTTGGCCATTAGATTGGGGGTGATAGGTTGTTGATTTGCATAACTTGATGCTAAGGAGTCTGGAGAATTCCTCCCATAATTGTGCTGTTAATTGAGAACCCATGTTGCTTTTGATCTCCTGGGAAATGCCATGGTGGACAAAGACATTGCTAACAAAACGTTTTGCTATCTGTACTGATGTACTTTTAGTATAACAGGGGATGAAGTGGATCATCTTTTTGAAACAATTTATCACTACCATGATTGCATCATATCCATTAAATGGTGGAAGTTCAACTATGAAGTCAACTGAAAGAGATGTCCAGGAGCCATTTGAAATATGTAGAGAAACCAGTAGGCCTGTCTGTTTGAGGCTTGAGGGCTTTGATCTTTGAAAAATCACACAGCCTTCCAGGCAATTTTCTACATCAGATGTGAGACCTCTCCAATAAAATTCTCTGTGGATTATCTCTATTGTCTTGATTTTCCTTTGGTGACCAACTAAAATGTTGTCATGGTGGGCCTTGATAAATTCTTGACAAATAGCTTCATCAGGTACCCATAGGCGGCTATTATGAAATATGTATTATCTTCAGAACTGTAGCAATTGTGGGGAGTAGATTAGTTTATCATCTTCAAAAAATGGAGATAGTGCTTGTTCAAGGGTTTTAGCAACCTAATTCTAGCTACCAGGCCTGATTTGGCGGGTTCTTGAACACTTAGATTGCAGATTGTTTCCATGGGGAGGTGAGGATAGGATGGCACTGGGGGGAATCATGACCTTTGTGTTGAATTCTTGTTCAGCCTTAACGTCTGAAAGAAACGCAGGGTTACAACTGAGAGAATCAGCTAGATGATTATCAACACCCTTGATGAACTCATATTAGAGCTTGAACCTGACTAGAACTTTGTACTATCTGGTCTTATCTTAAGTTAAGAGATGAGGTTCACAGTAATACAGCAAGACTTTGTGATCTGTTCTTACTGTGATTAAGTGTGTGGATGAACAAAGATGATGTTGCCAATATTTCATAGACTCTACCACTTCTAATAACTCCTTATCATAGATCATGTAGCTTATCTCTTTGGATTTCATTTTCCTAGAGAAGCAGCCTACAGGGTATTCCAATCCATCATAAACAGTTTGTAGAAGAACAGAAGTGGTAGAAAATTTGGAAGCATCTGTGGATAAGATAAAGGGCTTTGAGGCGTCAACCTGGTGGAGCATGGTTGCAGAACACATGATATTCTTGAATTCATTGAATGTAGAATCCATTGTGCTGGCCATTATAGGTTTTGCTTTTTACTAGAAGAATAAAGAGGGGCTGCCATTTCTGACGAGCAGGGGTGACACATTTCAGGAAGTTGCATGTTCCCAAAAGACTGCAGAGTTGAGTAATGCTTGTTGGGGTCTGCCAGTTTCTGGTTGCAGCTTCCTTGTCAGAGGAAATATCATGGTCTTTCTCCAAGATTGGATTTTCTAAGAAGGAAATCTTACTCTTGAAGAATTCACATTTGCTCAATTTGATGACAAGATTGGCCTCTTGGATCCTTTTCACTATAGCACAATGTGGGTGGCAAGAGACTCCTCATCTGGAGAGTATAATAAGATGTTTTTCATGTATGCAATAGCAAAGTTCCCAATGAGGTCAACCAAGACTGCATTAATCATCTTCTGGAAGACTTATGGGGTGTTTTTTAGACCAAAGGGCATAACTTGGTACTGAAAGATGCCTTCCTTAGTCCTGAAAGCGGTGAGCCATTCATGACCTTCTTTGATGTGACTCTGTTTAGAAGCTTTTAAGAGGTCCAGCTTTGAAAAGATCCTAGCTTTCTCCACTTCCCTGGAGATTTGAGACTCAATGGGCATGGAGTATGGGATCAGTACAGTCACATTGTTCAAGTTTCCAAAATCAATGCAAGGGTATAGTGATTACCCTAACTTCTGGACAAACAGCAGTGGAAAGCATATGAGAGAAGATTCTCCAAAGATTTGTCCCTTGGCTTTCATATCATTTGTCCATTATTTTAAGCATTGTTCTTCTTTTAGATTCAAGGGGTAGATGAGAGAGGCTACTTTCATCAAATCAACTGTTATTTTGAACTCAAAGTCAAACTGATAGTGTTCAGGGAGACCATCTGCAAGCTTAGAGTCAAAGGCTACATTTAAGTTTGAGAGGCACTTGGGATTACACCAAAGGACATGGAGTTTGTTGCAGTTACTGAGGCCAACACCAGTATATGAGGAGCTTCCTTTCCAGATGGGATCATTGGAACCTCCAATAAGATCCTGGCAGGATGAGAGATTCTCAGTAGGTTATCTTTAATAATTGGGGTAATTTTGTGCTAACACCACAATTCTACACCTAGGATAACATGGTATGTCAGGTTCTTAGCTACTGTAAAGTCAGCAACAACAACGTGATCAGTGATAGAGAAGGTGTCAGGGATCCATGCTTGGGTGGGCAGCCTGTCATTTTCCGTAATCACACGGGCCAGGTTTTTTGCAGGCAGAGTCCACCACAAGATAGGAGCTAACTTAAAAAGGTCAATAAGGACTTCCCTACCCAGGACCATGGGCCGGTGGCTGGTATTATGGTGTCAATAACCCCAGAGAGGATTATATAAATGATCCCAAATAGCTTGTTAGAGTGGTCTGTGGGAAGTTTGGGTGAGGAAATGGGTTTAGGAGTGATTGTTGGCTCTATATCCAATTGGTTGGCAGACAGGAGGTTGTACTTGTCTTTAAAAAGGATGGAATCAGAGTAATGCCAAGGGCCTTGTCTATTAAATTGTACTTTAAAATTAAGCTGGACCAGGGGATCTTCTTTTAGTATATTCTCAAGGGTAAATTCCTTGTATTTGGGCTTCAGAAGATATTCTTTATAGTGGACGGGATCAAAGTGAGCACCAGAGGACAATAAACTGCGGTCAGAGGGACAGGTGGCCCTGAAGATCTGAAACTGATTTGGTAAATGGTAAGAATAAATATGGTAAAAAAGGGAAATCAATGTCTCATAACCCTTTTATTTAAAAATGGTGATATAGTATTAACACAGTGTCTATGGGCTTATATAGCACCCCACTGCCAAACTTCACATTTTCCATAAATGGATCCTCAATAGGACAGAAAATCTTTGGTTGTGAGGCCAGGACGCCCGGGTTTGGGAGCAGCAAAATGGCACCACTACTGGGAGACTTCTCATTGGTGGAGAACTCATGGAAGTCACTCAAGCCTTCTGTTCTTGAGATCTGTAATACCCAGACATTGTAGGCACTACTTGAAGAAAATATGGCTGAAGATTAGAGAACTGGAACCCAGTCAAGGCGGTGACAATTGGATAGATGGTCATCAACCACCAGAAGACTTTGGTGTGGATGTTGTATCTCCCAAAGCTCCCCGCAAAGTAGGTCAGCACGTAGTACAGGGAGGTATACACTGCAATGGACAGGGTGGAGTGTGGAGACACAAGGGGAAGCCAGGAACCAGTTTTTGAAGAGTTGAGTTGCCCAGGATCATAGTGGTTATCATGACCTAGCCCTTCTGGTGAAGACCCAAAGAACTCTGGTCCCTGTTGATATCCTTCAATTCCAAGGCAAGCTGTAAACACAGCTGTGAAAATGAGGTGATTCATCTTCCTTGAATTGGAGGTTTTAGGCTGGGGCAAACCAACTAAGAGTTGACTTGGAAGTTGATAATGAACTTAGCTTTATTGAGGGCATTAAACTCAATAATAGCACAAGCTATTACTGAGGAGGGATCCTTTATTTATAGTGCTTTCCACTAGCAAAGATTTGTAAATGGGAGTGGAAAGCAGGAGATGGGGCATCCCAAAAGCTTGGAAGATAGGAATGGCAGTTGGTTCTGGGAAGATGGCCAAACTCTTGTTCTTCTGTTGTCTGTTGTGGGTTTAGCATTTCTTGACTGGAGCCAATAGTTTCTGATGAGCATTGAATCATGTGGTTGTAAGGGCTCAAGAAACCATCAGGATCTATTTTTATACTGGAGGGCATGGTTTGGCTGGAGTTTGGATCCAACCATGTGGTCTAGGCCCCAGAATCCCATTGGCTTGGGATAGAATTGTTACTCAAACTAGAAACTTTGATTTTCCCTTGTTCTGAATAGCAGGGATAATTTTCTAATTTTATCCCTATAATCAGGGACTTTTTTATTGGCCATGGTTGATTGTGTCTTCTGATTGGCTGGGGAGTGAGGAATGGGACCCAGGTGGGTGGCTGGCAGTCAGCTGGGACCCGGGGGGCAAGCAGGTAGGCAGGTGGCTGGCAACTGGCAACTGGCCTGCTAGCAACTGGCTGGGTGGCAGCAGGCTGGGCAAGCAGGTAGCTGGTGGGAGGCCTGCTGGCAGAAGGCTGAGTGCTGGCGGGCTGGTGGAGGGTGCTGGCGGGCGTGGTGGGCGCCTGCACAACTGCGGCAAGCGCCTGCCCAGATGATGAATTGATTCAGTGTTGACCAAGTCCCGTTTTGACTTATATTTTATTTTTATTTTCCCCAATTAAAGGGGGAAATCCTCATTAAATTGTGAATTCTTGACAGGGAAAACCCCTATTTTTCCCCAGCATGGTATCTCAGTAAAGATCTGGTTTATGTCACAAATATTCCTGACAGATTGGGTCATGAGAGCAGGCCTTAATCCTGTGTTTTCCTCTAGTAGCTGAACTTGATTGGTTGCCTGTGAGGACTTCAAGTTCATGAATTTTACAGAGGGACTTTCTTCACCCCCATTAGGCAAGTCAAGAAGTCTCTCCTTGGGCGCCACCACTCTTAATTCTATGTTGATATTCTTGCTTTGTGACTTAGCCTGGGCTTCAGCTCAAGGGGGCTCAATCCCAGAAAAACGCAGGCGGGAGGCCCCTTGGTCCTTGAGGCTGACAGCCTGCTGTCATGGTAGATTCCATAATGCCAGGAATTATTTGCTTAATTAGGAAGGCTCAGAAAGCTAGAAAGCTGTTAACCAAATTAACTGATTTGACAGATTTAAATCAAACAGTTGATCAAAACTGGGTTGCAGTCTCTCCAGTTTGCCAGTTGGATTTGATTCCCCCTTACAAGCTGACGCTGATAAATTGACATAATACAAGAGTCACCCAATATGACCTTATTTATCAGCACAGTCATCAGAAGCTGATCACACAAGGGTTCTTTGCGAACTGGACTAAGTATTCACTTAAAAATACAGAAAGAATAGGAGCCAAGGATTCAGGTGGTATTGCTTAGTCAAATTTTGATATATATGGGAAATTTTTCACTGTTTCAACTCTTAAGAATTGAGTCCTCCCTAAAATTACTCAATAAAATCAATATTTCCCTTGTCTAACCTTATTTATAATGCATCCTGTAGTTGGCTTGCTGATCTACATTCCCTAAAATTTAATTCTTAGCCAAATCATTACAGGAAGAGGGGGCCCCACTGTTGGCACTTTGTTGTTGTCTCCGCCCAATGTTAATACAATGCCCTCAAATTTTGGAGTTTTCCCATTGTATCTGAAGCCAAGACACTGGTTCCATCTCAATGTCCTGAATTCTAAGCTGAAGACACTTTTATCCTCTCCCAGACTATTTATATTGGGCTCTTTTGGTTAGGGTTAATCATTCTACTTAACCCTGTTGTATCATTTGGAAATTTTACAAAACGGTATTTGAAGCTTTGTTGGTGGTTAATCATCAACTCTATGTGGATTTGAGTGGTTATTCCCCACCACATGGAGACTGCTTCCTACTATCTGGCCATTTCTGTCACACCTTCAAGAGTTCAGGGTCAGGGTTTGAATCTTGTTCTTGGGCCTGGTTTTTCAGAGATGGTAAATTGTCAATCCTAACAGAAGGAAAGCAGACAGCGTATTTTGAATGAACAAAAAACATTGAATACCCCTCCTTTGCATAGAGTGCCAGGATTATATTTCAGACCTAGCTTGTCAATCAGGTATTAGAAATGAAATTGTTGGTGGTGTCAGTATCTACTAAAGCTACAGCTTTTTTATATGCAATGTGGAGGCAAAGGAATAATAGAACAAAAAATATCCCTTCTTTGTTTTATTTGACAGAGGGGAATGGTTGAAGTCCACTTGTACCTGAATTTGAGGGGTTGTTTGAGAGGATAACAGCTCTCTATTAAAGGCTACAAAAGGTTGTTCCACAGTAGGTTCAATTACAGTTGGTTCAAGAGAGGGATTGGGAACAACCCTAGTCATGGTGGCAATGTGGCAATCCATATTAGCTTAGGCTTTGGAGGATAGCAATGGACATTTCTGATTGAAACATATAATTTTACAGGCTTAGGAGGTGTTACCTGAAGTAGATGCTTGGGAATTAGCGGAATTCAAGTTTACCAGTGTAGCACTGGAGCCATCAATGTCATAGAAGAAGTTTGTAGCCAAAGTGGGATGACCTGAGGAGGAAAGCTGTTTACAGGAGCTACAGCTGGATTTGATCCAGGTGTCACAAGGGATTGAGAATCTTCAGAAGATGTGAATCCTTGTGGGGTTAATGACTCCTGGCAGCCTTGCAGGCAATTTAGCATGGGAGGTGCTGCCAACAACAGAGGCTGTTCAGGCTGTTGAGATGCCACCAATGTACCCCTAACTTCTTGTAAGAGACGCTGGATCATCTCAGTAACTGAGGTGAAAGGGTGTGATTATGGAGTCAAGCTTTGACTAGTGTGATCAAGACTAAGATAGAGGACTGTAAGCTTTGCACTTTCTGAGAGTGATGATTTCTCAGCACTGGTTTGGAACTTCTTCAGATGCAAAGGTAGAGGTTGAGGACCTTGGAAGCTTGAAAACAGTTTTTTTATTCAAGAAAGGAGGAAATTGAAGGAGCTTGACATGTAACCAAGGGAAGTATGATTGACGCATCATCAAAGGAGTTGGGTGCTTGTTTGAGAATGGACAAGCGCCACTCACAGGATTCATGCTTTGCTTTTTTTCATTAAAAATCTAGGAAGCTTCTGAGGGAAATCATGCTGATTCCATCCTCAGTTAGAGCCAAGATTTCTCTTACAGTGGACAGCAAAAAAGAGGGAAGATTAGGGCAGGTAATCAAAATTTGAGGCGTGAAAAGAAGCTATAGTGTGGCTATATGATTTCAATATTAGTAAATGATGGGTATAAAAGAGGGGAAGAAACCCACTGCAAAGATATTTCATACTGAAGTAACAATCATTGTGAAAGTCATCACTGAAATATCCATAAAGCAATATAATGATATAGCAATAAAGATGTGCAGGCTGTACAACGTATCAAAATTAGAGTAGTTTGATCATGTCAGGGTGTTTAGAGTGAAAGCTCATTATAGTTGATCAAATGAGGAATTTACACCCAAATTATAATAACATTGCCAATAAGGAGCATACAGTGCATATTTACTCTGAAATGGTAACCTCTGAAGAGGGAATATGGAAAAGTATAGCAGAAGATAATGCAAGGTACAAGAGTAAGACTTTAATTTGGCTCAAGGTCAGAGAATCAGCTGCATAAATGGGTTCACACTCAATTTTGCAAATTTTAGGATTCATTCTATCAGGAGGAGGAAGATTCTCAGGAGATTGCAAGGGTGAGAATACAGAGTCTAATAATCTGGCTATTAAAACTTGGATTGGTAGTTATTGAAATAAGTAAACCATGAGGCAAGATATTTAATGAGGATAAAATATCAAAATACTATAGTAGTTTGTTGAAAATAATTATTACTTAAGGCTCCTGGATACATCTTGAAGAGATAGCCTTTTTGTGTATAATATTTGGTCAGCTTACAGACACCACCAATGGTGGTTCTGTAAGCTGTTACCTGACCTCCAAGGAGGTCAGGATTTAAGGTCTAGCAGGTGAAAATAAGAGAAATTGAGTGCAGGGCATCAGCACCCCACTTGGACTCAATTTATGTGCCACCACCCACCTGTAATTGATTATTAGATTTAAATATACAATTTCCTCAAGCAGGCAGGGCTTTGGAACGGGTTTCCCCAGGTGGCAGTGTTTTGGCCTGGCCACACCTGGGAAACTATGCCAATGACAGTACAGTAGTTTAAAAGCTATGGCAACAAGAAAAAAATAATTCAGATTTATACAAATTTAGCTTGGATGTAAAAAAATGAAATGAACCCAAATCTATTGTAAGTCAATATAAATTTGTTTATTTTTAATTTCCTTTACATATGAGTTATTTTTGTTTAAATCTGAATTATTTTTGCTTGTTGTAATAGCTTTTAAAACTACTATACAGCCTAGCTAACCACCAGGCATTCATTTGTTTATTTATACAGATACTGTTGCAGATTGAATGGATTAGACATTAAGTCGTCCATCTAGGAATTGAGCAACAGAGCAGCTGCGCAATTGCTTTATTGAGTCCTGATTTCACTAAGGATAAAGACATTTAAAACGCTTCTAAAACAGATGTTCAAAGCGCCTTTCAAATGCGCATAAGGCATGGGCTTTACTTCTGAGGTTAATAATAGAATAACAAAGTTATTTCCATCTGCCTCCTTAAGGAAAGCCGCGTGAAACCAGTTGTTCTCTTGCGCAGGACTTTCTGCTGTGCCAATCCACTCTCCTCCATTAGGAAAGACTTTCTGTCTGTGCCTCCCTTCCCCTGGTGGCAATTCCCCTGCCTCGCACTATATAAGTGCAATACTATACTAATAAACACTGGTTTTATCTTATTATCTTCTTATATTCTTCTGTCCTTACCCAGGCTGTCACTATACCACAACAGGTATAGTATTAAGATAAAGAAATAGTAGACTAACTATTTGTAGAAATCAGCACCCAGGCTGCATATTTTACAACATTGGCGCTCATGGCTTCTACAAACCACAGCTTCCTCTCTTCCTACCCCCGCAGCCCTGTTTTTGTGGATAGAGAGATGTCCTTGCCTATACCTGCGGCTCCTTCTGCCCAAATCACTCCAGGATCAACCTTCACTGCTTCTGGCTCTCTATCTGGTAGACTTCATGGCTCTTCCTATGGTCAACCAGGACTAAGCCAGTGGTTGCCTAACTGCCAACAACTTTTGGAAATTGCCAGCTCCCAGTCAAGTATGATCTCCTGGATGAACTCCATTGAAAAAGCCCTTACCTCCTTGATACTAATCCAGCCTGACCTCATGACTAAAGCAACTGGCATGAACCGCGTCTCCTGCTTCTTGGAGCCTGCCTTGGTGAAGGAAGTATGCTGTCAATATTCTCCTCCTTCTTCTTCTGGTTGTTCTCCTGATGGAATCTCCCTTAATTCTGGAACCCTCTAAACTGATAGCTGCTCTGGCCCCCCAAACCTTGCTCAAAATATATCAGAAGCTGTTCACTCCCACTCTGGAATGGCTCTATAGATGAGCAAGATAGAGCATGTACTTTCTTCCTTGGTATCCACCCAGATGAATCAGCATGTTTCCCTGGAGTTCTATGATCATCAACAGAAAACTCCTAAGCCAGAAGACATCCATAACAGCTGCACCATGGGATTCTCTGCTCTTCAGGATACTATAAAGGCTCAAGAGATACAGATGGGGTTTCTGGAAGAGGAATTAGTTCTGGCCTTTCAGGAAAAGAAAGAGTGGCTAGATGAGTTGGATGCTCAACGTGCTCTCCTTGACTCCCTTCAGGACCAACTAAGAAAGCACCTTGAAGATGCTTCAGCAATTAGTACCCCTGATACTCTAATGGGATTGCATGGTAATGCTAAAGCTGATAGTTCCCCCTCTCAGAAGATTCTTACTACATTGCCCCTTCCTGACTCCCACCACTGTCACAGAAGCAATTAAGAGGATGTCTCCTTCATTGCACCTTCAGCAGGTACCCTGGAGTCTCCCTGAGAACCTGATAGCAATCCCTCCATCACTCCTGATGGTTCTGAAGCAACTAAACCTCAGGCTAATCAGAGCAAGGAAGAATTCACTGATGATTCTGGCATTTAGGAGTACAATGAGATTCACTCAAAAAAACTACTAAGCAGCCAGGACAAGGATAAATCCTTGGCTGCATTTGTGGTTTCACCTCCCTCCTTTCCCCCCTGACAAGCTTGTGCCTGACCCTGTCACTTATTGTTCCTTTACAACAGAGCCTTCTGATGCCCCTCTGCTGGTTGACTTTGCCTCTCAATCAGAAACGTTGGATTCTTGCAGTGTGAGAATGCCAGAAGATCTTGCCTACTGGGTCCCCACATCCAATTTCTTCTTGGCCATGGACCTGATACCTGGCTACTGGCAGATTGATCTCCCTCCAGATGACCCATAGAAGTGTTCCATCCTTGCCAACAAAAGGCTGTTATAACCTACCAGGATGCCTCAGGGTCTCTCTAATGCCCCAGCCACCTTCCAACAAGCTATGGACGCTGTGATGGGGGACCTCAAGCCCTCATGTGCCCTGGTCTATCTGGATGACATTAACGTCTTCTCTTGTATCTATAAAAAACACCTGGAACCCCTGGAAAAAGTATTCAAACGTCTGTTAGCTGCTACACTTAAGCTGAATCCAAAGAAATGCAACTTCTTTAATGAGCACTTGGAATTCCTTGGGTTCATCATCAGCTGTGATGGCCCCTGTCCTGTAACTCTCAAGGTAGAGGCCATTAAGAAGATGCAGGTGCCTGTAAGCAAGAGGGACATCCAGGTCTTACTGGGGTTGGTTGGCTATTATTGCCACTTTATCCCCAACCTTGCTTCCCTGGGTAATACACTGTTCCAACTCTTTCAAGCTGATGTGGGCTTCTTCTGGGGCCTGGCTTGCAAGACAGCAAGTGCTGCTCTCAAGGAAACACTGACTGCAGCCCCTGTACTGGCCTACCCTGACTTTTCCAAGCTGTTTGTGGCTCATACAGATGCTAGTCTGACTACAATTGGGGGTGTTCTCTCCCAACTGGTCTCTGACAGACTTGAACACCCTGTTGGCTAATGCTTGCATATGCTTAATGTTCACAAGATGAACTACACTGTCACCAAACAAGAGAGTCTGGCTGTGATATACTCTTACCAACAATTCAGAGTCTATCTCCATGGGGTACATTTCACGGTTGTAACAGACCATGCCTCCTTGCAATGGCTGAAGACCCTCAAGGACCCCAAAGGACGTCTGGCGTGTTGGGCCATTAAACTTCAGGCTTATGACTACAAAATCATTCATCAAGCCAGAGCAGCCCACCAGAATGATGACTGTCTCTCCTGCCTTCCCACTGTTGCCTTAGTATCCCCATGGCTGACATTCTCTATGACAAGCTTATGAAGGATCCTTCTTTGTGGGGGGAGGAGCTGGTAGAGATACATAGGGCTCTCAAGAAGTTAGCTGTTGACACCAAAGTCTCTAAGGGGCAGATCCTGAAGCTTTGGGGAGACTTTTGGCTATCTTACATATGCCCATCCCTACACATGGACTCAGTGGTGGCCGCTCACAAGACTACTGGCCATAGTGGCATACAGAAGATGTTAGCTCTGCTACAGCAGCACTGCTTCTGGGAAGGAATGCATACTGATGTAGTAGATACTCTAGCCAACTGTCATGACTGCAACATTGAGAGACCTAAGGTTGCCAAGTTCTAACACAGACTTGTACACCCTGAGTTTGCCTTCCACACTGTAGCCATTGATGTAGTGGGTCCCCTGCCAGCTACCAACAGTTGCAACAAGTTCATCATTGTGGCTGTTGACCATCTTAATGAATGGGTAGAGGCCAAGGCAATTTCCAATCAATCTTCACTGTTGACAGCCATATTCATCCTGGAGAATATCATATAAAAACATGGTTGCCACCAGATTTTGCTGATGGACAATGGTACCAACTTCATCAGTTATATCATCCCCCGACTCAACCAACTGATGGGAATTTGTGGGACACTATCCACTCCTTATCACCCACAGAAAAATGGCATGGTAGAGCGCACTAATGGGAGCCTGGTCCAGATACTCTGGAAGCTCAGTCACCAACATGAGACTGAATGGGATACCTTCCTGCCTGTGGCCACCTTTGCATATAACATTGGGATACCATTGGGCCACTGGCAAGCCGCCCTTCCAACTGCTCTACAGCTGGTAACCAGGACTTCCCCATTTACTATATTCCTTGGTAAAGCCCAGCCTAGCTGTGTCCCCAGAGGCGTACCTCAATAAGCTGGTTCAAACTCTTATTTGCTTGCAATCAGAGGCTTACCCTGTAAACTTAAACCATAAGTTGCAGGACCTAGAAAGAGCTGCATCCAAACGCCCCACCTTACCCACTTACCTGGTAGGAGACTCAGTCTACTTCCTCAGCAATAGAGGGTACGGCCGTGAATCCAAACCTGCCTTCCTTTGGCAAGGCCCTTTCAAGTTATCCAGAAGACTGGCCCCAACTCCTACACCCTTAAGGAGCCCCATTCTGGGCAATTGATCACTAGAGTACATGCTCAGTATATGTGTGCTGCTCCTAGTGACCAAGAGTAAGCCCCAATGAGGACAACAACCCGAAAAAACAAAAGCCTAATTAAAAATTCCATGGGTTGTTGTCCTGTTTGCAATAGTGTTGCACCAAAGTATGAGGAATAATGATAAAAGAGCAAGGTGTTTGTTGGAGACTGAAAAGACTCTCCCTGTACCACACCAACTGTTCTACCACCTGAATGGCAGCCAGGAAACACAACTGGTTACCTACAAATCTGAGAAGCCAATGACCAAGGATTGGGCAACAAACCCCCACCCAACGATACATGTGATTGACCCCAACACCATGGCCGCTACCTAGAGACGCCAAGCCGTTCTTGACCCTGTTGTCTAATTGTGGGGTTCCTGGTCACCAGTCCCCATAGTGTGTCCTGGGTTATAGCCAGGGACCGGCTTGTAGGAGTCGTCATTCTCCAACAGGGGTGAAGGGTTGGTGAGAAGCTTATACTTGGCTTGCATAAGGGTGAACTCCTCCAGTACCTTTCCAATCACCAAGCAAGCGTCTCCACTGTATACCTGGACTTCAGCAGGCGCCAGCCTGCCTGTAGGCCAATACCAATCCTGGAGTAGTCTTGCAAACTCTTCTCTGATGAACTCTCTTCCTCTATTTGACATCTCCAAATGCCTGGTCACCTTCTCCCACTCCTCCTGGGCAGATTTACTAGAGGCAAACTTCCTGCACCCTAGGCGGTATGATTCCTCATCCCCTGGGCTAGGATAGAAAATATGGGGCAATTGACTCATGAGACTTATATACTCTTTTCACACGGGAAAATCAGATAGGGGCCGTAATAGGCGCTTTATTCTCTGTCAGAAGGAAGATCCCCTTAGAAACCTTCTGAGATATTGCCTTTGGGTAGGGAATAAGAAAGGGTTTGTGCCAAAACTTGGAGTCCTTTAACAATATCTTGGACTCCTTGTACTTGGTCTTTGACTCCTGCTCCTTGATCTTGGGCTCCTTTGCTTTGGCCTTGGGCTCCGGCACTTTGGTTGTGGGCTCCGTTGTCTTAATCTTAAGCTCTTGTGGTCTGACTTGGCTTTGGCTTCCTATCCTTGGTCTTCTGCTCTTTCTGTAGCTTTGGTGGCCTTTGTAATCCACTTGATCCAGTCCCTGAAGAGTCTCAGATAGCTCTCTCTTTTATAGCCCCTAGTTTCAGACCAAAATCCTCTCTTAGAACTCTGGTTCTTTAAAGCTTAAACTATCCTGTTTTTCTTCTTCTATAATATATTAAACTTTCAAACTTACTTCATCCAATGAAAGCCCTGAATTTTCTGCTTCTGCTCCCCATTTTTTAGGCTTTAACTCTCAAGTTAAAGCCCTTAAAAACCTGATTAAGTAGGCTCCGGGTTGCAGCCAATCAAATGACTTGCTTCAACAGTTTTGCCAAAACAGTTTATCCAGATGACCTGTTCCTGACTCTGGTTCAAACTCCAAGCTGTCCTGCTCCAGGTAAACTACTGCTCTGCGTTTCAAACGGTTTCGCCGTAATTCCCGTCATGTTTCCCCAGCAAATCTTGAGCGCTTCCACATATGTTTTACTTAGGCAATTCTTGATCCTTCAATTTTTCAACATTTCTCCACGTTTCTCTGTGTTTCTGTCAACGTTTTGCACCTTCAAACCTTCTTGTTGCTTGTCCTTTTGCTCCCCTAGTTGTTCTTGGCAAAATTCACTCTTTTGCTCTCACAGTTTCTCCATTCTTCTTCCAGCTTCTTTCTGGTCCTTTTTCTCTTTAATCTTTTCCCTAAAAATAACATATAGTTCTAATAAACTATAGGTTATTTTTCCTCCTCTTTCTTTTTTCTTATATGATTTTTAATCATTTTTTAATCATAATCAGGCATTATTCAATCATTCTTTAACTGTTTCTTTATATCCAAATTTCTTCTCAAAAGTCACTAAACCAGCTCTTCCAGCCTCTGTATTCAGTCCAGCTAGTTCATCCTCTCAGCTCTTCAGTTCTTCAGCACCAACTTCTGGTCCTTTGGCCATCCTACCCCATGATCTGCTAGTCCTTCATCCTGTCTTCTTGTCCTTCTGCTTATCCTTAACCAGTTCCACACTAGGAACTTCATTTGTTCCTTTAACACACTGAACCATATTGGTACATTCCATTCAATATGAATTAACAGTTCATCAACTAGCCTTCACTGCGACCAAACAGTCCCTCTTGCTAGTTTTCTCTGCTAATTCCGTGAACCACCTTGGTTCTTTATCTCAGTCCCTGTTACCAGAACCTGTAGACCCAGGAATGAGTCTACATTAAACTGGCGTTTGACTGGGCCCTCGCAAGTGGCAATCCACTTAGGCCATTCAACCATAAATCTATGTCTATGTGTTGTCTTTACTCACCCAGGTGATTAAATCTGGGCTTTCAGTCGCAGAGTAATCAGCTCTACTTTCCAGAGGCCTGATCACACCAAGTTCTGCAGCTTGCTTCCCCAAGCAAGCCACCTTGGTGACACCTCTGAGCATGCCTATACCCTCCAATGCTCACTTTGGGTTTCCCCAAAGCTCCCATAGGGGCATAAACAAGGACACCCTGCCAGTCCGTTAGGCAGAGTGCTTGCTCACAGACCTCCTGCAAGTGTATTAGGGTGTGTTGAGCCCTCAGAGCTCTTCCCCTCCCTGGCAGCCTGCGTTACCCGCCAGGGGTCCAAACTTACTCCCCCCAGACAGACAAAGTTCCCTGCTTGCTATTTCAGTCTCCACCCTCTTGCAGCCATGATTCCCTGCTAGGTAAAGTACTATAGCCCAAAGCAACCAACATCTTCTGCTGGGTGAAGGCAACAACCGCCTCTGGTAGTCCTTTGTTACCTACCAGCCAGGCCTTACTTACCCTAGTAGACCATGTTACCTACTAGGGTTGCCTCACTTCTCCCAGTAGACCATGTTACCTACTAGGCTTACCTCACTTACCCCTAGCAGCTCTATGTTACCTACTAGTTTACAATGTCTCTATCTGACCACACATTGTCATTCTTTAGCATATTGTCTTTATTTGAAGCCAAATTCACCCTCACCTGCAAACCGCACACATGTGGATCACCACACTAATCCAGTGGAGGGAAATGTCGCAGATTGAATGGATTAGACATTAAGTTGTCCATCTAAGAATCAAGCAACAGAACAGTCACACAATTGCTTTATTGCGTCCTGATTTTACTAAGGATAAAGACGTTTAAAACGTCTCTAAAACGGGTGTTTGAAGTGCCTTCTGAATGCGCATAAGGCACGGGCTTTACTTCTGAGGTTGATAATAGAACAACAAATTTATTTCCATCTGCCTCCTTAAGGAAAGCCGTGTGAAACCGGTTGTTCTCTTGTGCAGGAATTTCTGCTGTGCCAATCCACTCTCCTCCATTAGGAAAGTCCTTCTGTCTGTGCCTCCCTTCCCCTGGTGGCAATTCCCCTGCCTCACACTATATAAGTGTGATACTATACTAATAAACACTGGTTTTGTCTTATTATCTTCTTATATTATTCTGTCCTTACCCAGGCTGTCACTATACCACAACAGGTATAGTATTAAGATAAAGAAGTAGTAGACTAACTATTCGTAGAAATCAGCACCCAGGCTGCATATTTTACGGCAGATACCCAGCTTATCTTAGGATTCTTAACCAGAGAATCCCATAAACTTATCCATATAAGATCTATGATATAATGTGACAGCTTGATATATATTGGTGCACTTATTTGGCCAAATATTCCAAATTACTGTTGTACGGTCACAGCTTGCTTGACAACTCCCACTGCGCCTGTGTTTGTTTGAGACACACCGTACAGCTGATTCCCTTAATCAAGCAGAGCCATTTATCTACCTGGGTCACTTCCCAAGGCTAGCTAGCCAGCAGATGGCTACTAGTTTATGAAGATGATTGTTTTACTTAATCAGAGCTACTCTAATACAATATGTTAGAGCCTTTTATCTTAGAGTGTTTGGCCTGGCAGCCCAATCCATGGTGGACTCTTCTAGACGTAATGCAGATTTCAGTTCATATACCAGCCCATCTGTTCTAGGGTATACTTAAGTCCGTTATAGAAATCATTGAAGCATGCCTATTGGGCCGGTTGCTGGGGGGCAGAAAACTGTGCAATACTTGCAAAGGCTGCTCATTGATCAGAGTTGGGGATTCTTTGATGCCAGGATGCAATTCAAATATTGCTCCACTGACCTCACCGCCCCCACCCCCAGGTTTCTTTGTTGATGCCATCCCTACAAGCCCTTGACTGCTGGCCCGTGTTAATTGGTTAAATCTAGTAATTAGCCAATATCCCAAAATCCTGCCACCCTCAGACGGGTTATCCACTTGCTTGTGAAGCTTATTTAGATCAGCTTTTATAAGGGATAATTTTAAGATTGTGGGTAGATGTAAGAGGATCAAGGCAATCAAATAGGTTGGTCAAGTCTTCATTTGTCAGCTAAGGGGGTCACTGTAGTTCCCATAATGCCTGGTATTACCCAACCTAATCACAAAGCTTAGAAGGCGGGTAACTATTAACCAAGTTAAACAAATGACAGATTTAAACCAAACTGTTGATTGGAAAGGGGTTACTGCTGCCTCAGTTTGTCAGCTGAATCTGATCACCCGTGCAAGTTGACACTGGTAAACAGACATAATCCAAGAGTCACTCAATACAACCTTATTTATCAGAACAGTTGACAGAGATCAATCTCTCAAGGGTTCTTTGCGTACTGGACAAGGTACTCTTTGGATGATGTAGACAGAATAGGAGCCATGGAGCCAGGGGGATTGCTTTGTCACAGTTTGGTACATATCAGAAATTTTCACTGCTCAACCCTTAAGAGTTGAGCCCTCCCTAAAATCACTCATCAAATCCAAATATTCTCCCAGTCTAACTTTTATTTCACAAGGCATCCAGTAGCAGGTCTACCCTGCCACATTTCATATAGCTTGATCTTGAGTTGGATCATTACTGGAAGGTGGGGCCCTGCCGTGGGCAATTTGTCATCGGCGCCTCCTAATGGTATCTTAATGCCCCAGAATCTTGGTGTCTTCCTTGCTGAATCTGAAACTGAGACAGTTATACCTTCTCAATGTCCAGAGCTCTACACAGAAGACACTTTAATCCTTTATCAGGCAATTTACCTAGGGCTCTTTTGGTTGGGCTTAATCATCTTGTTGAACCCCAGTGTATCCTTTAGAAATTTTACAAACCGGTATCTGCAGCTTTGTTGGTGGTTAATCATCAACTATATGTGGATTTAGGTGGTGATCCCTCATCACATGGAGACTTTTTCTTATTACCCATCAAATTCTGTCACAGAGGGGGCTTCCAACCTCGACCACTGCAAAGCCAAAAAGGTTACCTGCAGAGAAACCATTGCCAGATCAAAGTTGGCAGGAGGTGCGCTGCAGGGATGTTGGTTGGCGGGGATCTTCCTGCTGGTACAGTGCTTCAGGTAAATGCTGGTGGGCATGACTTTCTCAGGCCTTGTCTTGTATGGTGACAGCTAAGATTTTGGGCAGGTATGGCTATGGAATAGGGGGTTCCTAGCCCCCTATAGAACAGGTATGGGTTAGATCATCTGGAAGCTGATAGGGCAGGGCTGCAGTTGCAGGGTTACCTATAGGATGAGATCCCTACTGTGTAGATATAGCTTGACCTTTTCCTCAGGGGTGGTGGAGCTCTTCTGGGGGCAGTGATGCTGCAGGTAGGTAGGTATATTATTTAGTATGTCTACAGTTTATGGTATTGGTTTGATCAGCTTGGCTGAGCTGTGGACTTTGGCTTCTGGGAGGGGGTTTCTTTGGGGATAATCCAACCCTCAAGATCTTGCTGGGGAGCCCTCCCTAGATCACATTTGGCATCCCAGTTTCATCTGGATACCCCCTTTATGGCCTGGGCATGGTAGATTGCTATTCTTGATCAAATTTTTCCCGGGAGTTAAAGGTGGGATTTATACAGCCAATCACTTCAGCCATCTAGCATGCTTGCAAGGTGGATCTACCTCTCAAGCTGGTTGGTGGGAGGGGCCACTTCTAGCTGGACCCCTGTGGAGCCCATGCTGGTTTCAAGGTGTGACTGGGAATCACATGTGTCCCAAACTCCCATTTGGTGGTGGTTAACCCACCTGTGTGCACCTTGTTTGGGTGGTGGGATTTGATGGAATTGCTTTGTTCTATGGAAGCTGGCAGGTGGACCAGCATTGCCAGTAATGGCAACCAGCTAACTTTATGGATGGGGACAAGGTTGGGCATACCTTGGTGAGCAAATGGAAAGTGTTTATCAAACATGGCTGTTGGGCAGTATGGATAAATGGACGTTTGGTGCTGCTGGGAATTAATCATGCCGGCAGGTTTCTGGGCGATCCAAATCGATTGCATCACCGTGACATCTAAGGTAGTGCAGGGGTGATATTTAGAACAGGAATTAATGCCAACGGGTAAGCCTCGGAACTTTGCTTCTAGAGCTTGTGGGGCAGCTGCCAGTATATTTTTTACGCTTGGAATCTTTTTGAAATTGGGAGGCCTGTTCCGTTATGGTGGGATGGATGCTAAAGGAGGTGGCTATGTAAATCGAAGCAGCTTAGTAGCTAGAAGCTAGCGATTTAGCCGCAAGTCCTGTCTAATTTACCGGCCAGTGTGGGATCCAGGAATAACGAAGTCTATAAATGTATCATCCACTCCTAGAGAACGTGGACTAGATATTTATTGAGAAATTGCCACCGCTTCTCGTATCAGCTGTGTGTTAAAGAATCTTTTTATACAGATTATTTATACCCCCTCCATCTAATACATGTTGATGATGTCATTGGGAAGAAGGAAGGGTAAGATGACGCCGATTGGCTGATCAGCTGAGTGGGTGCTGCTGATAAGGCGAGTCATAACCTTTTAGAAAACGCTGGGCGCTGATTGGCTGGTGTGGGCCTAGCCACATTCTTAAATATACTTTGAAAAATAATTAAAAAAAGCACTGCGTTGCATCTCTTAGCATCATCTAATACGAAATGCAATTGGCTGTTACACGGCCTGCTTAGAGCATGATGTCAAATGAAGTGATGCAGCCACCGAGCCTAATAAATCACAGTGTAATTTTATCGCGTTTGATTGGATGGAAAGTCGATGGGGAAGGTGAGTTCGAATATTCGATTGGCTCTGGCATGGGATCGACATGACAGCCAATAAAGCATGCACTATTTAAGGGCGAGGGATTCGCAATTTCAGTTAACAAAGATGATCAACACACCCACGCAGCCCAGACCCATTAGCTCCGAGCCCAACCCGAAGCGGCATTTTGCCTACTTTAGTGCCCCCGCCTCCCCCGTTCGCGCGCCGGCTTCGCCAACGGTATCGCCTGCTGAAGAGCCTAGCCCAGTCCTCGCCTTTATCGGCCGCGACACAACGGTGACGATGGCACGCGTGACTTATTTCTTTGATGACGGCCACTGCGGGGGTTTCCTGTCTATCCCGCATCTTGGACGCCATGGCTCTGCCCATACGGCAGGGGTCGCCCGCATCCTTGAACGTTGGCTAGTCGAGAAGACTTCGAACCCTGAATCCAACGCAACCCTTGTTCCCATTCTCGAAGAACCAATCGAATCAATCACCCAGTCCATCATTGCCCAGTTGAAAGCCGATGGCAAGGGTCACTTGAGCTCACTTGCCAAGGTGGCCATTCACGTCAACACTGGCCATAGCTTTACCCTCGACAGGTGCTGCGAAGATGAGGGTGTGCAGTGGGCGGCACGCCGCTTCCAGCAGGAGTATCCCCTCTTCTTGGACTTGACCATCCACACCGTGCCCATGAGCTCCAAGTACAAGCCACCCATGTCACATATCACACTTGCTGCCGCCTCGCCCTTCTCAGCAACTGCGTATGCATGTGCGTCGTTTGACAAGGACAGGTCAACCGAAATCCTTCTTCACTTCCAGAAGATTAACCCTGACGATGAATAGTCTGTATTCCGGTTTTAATCACTAAATTAAATCTATTTCGTATAAATGATGTAATCTTTTTTTTAATCTTGCTAACTCGCATTTTATTAGTGGATACCTAAATTGCATTGTATTATGTAAGGAACTGCATAGTATCTTTATGAATACATAATGTAGCGTGATCTCGTAATGAACTTTGGACAAGTTTTAATGACCTGTATTCATGCCTTTATGCATGTTAATTAAATGCTTTTTAAAGAACCAATCAAATCCATTTTCAAGCGATCCAGCTGCATCAAGCTTTAGCCAACCTTACTGTAAAACTTAAATAAACATCGATATATATATGGTGAGGGTTACACAAACCACCACCTTATTTAAAAGATTAGGCATGTTGCTATTAAAGGCTTTGCTTTATCTCGCATATGAATCCTGCCCCAATCTAGCGGCTATGCCTGAATCCTCCAGCCATGCCATCCTATCAGCTGGAACCTTCGCGAATTTTCGCCACCCTTCATATGACATCACCACCTTTTCACATCCAATCACCTGCCCCGCTTCAACCAATCACTTCCTCTCCTGAACCCTACATTAGAACTAGAATTTATTCACGCATGATAATTTCAGATAGATGCTGAGTATGAACAAAATAAAATTGACTTGTCGCCATCCAGCCAATCAAGATGGAGCATCCATTCCCACGATTTAGCAGGCTACAAATATTTCCCCCGCTTACTTGCCAAGTGATCCTGAACCTGTTCCCACCAATCATCGCCACCCCTGCCATAAAATAGAAAATCGATTCGTGATTTAATGGCGGGAACTGGCAGCAGATGGAACCAAACTTATATTGTAAATCTACAAGAGATGGTGACATTATTGGGGGGAAGGCCATATAAAGGTTCACAGAAGAAACTTCCTTTCAGTAAAGGGGCGGATGAAACTATCTAGAATCTGCAGCGATGGATAAGCGATATCGATCTGCACCCTCCATCACTATAGCTGCGGATAAACTGCTTTCAACTCCGGCCCCATAGAAGGAATCGGCTTCTTATTATCTGCATCCTCAGCCTACCATTGTGCATTTCCCTAGCCCACTGAGTCAACCTCATCGCCACAAACCCCATCCCATCTATCTCACCTCACCCGAATCGAAATCAAGCGTCAATTCTCCCGCCGTGGGGCTTAAGATCCAACTTTGGACTCCGAACCCAAAATGTTTACTATGAAATTTCCTTAACCCAACCCAGCATCCCGGTAGATCCCATCTCGATTCGCAATACTAGCAAATCAGATCGGGTACCCATCCTACCAACAGCTTCAGCTGCTAGCCAACCTCAACCCGGATTAGAAGCCAAACATGCACTGGCCCAAAAATCTACCCGCCTGCAGCATTCTAGAGGGAAATAACAAAAAATTCTATAAAGAGCACAAAAAGATGCACCGCAGATTTTTACTCAAGCATAGTGTATAAAATCACAGGAATAGACCAAAGGAAAGAAAAATAAAATATCTCAAAGATATTCAATGCTAAGAGCAGCCAATTTAAGAGTATTAAAGCACATGGAATAGACATGAGGCAGCACCTCTTATTCAAACTTACCTAGATTATAAAATAAGGGGTACTGAACCTTATGAACAGAAAATACAATCAAGGCAAGGGAAATACTTGAGTATATACGTGGCCAAGTTGGTTAGACCAAGGAAATGGGACTATCCTATAGAGAGTAGTATTGGGAAAGTCACAGCAATTTTGTGATCCCAGAGTCACAAAAACTGGGTTTATATTAGGTCACAAAACAATCTGTGTGGATCTGTGCCACAACTTTTGGAGTAGGCCACAAAACATAAGAGAAAGGTGGTTTACAAGGGTGAAGCAGGTGGTTTCATTTTGCGCACAGCACTGGATTTAAAATAAAAAAAGGGTTAAGGATGTGGCATGAGACATCTTTTTGCCAGCACAGGATGTAAAATTAAAGCAATTTCAGTGATTGAATCTTTTTAACCACAGCTTATTCCACGCTATATCCAGCATTATCTCACAATTATAGGTTTGATTGGACCACAGTTTGTTTTTGTCAAGTTACACTTCATTACTTGGCATAACAAAGATCTCATAAAAAGTCTTAAATACACAAGACTTGGGGTTCTGGATTTAAGCCTGCCTGATTTGAATATACAAAAATGGACCTCCCTAAAAAATAGAAGATAAGCACTGAAGATTCAATATCGTAAAGTTACTCTCCCTTTGGCCTTGGATAGAACAATATTTCCTGCTGCACTAAGGAGACCTCTCAAACCCCCACTAATGTCAGGATTGACAATTTGTTACCTCTTGAAACCCAGGCCCAAGGGCAGGATTTGAACCCTGAACCCAAATTCCTGCGGGCCACTGGCCCCATGGACCAAGAGCCCACCCGCCTGTGTTTTTCTGAGATTGAGCCCCCGCAGGCTGAAGCCCCTGCTAAGTCCCAAAATCAGAATACCAGTACAGGTTCAACTATGATGGCTCCCAAGGAGGAGTTTCTTGAATTGCCTAATGGAGGCAGAGAAGGTGGCCCTGTGAACTTCATGAGCTTGAAGTCCTCTCAAGTAACCAATCAAACTCAACTGCCAATGAGTAACCCAGGCTTTGGGCCTGACCTTGTGTGTGAGACAGGGGGGCTAAACTAACTAAGTTTGGCTCCCATCCCGGTGAAACAAACCACCAGGATGCCACCCAGTGGAGAACTGGGACAGCCGCTCAAAGAGGTGACCACAAGGAGGACACAGGAGACAATTGAGGGAAATAGGCATTCAAACCCATCAACATCAGACCGGTGAGCAACCAAGGAGTGTGGAAGGGGGCAGGAGAGGACACTGTGACAGAAATCACTGGATAATATGAAGCTGTTTCTAAATGATAGGGAATTACCACCCAAATCCACATAGAATTGATGATTAACCACCAACGCGGCTTCAGATATTTTTTTGTGAAATTTCCAATTGTAACTCCAGGATTAAGTAGAACAATCAGTCCTAACCAGAGTAAACCAAGGTAAATGACCTGGAAAAGCATCAATGCATCTTCAGCGTAAAATTCTGGGCATTGAGAAGTGACACAATTTTCAGTTTCAAGAATGGGGGGAGGAGCTACAAAATTGGCTGGCATGAAATTAACATTTTGCGGCGCCAACAACAAGGTTCCAGATGCTGGGCCCCATCTTCCTGAAATGATTCTGTTCAGAATCAGATTGTACGGGATATACCACAACAACCCAATCACAGGATGCATTTTTAAAATTTAAAATTAGAACTTGGGATAATTGATTTTTATTGAGTAAATTTAGGAGGACTCAACTCTTAGAGTTGGAACAGGGAAAATTATTCAATATATATCAGAAAGATTGACTGAGCAATACCACCTGAGTCTTGATCTCCTATTTCTTTGGCATCTTCCAGTAAGTATCTAGTCCAGGTTGCAAAGAATCCTTGTATGACTAGTTTCTGATGACCATGCTGATTAATAAGCTTATATCGGGTGACCCTCATATTACGCCAATTTATCAACATCAGTTTGCAAGGGGGAGCTGGTTTCAGCTGGCAGACTGGAGCAGCCGTAACCCATTTTTGATCAACCATTTGGTTTAAATCTGTTAACTTGGTCAATTTTGATACAGGTATCCCGGCCTTCCGAGCCTTCTTACTTGGACGGACAATACCCGGCATTATGAAACCTACTGTGACAGATACCATAGGAAGCACAAGAGGTACTGGATTGCTTGTAGCTGCGCTGGTAAGAGGAGGCGTGGGGAACACATCCCTTTCAGAGGCAAGCGAGGTGTGATCTTTGGTGTCCAAATCCAAGTCGTCACACGTCAGGCTCTTGACCACAGCTTCCCCAGAAAAGAGAAGTATACTGGGGAGGTCCCAGAGACTAGATGGGTCATTACCCACAAGCCAGGCAGACGAGGAAATTTTCCCCCACAAATCAGGGGAGGTGGACCACAGAAGCAGCAGAAAAGGAGCCAGGGAAAACACAACAAATTTGACAGCTGGAAGTATCATAAGATTGTTCTCCTCAAAATTTGGAGTGGGTGGGTGGGTTTTCCAAGCAAAATTTAACAGAAAAATGCCTGGGCAGGGTAACTTTGGAACAGGAGGCAAAGGGAGCAACAGAGCAGATTTGGATGGCTTTAAGTTGGGCTCAAACACCTTGGTGTTTACGCCAAGCAAAACAGAATCAAAAATATGAGTTTTTAATAAAAAATTCAAAATAACAATAGAGTTTATAATGAAAATTAAATATAAAATTTGGTTTCAAACTCAGGTTTTGAAAGTGAAAGCCAAGGACACAACAATTAAGTGATAGAACTCTAGTATAGGGTTCTAGAGAGGAAGCCAGGTTCAAAACCGGCAGACACAAGGTAAGCTTTAAGACAACCACTAACGCTTCAATCTTTAGAATAGAGGAACTCCAAACTGAGTTTCCTGCTGTAATAACCAAAATTGAAAGTGCAATAGTGCCAAAACCTTTAATATTTTTGAAAATAGACAAGCAGTGACTGAAGGTCCCCTTGCTGTGTTAAAAGGAGGGGAATTGATCACATAATTTTTTGCACTGGATCTGATTGGCTGGAGGAGAATTTTTGTGGGACAGAACCAGGGGAACTGGAATGTTTCAACTCAATTTCTGCAGGACCATTTGATTGGCTGGAAGAAGTCTCATGTATTTGAGATTTAACTGAGTTGTTGGTTGTCAATGTGGCCACATTTGATTGGTTAAGTCTAATAGTTTTTAAATGTGGACAATACCAAGCCAACAGGAAGTTCAAATTAACCAGTGTTTCTTCCCAGGAGGGGGCTGCCAAAGGCAACAAATCCGCGGGGTAGGCCAACACAAATCTCTCGTCAACTGTATGTGCCAAATCCTCTAAAGAATTTAGGGGTTTGGCTGGGGTTTTCAGACCCTTTTTGGTGCGGCGGGGGAAGATTTTACAATCCAATTCCAGGGGTGGCAGTGAATTTACATCATGACCACAGCCAAAAGTCAAGGAAATCAAGTGATCAATTTGGACATTCTGACCAATGAGAGAACATCCAGCCGAGGTGCCATTTTGCCGCTCCTGCACCCGGGCCTCCTGGCCACCCACCACATTTTTCCCAATATTTTGATGAAGCCCTTATGGAGAATACTAAGTTTGGAGGCGGGATGCTATATATGCCTATAGATCCTGCGCTCAAACCTTATCACCATTTTTGAATAAAGGTTATGTTATTTTGGCTCACACAGCTATTTCCTTATTTTGAATTTGCTATCTACCAATACAGTCCAAGATCTCCTGGCCCTCCTGCCCTGCCGCCCGCAGTTTTCTGTCCTCCTGGTGTACCCTTTGGACCCGTCCATTTTACCGACTACCCTCTGAAGTCTGAATGCAAGGAATACACCCCGTAAAAGATACTTGAACTCAATCCTTTGGCCTGCATACAATCTGCAGTTAGATATAACCGATAAGGTCCGTGGATATTTTTGACACCCAAGTTCTTCAGAGGGAAATTCAACTATCTCCCTGCTTACAACCTACCCATGGAACCGCCTGTGACCCCAAAACTTATGCCTGCTTCCTCACTTGACCTTCTAACTGACCATATTGATAAGCTGTTTGGAATTGTGTACATCACCCTCACAGGGGTGATTGACACTATAGTCCCGGCTGCTGGCCTGTGGTACTGGGTGGGAAAGTCTGTCTCCTACCTTTTCAAGTTAGCTCCTCTCTTGTGGTGAGCATTGCCTGCAAAAAAACTGGCCCAGGTTACCCCTGGAAACAATGGGCTGGCTGGCCAAGACTGAATCCCTGACAACTAAACCCCTGAATTTTCTAGAGGATTTAGTGCACACAGTTGATGATAGATTTTTCTTGGTGTACCCTTCTCTGGGGTATAAACTGATGCCCAGACTTTTTTCCAACCTGGGAAGAATCCCTGATCAACCTGGGCTACTTGTTGGCTTGACTTTATCCTTGTTTGAAGCACCTACAATCTAGAAAATCAGGGCGCGCTTCTGCCAAGTCAACAAATTCTAATCCAGCTGGAATCAATGGGTCCCTGAAGTATTATATAGGCACTGTCAGGGAGCTGACCTGTAGTAGGTTTGGGCTGGTCATCAGGAGGACGCTGTGAAAAAAATCATGGGATAGTATTAAGCCATTTCTAAATGGTGGGGAATCACCACCCAAATCCACAGAATTAATGATTAACCACCAGCGCGGCTTCAGATATTATTTTGTGAGATTTCCAATCAAGATACTAAGATTAAGTAAAATAATTAATCCCAACCAAAGTAGCCCAAGATAAATAGCCTGTGAAAGCATCAGAGAATCTTCAGAATAAAATTCAGGATGTTGAGATGCAACACAATTTTTATTTTCAAAGACAGGGGGGACCACCCCAAGATCAGCAGGCATGAAATTAACATTGGGAGGTGCTGATGGCAAAGTTCCAACTGCATGGCCCCATCTTCCAGTAATGTCTCTGGCTTAGAATCAGAGTGTAGGGAATGTAGTGAAACAATCCAACTACAGGATGCATTTTAAAAAGTAAATTAGACCAAGGGATATTTGATTTTTATTGAGTAAATTTTTGGGAGGACTTAACTCTTAGAGTTGAAAAAGTGAAAATTATTCAATATATATAAAAAATTGACTAAGCAATACCACCTTGATCCTGGGCTCCTATTCCTTCCACATTGTCAAGTGAGTATCTGGTCCAGGTTGCAAAGAGCCCTTGGGTGACCAATTTCTGATAACCATGCTGATTAATAAGTTCATATCTGGTGACCCTTAAGTTACATCAATTTATCAACATCAGCTTACAGGGGGAATTGGATTTGACCAACAAACTGGAGCAGCTGTAACCCATTTGTGATCAACCGTTTGATTCAAGTCTGTTAAATCAGTCATATTTGTTAAAGGTTTCCCGGCTTTCTGAGCTTTCCTACTCGACCAAATAATCCCCGGCATTATGGAACTTACCGTGACATTACCCTCCGCTTTAGCCCGGGGCACAATACCACTATCTGAAAGATGGGATAAAGAAAAGTTTCTATGGGCAGGGGGAAGTTTCATTGCGGCCAAGGTAAACTCAGGGTGACCAATGGTGGTTGGGTGGCTATTTTAGACTCTTGGATAAGAACTAGGGAGTTGGAGCAATTGTAGTGGGGAATCCATGAGCTTTCAGAATTGATAACCCTTCCATGACATCAAATACTCTAGACAACGTTGATTATTATGAGAAGCCAAAATGCAATTCAACTCATACTCAGGTTTTCCTTTCACCAGAATGGGTTAGGAAGAAGGAATCTCAATACCCTTAAAAAGATTAAGTAGTCATTTGTAGAAGGTGTGGAAAATCTTAAAAGCCAGGGGTGAACCTAGTCAATATGTGGAGGGACCAAATTGACGCTCAACTTTGAAGGGACCAACTTGCTTGGGACCTAATTTGCGGCAAGGGACCTTCAGTTTCATATTGAAAGCATCCACCATGACCAGATTCCCTGGTTGGTAGGTTGGACCTTCCTGGAGCTTGTGATCTGTGTATTCCTTGTAAGTTGTCACAGCAGCGGCAAGAGTAACCTGGAGCTCCTGATGAGCTTGCTTCAATGTGGCAGCCTGATTAGTTGCAGCTTTCACGTTACTAACCAAACAAGGACCCATGTTGGAAGAAGGATTGTAACCCACATTGGCATAGAAAGGCAATACTTGAGTTGAAATGTGTGGGGCGTTATTATATGTGAACTCTGCCATGGGTAATTTAGCACACCAGTCATCTTGCCTTGCATTAGTGTAGCAACGCTGGTAGACCTCCAAACTTTGGTTTACCCTCTCTGTTTGTTCATCAGATTGGGGGTGGAAATTGGTGGAACAGCACAACCTGATACCAAGAATTCCAGTAAAAGCTTCCCAGAACTGAGCAATAAATTGGGGTCCACAATCACTCACAATCTCCATCAGGATGCCATGTAGGGAGAAGATCCTATTCACAAACAACCTAGCTGTTTCCACCAAAGTAATTGTGGTTGAGCAAGGTACAAAGTGTGCCATTTTTGTGAAAAAATCTACCACCACCATAATTGCATTAAACCCATTGGAATCAGGAATTTCACCAATGAAATCTACTGACACAGACGTCCAGGGTCCTGCAGCAGGCTGCAGTGAAACCAGTAAACCAGTAGTCTTGCTCTGGCTTGCCTTGGACCAAACACATACCAGTCAGTCTCAAACAAAAGCTGCTACCTGTACTGTCAAACCTTCCTAGGAAAACTGACGGCGGATTAGTTCCACTGTTTTGTTTTTCCCTGGGTGGCCTGCTGTTGTACAGGTATGATGGGCCTCCATGATTTTGTCCCAAATGGTTCCTTCTGGAACCCACAAGCAACCTTGTTGATATAGAACTGGACCTATATTGTGATAGCCCTGTGGCTGGCCAACTGGGCTTGCACATGCTAGTTCCAATAATCTATCGTAACCTTTAGACACAGGCTGCAGAAACTTAACTTTGGAATATAATTCTAGTTTTGCGCCCTTGGTTAAGGACATGGTGGCCAGTGAAGCAGGTGGTGGTAATAAAAAAGGAATCACAGCCCCATCTAGAATCATAGTGTGCATGTTAAACTCAGTGTCCATATTAACATCCGAGAGATGGGAAGAGTTTCTGCTCAGCGCATCTGCCAAATGATTATCAGCACTCTTAATGAACTTGTAGCAAAACTTGTATCTGGTCAGATCACCATGCCATCTGGATTGGCAACCCAAAAAAACCATGGGCTGACAATAATACAGAAGAGCTTTATGGCCAGTCCTTACGACAAATGGATGACAAGCTGACATGAGATGGTGGTGCCAATGTTTTAAGGATTCCACAACTGCCAACAATTCCTTATTGTAAATAATGTAGTTGTGTTACTGAGCTTCTATCTTTTGGGAGAAATACCCTAAAGGTCTCCCAACCCCATTACCAGCAGTTTGTAATAACACACCAGCCACAGCATGCTTAGAGGCATCTGTGGAAACCACCAGAGGGATCTCAGGATCTACATGTCTCAACACAGGTGAAGACAACAAAAGAGCCTTGACTGCTGTGAACATGTTTTTGCACTCAGGTGTCCAGACCAAAGTTGTCTTTCCGCTAGCCAAATATAAGGAGGCAACCACTTCAGACAAGTGTGGTATAAATTTCTTTAAAAACGTACAAGTTCCCAAGAAACTTTGGAGTTGGGATACTGTTATAGGAGTAGCATACTCTCAAACTGCTACTTCCTTGTCAGGAGCAATAGTGTGATCATCCTAAAAGATAATATTACTCAAGAAGGTAACCTTACACTTAAAGAACTCACACTTACTCTGTTTGATGATCAAATTATCCTGGAGGATGCGCTCTACAACTGCTGAAAGGTGGGCCTTATGTGACTCCTCATCTGGAGAGAAAACCAAGATGTTGTCCATATACACAATAGCACATACACCCAGGAGATCCCCCAAGACTGAATCAATTAACTGCTGAAAGCAAGCCGGAGCGTTCATCAACCCAAAAGGCATGACGCGGAACTGGAAGATACCTTTCTTAGTCCTGAATGCTGCCAACCATTACATTCCTTCTGCAATACTAGTCTGGTTGAATGCATTCAACAGATCAAGCTTTGAGAATACCTTTGCCTTTTCAACACACCAAGAAATTTGTGCTTCAAGGGGTAAAGGGTAGGGGTCAGGAATAGTAATGTTATTCAAGTTCCTGTAATCAACACAAGGTCAAAGAGAACCATCAGATTTTTGTACAAACAGCAATGGAGAGCAGATTGACAAAGCCTTTGTAAAGATATAACTTTTTGCCAACATGTCCAAGTCCACTCCTCTAAATATGTGTCTTCTTTCAAGGTCAAAGGATAAATAGGAGACACAATACAAATCAGATCAACAGTAACAATTTAAAGTCAAAGTTGAACTGAGTATGCTGAGAAAGGGCCTCGCCCCTAGTGGCATCAAATGCTGTGGACCAGGGTTGAAGGCATGTGGGTAAATCCAAACTAACAGGGGCAGAGACAGGGACAGACTAGATTGTTTGAGAAGAATGCTCTAATTCTGACATATTCAACAATGGAATACAAATGGATATACCCAAATATTGGTCCACTTGCAACTCATTTTCTTTTAGCAGGGTTAATACATTATGATTGCGCCACCAGCCCACCCCAAGAAAATAGGATACATAAGGGTAGTGCAAATGGAGAACCTTGCAGTAAAAGACTGACCTGCAACCACAAATGTCACCAGCTTCTTAAGCTGGAAAGAGGAGACATTTGACAGTTTTCACCCCTAACAAGCATTCCAGGGTGATACTTGAGTTACAGCAAGACCACAGCCTCAACACTCATAAAGTTCTTGGAAGCATCTGTATCTAACAGAATTTCTGGTCAATAGATGGTTTGACCGACGTCAATGCTACCATAAAACAAGAAGTAACCAGAAGTAGATTTATTTGCAGCAAATGTTGCAATCTCAGAAGGAGTCTGCTTCTCTTTGGTGGTACAGACAGTGGATAAGGAGGCAGGGTGTTCCAGAAAATATTGCTCAATCATTTCTTGCACAGCAACAGGAAAGACAGGACAATCACAATCAATGGGAACAAGAGGCAACTCCTCAGACTCAACTAACAAAGACTTTGCAGGCACAACGTGTTGTAGCATAGCCAAAAAAACTCTTGGTGGTTGCCACCACTGGTGCTTTGTTTACCTTAGAAAGTTTGTTTAAAATTGCCAATTGCAACTGAGAAGAAACACAAGGGGAGTAATCATGACTCTGACTAGTCAAAGCCACCGCAAGGCAATCACCAGAAAACCAGGAGTGTGCAGCAAGTTTAGCTTTGACTCCCAAAGAACCTTGATTGAAAACTGACAGATTTGAGACCAAAGAAAGAATTTGGCTTACCAGGGCCTCAGTTGTGGTTAACAGGTAATACCAAACCACCAAATCCTGGGCAGTCTGGTCAACTGCTAACCACAACACTGAGAGTTTATTCATCTCAGGAACATTGATTTTGTGGCAGTAGTCAAGAAACTGAGGAAGGAATATCAAAAGCGGATTAGTACCCTGTTGGAAGGCGTACAAATTATGATATACTTTGAGCTCCTCAATAGATACACACAATTTTTTAACAAAAGGTACAAAGATGCACTCTCAGTTAAAACATGTGGATTGTGCTCCACTGCGGACAACAACCATTTGCAAGCATCTTCAGAAACCTTTGTCATCACATGGTAAACTTTGGATTTGTGACTAAGGCTTGAACTGTAAGAGAATGATAAAGCTGAAAAAACTTCAAGAAAAATTTCATCAGTAGGTGGAGCAGAAAAATAATCCAGACCCCAAAATGACATGTTGCAGCAGAAATAGGAAACAGAGGATCCAGTTTCTACAACTGCAACTGGAGATGGAAACCATAAATTAAAAAAGCTCAAACTGAAAACTCAGAAATGAACTGATGCAAATAAACATGGTAAACAGAGATATCTTGACAGAGCAGGAGAAAAGAAACACAAATTCATGACAAACTGCTTACAAAAACTCAGACGTAGAAGAGTTGAGTAATGTGACAGAAATCACTGGATAATATAAAGCCGTTTCTAAATGATAGGGAATTACTACCCAAATCCACATAGAATTGATGATTAACCACCAACACGGCTTCAGATATTATTTTGTGAAATTTCCAATTATAACTCCAGGATTAAGTAGAACAATCAGACCTAACCAGAGTAAACCAAGGTAAATGACCTGGAAAAGCATCAATGCATCTTCAGCGTAAAATTCTGGGCATTGAGAAGTGACACAATTTTCAGTTTCAAGAATGGTGGGAGGAGCTACAAAATTGGCTGGCATGAAATTAACATTTTGCGGCACCAGCAACAAAGTTCCAGATGCTGGGCCCCATCTTCTTGAAATGATTCTGTTCAGAATCAGATTGTACAGGATATACCACAACAACCCGATCACAGGATGCATTTTTAAAATTTAAAATTAGAACTTGGGATAATTGATTTTTATTGAGTAAATTTAGAAGGACTCAACTCTTAGAGTTGAAACAGGGAAAATTATTCAATATATATCAGAAAAGTTGACTAAGCAATACCACCTGAGTCTTGATCTCCTATTTCTTCTACATTTTCAAGTGAGTATCTGGTCCAGGTTGCAAAGAACCCTTGGGTGACCAATTTCTTATTACTATGCTGATTAATAAGTTCATATCTGGTGACCCTTAAGTTACGTCAATTTATCAACGTCAGCTTACAGGGGGAATTGGATTTGACCAGAAAACTGGAGCAGCTGTAACCCATCTGTGATCAACTGTTTGATTCAAGTCCATTAAATCAGCCAGCTTTGTTAAAGGTTTCCCGGCTTTTCAAGCTTTCCTACTTGGCTGAATAATCCCAGGCATTATGAAACTTACTGTGACACTATGGGAGCTTTGGGGAGAACCCAAAGTAAGCATTGGGGGGCATAGATTTGATCATAGGTGTCATCAAGGCGGTTTGCTTGGGGAAGCAGCTGCAGAACTTGGTGTGATCAGGCCTCTGGGAAGTAAAGCTGATTAATTTATGACTGAAAGCCCAGATTTAATCACCTAGGTGAGTAAAAGCAATGGTATAGGCTTTGATGATCTATGGTTGGATGGCCTAAGTGGATTACCACTTGTGAGGGCCCAGTCAAACGCCAGTTTAATGTAGACTCATTCCTGGGTCTACAGGTTCTGGTAACAGGGACTGAGATAAAGAACCAAGGTGGTTCACGGAATCAGCAGAGAAGACTAGTAAGAAGGACTGTTTGATCACAGTGAAGACTAGTTGAGGGACTGTTGGTTCATTTTGAAGTTTGGAACCAAAAAGGGCTCTTTGTGCAGGTGGAACCAAGGTGGTTCCTAGTGAGGATAAGTTGAAGGACTGAAAGATCCTGATGCAGGAGTAGCTGATCATGATGAAGAAGCTGTTTGAGGACTAAAAGGAGCTGTTTGTTGACCGAGATGGACTGATTGCTGGTTAAGTTGAAGAACTGGTTGAAGAACCAGAAGATGATAGTGCAGGACTAGCTATTGAGCTAGAAGATGACTTAGAAAGAAACCAGAGCTGAGGATACAGGAGCCAGGATGTTTGTTTTGGACTCTTGGAAGTGTAGATGTTTAAAAGAAAGAAGCAGTAAAAGAATTATTTAATGCTGCCAAAAGATATGATATAAAGATGAAACTAATTATCATATAAAAGGAGAGGAAAAGGAGAAATAAGTTACAGTGTTTGAACTGTAGATTTATTGGAAGCTGATTGAGTGAAATGGTGCCAGAATAATGGACCAGTTAACGCTTTGGTACGCAAAGAGTTGTCAATTTGAGCGGTTTGAGCGATGGAAATTGATTTCCTAGTTGGATCCTGGTGGAACTTCAGAAATGGTCTATTTTTGCACTTTGTATTATTGGCTGAGTTCTGGAAGGTTTCCTGATGAATATGATTGGTTGGAAGCCAAAAGTTTAAAGTATAAGCAAGAAAACAGTGAATTGATACTTTAAGCTTTTGAGAAAGTAAGTATGTAAGCTTAAGTTATTATAGGAAAAAGTGAGCGTCAATGGTTTAAGCTTTTGAAGAAAGCCATTTTGAAGGCAGAAACGTTAGGAAAAGGACACTATAAGAAGGAAGCTAGCTGGAAAGTTACAAGGTCTTTCCGGGTCTTTGACAGAGTCTTTTCTGGGTCTTTTAAGTTTCTGCCAAAAGGTTTTTGGAAGCCTTTTGATTGCCAGCAGGAGCTTGGTTGGACTTATATAAAGTGAATAACAAGGCTACTAGAGCTATAAAGAGAGCTGAAGCCCAAGATAACGGGACATGTGCCCAAGAATAAGAAGCTGGATCCTAAGCGCGGCGCAGAAGTCCAAATTTAAGGAGCAGAAATCCAAGTCTAAGGTGCAGGAGTCCAAGACCAAGTACAAGGAGTCCAAGATATTGTTAGAGGACTCCAAGTATTGGCAAACCCAAATTGCTTCCCTGACCCCCCGGGCTATATACCAGAAGGTTTCTAAGGGGATCTTCCTTCTGAGAGTGAATAAAAGCCCATTTCAACCCCTATACATATTTATGAGATACATTTCCCTTACTAGAGAATGACATCCCTTCCAGTTGGTCCCTGGCTATGACCCAGGTACACTTTGGGGACTGGTGGACAGGAACCCCACAGTGGCCATGCCAGTTCTGCACTGGGTGGTATCTTGGTGGGCCTTTCTCCCAGGATGGGAGCTAAACTTATTTAGTTTAGCCCCTCTCTCTCATAAATAGCAAAATTGATAAGCTATGATGACCTTAATTTTATTGGTAGACTACTTAGGAATCTATACCTTTATGCTTGATCCTAGTAGCCTTAATGGAGACATTATAAGTGGTAAGAGGCTAGTAAGGATCCAGAAGTGCCAGTAATGACAAATTTTCCTTATTAGAAACCCAAGGTATGTGGTGAGATTCAAACACTGAGCCTAATTGTCCGCTGGCCACCAGTTCAGAAGGCCAGGAGCTTAGTCATCTGTAGCCTATTAATAGTGAACACATTAAGAAAGTCAATGCCAAACCTAAGGGATCTGAATGCTTGACAACACTACAGTGTTTTGCAAGCAATCCACCAGGATCTGACAGTAGAAGTTTCCCTGAATTGGCAACCTGCAGCACTGGCATGTGGGGGGGGGTGAAATCAGCAACCCTGCCAATAAGAAATCCTCCAAACCTTCCCCTAGCCTAAGACTTGATACTTGCCCTGCAACCCTTCCCAACACTATAGCAACCAATGATCAATAGCCTGCTCCAAATGCCAGGAGTTTTCCTGAGATACCAACACATGCCACTGGCGGGCCACTTGGAAAAATAAGCAAGCCTATCAATGAGAATTGCACCAAACCCACCCAAAGTCTAGAAAATGGCACTGGTCCTGAATACCTGCCCAATAACAATGATCAAGTTGTTGAACAAAAGGGTTCAAAAGCCTATTATGCAGAGATAGCCAATGGTAACCTGCCTGTGCCTGATGCCACCCCTAGAATCCCAACACCAGCCCACCTGAGCCCAAAAAACCTAATCAGAAAATGAGGCCTGGCAGAGAGGTATAAGGACCTACCAGGCCAAGACCAATCCACATTGTCATTTTTAAATAAAGGTTATGAGATGTTGGTTTTCTCAAATATTATCCTATTTTATCTTAGTCATCAGCCAGTTAAGCTCTAAATCCTCTGACCCCCTTGCCGCCCCACCAGCAACCTATTGTCTGCCAGGTGCTCCATTTGGTCCTGTCCACTTTATGGAGTACCACTTGAAGCCTGAATACAGATACTAATCTTCTGACAAGATACTATCACAGGATCCCTTGGCCCAATCTAAAGCGCTAACTAGATACAACAGGAAGGGCCCTTGGCATGTTACTGAGCCCTGCCTGTTCAGAGGTAGATACAACTTCCTCCCTGCCTACCAACTAGACATGGGGCCGCCCATCACCCCCAAACCAATGCTTGCATCTACTGCCAAGCTCCCCTGGGACCATACCAACAAGCTATTTGAGATTGTGTATATCATCCTCACTGGGGTGATTGACGCTATCATCCCAACTGTTGGCCTGGATGGGCAAATCAATTTCCTACCTTGTTAAGTTAGCATCAATCCTCTGGTAGGCTCTACCCACTCCACCTGGGGCCTGTCAGTTCCCAGACACTAACGAGCTGCCTGCCCAGGGTTGGTTCCCTGACAGGATCAACATGCCATGCTAACCTGAACATTGATAAGTGGTAGGCGGAGAACGGGGAAAGACTTAATTTGGAAGATGATCGATTTGGGGGTTAGAAACCCATTTACAGAGCGAGCCAACTGGAAAGTGAATTTGATAGCTTTGTGACCCAGATTTGAAGGGTCAGAATTACAGAGGAGTGCAGATCCACGACAGCCCTGATGGGAATTCCTTTGATTCGGGCACTTTCGCTTTAAGCGACTTGACTTCCCCGGGTTGATTCGAGGTTGATCAATGGGAGAGCCCTGGTATAGGCTTAATTATTACACTTGCTTTACTACTATCCTAGTTTGGAACTATTCTATTGTATTATCTATGTTGCTACTATTAGTTTCCATCTGTGTTTCTCAACAGAACAGGGTTGCAAAGCCAACATTTTATATGAATTATAAATCCCAGAGCACAATTCAAACAGATCCATCTATGACAATCATCTACCTCCAGCCCTGGATAAAAAAGTAGAAATGTCTGAAACTTGTTAGGGTTATCAAACCAAGACTAATTTGAAGCTCAATCTTAATCTTATGTGATATGTACTTTCGAAAAAACACAATACAACTACAGGGTCGCCGAAAAACAAAAATATCAAGGATATAAATAGTTTACTTGAGTTATACCATAGGATGGCTTGATATAGCAACGAATATATTGACCTTGAGAATTTCTAGATGACATTGAGAAAGTGAATTTAGGTGTGTCAGGTGAAATCCCACGAGGTCACAGGATCCTGCTTAGTGATTGGAAGCCACATACGAAGCAGATATATAGTAAGTCAAGCAGCGGAAAGCGTGCGAAAGAAGAAAGTAAACTCCATGAGCAAACAGGCAGGGAGCTCTGAATCTGACTTTACAATGAGCTCTGGTGGAGTATCACTTTTCGCGCGGAACCGGTAAATTAGTAGAATGAGTACCTGCCGATCGGATTCAAAGGTGTATCCGCTCCACTGCTGGTAGGGTGAATTGCTAGAAGGCGAATCCGTTGTCACGGTGCTCACTCGAACCTTAGGATTGCTAGACTCTTTTGAACCTTTAAATGGCAACAGCGAGCTACTGAACCTATTTTGAAAATTAGAAGCTTGTTTTTGATTTAATATAATCTATATTTGAAAATTTTAAAATAAACCTTACCTTACAGGATATTTATTCCAAAGATACATGAATTGTGCTGGGCTGGGGGCAGGATAGGAATCAGGTGATAGCTTTACTTTTAAAACAAGAAAAAGAAAACTCCATACCTTAATATCAAAGTCGATACAAGGTAGCCTTAGATTCAAGTGCATCTTCTGCACATGAGAAGAGCACACGTGTTCAGGATGTTTTTTAAATGCATTCTATTTAATGGTTGAAGGGTGAAACAACAGTTAGTACCTCGAGAAGATCGTTTCTAAGATCAAATAGCCTTTCAAACAGTTGCAGTTTGATACGCGAAACACTCTCCTTGGTTGATTGAATAAATCTTGGTAAGAGAGTATTGTATGGTCCTTCTGAAAAGCGTGCAGCAAGAAGAGGCAAAACATCAGATTGAAGCACGACATCTAATCCGCCTGCAGCCAGCAATTGTTCCAAGTGGGCAGCTAAAGAAGGATCGTTTCTAGCATAGCGCCCAACTAAACTTAGATAAAAGGGAAGAGCTTCGGGAACCTTTGAATGAAGAAAAGCCACATGATGGCCGTGGTTTCCAATTTGAATGAGAAGACTAGAAAGTTGATCTAAAACTGGTGTTGATAGAACCAATGGTCCGCTTCCTCTGACTAATGCTTGATATATGACAAGGATGCCACTCTCTAGATTGGATATGCTTGAATCCGAGTCGACAAGAAATTGGATTTGCGAGCACAGCAAACCTGAAAGGACTGACATTAAATTGTCGCTCTCAGGAAGTTGCTCTAACCTCGAAGCTAGCGCATGGATAATTGTCACTGAACCTCGGGAATGATTTGGTGCCATCAGAGTTGGGAGCCCTCCAAGACAATCTACGATCATTTCCGCTGTCGATGATGTTGCAAGCATTGCAATCAATTCTCCTCTCTCCTTCAATTGCCACGCCTCAACGGTTTCGTCGATACCAGCAATAAGGAGAGGAATGGCTTCCGAGGCATAAGTATCTCTGTATGCAACTAGGTGAGGTTTTAAGCACTGCAGGGTTTTGGCTGACAATTCATGTGCCCCTTCATGCAGCATGAATGGACTTAGAAAAGAAAGAATAGTTTCTTTAATTCCTTGAAGAAACGAAGTGACATCCTGTGCGACGATTACTCCCAGATTGATGGAATGTGCGAGGAGCTCTAGACTGCACTGGTCTTCATGCGCTGTTTCGCCAGAGAGATTAAAATTTTTAATGTTCTCCTTCGCTATTTTCTATTGGCCATTAGTAAGTCTAATAAGGGAGTATACCATGGGCATTGCAGAAGAAACAATTGACTTATTTGAAGCCAACGCAAGGCTCAAAAACCGTAAAAGTGCTACTTTGGTCGAGCCTGAAAGGGCAGGGTACCAAATAAATAAAAGCTCCATTATAGGATCTTCAATCGACCAGCATTTTTCTGGGTTATGCATGGCTATTGAGAGTAAATTTTGAATTTCAGCAGCAGCAGGACCCCCTATTCCAACATAGAGCTCTTTGATAATGTCGTCTATCTGTCCTAAATGGATACTTAATTTTAAAAATAGGCCCTCAGTCCAACGGCGCTAGGACTCGTATAATAATTACTGTAGTCTTATAAAGTTATGCAAATAAACTTTTAGAATCGATACAATAATCTTCAGAATCCACAAATGAATTGACCCCAGAATGTCATTATTAGATTTTAGTAAATTATCTTGGATGAAGTAAATGAATTACGCAAACAGCTAAAACCATGAGGAGCACTGTACTTAAGAAAAACATAAAGAAAAAGCTATGCTACGTTTTATAGTGAATAGTCAAAGGAAGACGTGGATACTTAATAGGCAACGTAACAACGGTCATATAACCTAGAAGAGACTTGCCCTTAATTTTACAATTTTTACCACACTTTGCACTACAGAGTACGCAAGTGTATTGGCTTGTTTATTTTAAGCCCTTTTTAAGTATTTCTTGGTATTGAGATACATGGCAAAACTTAACGCCCTTTGAATGCTTAGAATTATCAGATGGAAAACAATGTGCGGCAGCATGTCAAAAATTAATCGGTCGGTTTTTAGATAATACCGATCCTTATAAAACAACGCTGACCTCCAAGGACTCCAACCTACCTTGAAATCTGTCCATCATCTCGTGGGACCCAGCTCCGGTGCCATTAAGCTGTGTATTTGGATTTCGCCTGTCTTCTGAAGAAGATTTTGAAAGAATCCGAGACATTTGTATCTGGATGGAGTCTGGGGCCAAAAAAGTCAAAACTATCGGTTTTTAAGTTGGGATCTAAAGTACGATTTATTTTAAAGAAACACCTAGAGCGGGTTGGTTACAGTGTAGCTGAGTAAACTTTGGATTCGCTGACTAAAACTAGAAGTAAGAGAAAAATAACTAGAACTGCATTTTTCAAACCCTTAGAACGGGACTAATTGGGGTGTAATGGGTTTTGAAAGCTCAACAGTTAGAGTAGTTAGAGCGAAGTTTTGTTTAATAAAAAATATTAGAGGATAAAAAAGGATCAATAACATACACAATGTAAAACTCAAGGCTGTGAAAACGTAAAAAAAGGGCAGTTAATTTATAGGAAATATTATTACTTTATAATTGCTCTTCTGCGCTCAATAGAAAATCCTTGGGCTGGCAATAAATACTGGGAAGTAGCCTGGATGTAGAGTAGGGACAGGCGCCAAAATCGTCACAATTTGTGTTGTGACCAAGCTTCATTTGTCACAAACTGGTTTGTGACTTCATCAGTTGGTCACAAATCATTTTGACTTTAGGAGGTCACAGTTGTAACTACTACATTTTGTGACCTGCTCCTAAAGTTACAAAACAAATTCACATGGATTGTTTTGTGACCTAATCTAAAATCATCTTAAAAACAGTTTGTGACTTTGTGATCACACAACTGCTGTGACTGTCCCAACACTACCTGGATGGAAAGCTGATCTAAATTGGGTTAGATGTCACTGGATTTATGAATTCTGTTGATTGGATCTCAGGCTTGAGACATTTTGTTGAGGGTCTGGATATACAAGCATTCTGGCTACCGCCAACCTAATTAACATCCAGACATCGCCCGATTTGGTGCCCTTCTAATATACCGTTTGACATACCGAGAATGGTAACCAAGCAATATCACATGACAATCCAAGTATCCAGTGGCTCGAACCCATCCCGCACATGACCAACCCCTAGATTCGATCCAACTAACTCTCCGCCACAGCCCAATCTATATAAGTCTAAAATATTATCCAATAAAAGATACTTATCTTCTCTCCTAATTCCATATTTGAAGCTTCCTCAAAAGACGCTCCTTATCACTGGTAGCAGCTACGGTTTTTTGACCACACCCATGAAAGAGAAAATGCTGACCAAAACCCGCCCACCTTCACTCACATACTCAACCAGGCCACATCCCAGGAGACCTGGAAAACGTACTTCCGCACCCACGACATTGACAAAGATATACCTAGTGGATGCACCGTATTCGAAGGTCTGGTCATGCCCAAAGCATGCACCAAGATAATTCAATACAGTCACTCTCTTCAACCACAAACAAATGCACAACCACCTATCACAGGTGAAGTGACCAACACCAAATACATTGGTATTGACAAGTTCTTTGGTAATGTCAGGGCCCAGAATGGGCCAGACAAAACCCTATGTTACATAGGTTCAACGCCTGCAATTGAGCGATTGCGTGACCAAACAATTGCGTCATTGATTACGCAGATTAACCCAAAGGAAACTTTAATTCCAAGTAGAGAATTGAACCCTGGTCAAGGCCAAGCCTGGGGGCAATTGGAAACCATCCTAAAGCCAAGCTGAAAGAGATTTTAATTGGCCCACACTCTCTAAACCCAGAATTGGGTCTTGGGTTGCCAAATGGCCCAAAATTCCCCTACCAGCTTCCCCAGGGCAAAAATAATGAAAGGATCCATCTAACTAACAAATCAGGAGTCACCAATGGAACCCAGCTTGAGAATAATCCATTGACAACCAATAAGAAGTTGCCAGTAATTCTAATTGCAGTTTCCCAGCAGGATATAGCTGGGAACACTGTCATCCCCTTTCTTTGTTGACATCTTCATCTAATAAACTTTTTTGGTTAATGCACACTGAGCATTTATACTTTGCAGGGGTTTATTGCCTTATTAAAAATTTTATACTGCTGGTGCTTTCAAACAGAGAGTACCTCTAGTACCAATGCCAGCGCTGGGAAATGGAACAACTTCTAGCTGCATCCAACCAATCACCGCCAGCCTTTACCCCATCTCCTAGAGTGCTGGACCAAGAAATAATTCCTGCTCCTGCACCACGCCTCTTCTTTCCTGGTGTTCCTCTGCTCCAACAACTTGCCCAGCCAAGCCTGACTATGAGCTCTGCCACAGGAGAACTTTCTCTTGTTCCTTCTGCTTCATCATATGACTACAGTAAGCTTGGGTTCGCCTATTTGACCATGCTGGGTCTCACTGAGCAAGTGATACCCCACATGGGAGTGTGGAGTCCTTGTGCTACTGCTGCCAATTATGTGATGCAGATGGTCCCCATCATCTACTGGGCCTTCCAGGCTCAACCCTTCCCCTCGACCAAAGGTTTCCCTGGGAGTCACCCAGGCCATGACAGGTAA